>CM034147.1:215064694-215586615 GCA_019776745.2 Taxus chinensis
GCAAGATTTTGCACTTGAATATCCTCCTTCATGGCAGTAGGTTCATGTGCATGGAAGATGGATGGAGGAGTGAATGATGTAATCTCCATGGGCTCCTCTTCATCAAAGAAATCTCTCAAGTTTGACAAATAATCTATCTCTTTGTTCTGTTGCAAGTGCTCTACCTCCTTCATGGTGTATTCTGATCTGCAACTTGATCACCATGGCTCCCTTCATGCTCAAACATGAAGTTTGAAAGATCAAACTCTTCTTCAACATCAGATCTTGAAGGGGATGAAGTGGGAGGAATAAATAAAGGTTCTTCTATAACCTACTCCACACTTAGAGCATCTGAAACTGTATAGTCCTCTTCCATCATGGGTTCATCAATCAAATCAGGCCCTTGAAATGAAAGCAAAAAATCTTCAATGATGCCTTCTTCATTGAGTAGCCTCAACACTGATTTGATCTCTCCCAGCTGCTCCTCTTCAATGGGGCTTGGGACTGATTGTTCCTCCTCTTCTTTGGCTGATTGTGCAACTTGAATTGGATCAGCATTTCTCTCAGACAAAGTGCCATTGTGGACACTACACTCCGAGCAACTTGATAACTGATCTTCTTCCTTTCCTTATTCTTCTTGTACTGCAACAAAATCGGTCCTAACCACCATTGAGTCTTCAACCTTGGCCTCCTTTGTAGGCTTAACCAGGAAGGGGATCTTTGAAAACCCAAATTTAGCAGCCCAACTCTTCAGATTTTCTATCATTTCTTCTCTATTGGTTCCTCTATTTGATGTTCTCCTTGACTGGATTCTTGAGTCTCTTCCCAACATGGGCTTGGGAAAGCAAGAGGAGTGGTAGGTTGGGGTTCAACCATATTTGCAATTGTTTGTGGTGGGAAAGGAGGTGGAACTTCTTGTTTGTTCAGAGGGGATGATTGTTTGGAAGGGAAAAGGACAGAAGAACTGAGATGAGGTGGAAGACTAGGGAATGGAGAAATGAAATCAACACTTGGGGCAGAAAGTGAGGGGCTTGACTCTTGCCTCTGCTGAAATGATAAAGATTGAGGGAGAGAAAATGAAAGACAGGGAGCTGGTGATTGACTTACCCATTGACAAGGTTGTCCTACACTTTGCCCATAAGCCCCGATCTCCTCAGCCCATTGTGTAAGTTGGGGAAACATTTCAACCATGAAGTCCAGCTTCTCTTAAGAGTTGTAATATCTTTGAAAAGGGCCTCCCCATGGAAAAGGTGCCCTAAAACCAATCTCGAATGCCTTCATTTGTACTATACCCCTTAATTGAACCATGCCAGCCTCCATTTTTTTAATCTTCTCAGTAGATCAACATCCTCTGCATAATTATTGCCATTATATGCATCCCCTTGTTCTTGATAAGCTCCATGGCCAAACTTATTTTGACTCTGGTCATATGGGTAAGCATAGTGGTCCTGGATTTGATTATAATGCTGATCTGGAGGAGTTGGGAAATACATTAGAGGTGGGATGTATTGCTATAAGTGTGAGTTCCATGAAGGGAATGAAGTCATGATTGCACAACCTCATGGAATGGGAGAAAATGAAAGAGATGGAAGAAGAAAATGGATGAAATGAGTGGAAATGGATGGAAAAGGTCTGCAACTCAGAGAATGGGTTTTTGACCAGATGGAGTCACCAGATGTGCTTGGAAGTACCTCCAAAGGCTGAAACCTTCACCAAGAGCACATCAAACCTAATGAAGTGAAGTGGTAAGGTGCTTCATACCTGTCCCACCGGGCATGCCAAAACTGTTAGTGTGAAATCAAAGCACCCCCAAATGAGCTCTAAAAATCTATTTTTCTAAGGCAGACTCATTTGGTGTGATTTTAATAACATGGGACCATCTCTCAAGCTGTGGGACTTGCGGACTTGAGATGGCCCTCCAGAGAAAATCTGGCTTCTTCTTCCTAATCCTAATGCTAAACTACTTATAAGGAAGGAAATGTGACTATCTACTCCTAATCTAACAATTCCAAGGGACCAAGGAGAGAGAGAGAGAGAGAGAGAGAGAGAGAGAGCATGAAAAGGGAAATCCTACACTAACAAGGTGATAGCACCAAGAAAAGGGAAATGTTGATCATCTACCCAGACTGCCATGAAACGAATAGAGGTGAGCAATGGAGAGGATGGACAACAACATCACAAACCAAAGATCAGATTTCACATAGGAAACATTTCAACCCAATGAACACAGCTCCCAGATCTACAAATGAAACATCCAAAACATGCACAAAATACTCCAGAATGATGAGAGGCAAGAAGATGTAATGAAAACAAGCAAAGGATGGACAAATACATCACAAAAATGAGTTTTATTGCTTCATAAATTTACACAGAGCATCATACATGAGTAAGAGACAAAAATTCCATTTACAGAGTAGGGGAGGAGATTCAAACTCCATTTCAACCATGGGGAAGAAAAGAAGAGGGAGGCAGAGAAGAAGAGTGAACAACCACTAATTAACCTTTTAAAATGATACCTCTGTTACAATATATAGAAGAATGGGAGAGAGAAGAAGGAAAGAATCGAATCCTGCTCCAACCACTCTGAGATATGCATTGAATCCCATTTTGAAAGCTCACCAAAAAATAAATGCCTTTTACAGATCTGCCCACAATATGTCACTTTTGGTTCCCCAGTGGATTGAATCAAATCAGATCTAGTAGTTGAAGAGATTGGATTCTACTTTAATGGCCTAGAATACTTTTCTTCATTTTTCACCTACCAAGGCCTGCAAAAAATGATTTTCTATCCTTCCATGGCATAGAGGACATCGAGACGCTTCCAACAGTATCAGATTCGCTATATTTCAAGCCCTGAGTCGAAAGATATGCCTCTTCGAAGTTTGCATCGGGTCTGTACAAATGGACAGGAAAACAAGTTTGAAAAGTGAGCCCTCTCTTTAATATGGGACACGTGACAGCCATATCAGAACAAAAATCGGGTTTGCAGGCTCAGAACTTAACTTTTCCCCTTTTTCGCAAGAATCACAAAATCCAGAGAACTCCCACGGTCCAGCTGCTTCGCCTGGACACGTGGCTCTTTTTGGTTGGCAGGGAAATGTGCTTCCATTTTTACCTTTATGATTTTTAGATGAAAGGCAAAATTTTAATTTTTTCCCCGACTCTTCGCCTTAGCTTTAACTCGGGTCTAAATGTTAAATTTTCCCTTGGGAAAAGTTGCGGGCCATTTTACAACTTGTACACCTTTTGGGGCAAAGGGGAAAAAACTAAATTTTTCCCCAATGGCTAGCTTTCCTTTGGGACACACATCAGTCTAGCACTCATTTGGAAACCTTTTCTCTATTTGACCCTTGAATCAACACCATTGAGACACTTGGTAGCCTCTACCAGCTTGTTTGTGCATTGACTATTCAACTAACTCTATCCCCCCTTGATAGAACACGTGGAGGCACCGTGCTTGTTTGCAAACCCAACCCAAAGTTTTCCTTTGGAGGAGCACTGAGTTGACACTTGTCGGCCTCCGCTCATTTCTAGGATTTTCAACAGTCTTTCTTACTTTTAGAATTTGGGCTACGTGGTGAGCTTACTCTCATTTGGGTCTTCACCTTGGGACCAACTCTTGGAGATGCGCCAACTGACACTTGGCACTCTCCACTTGCATGTTCATACTTAGCCAATTTTGAGGCCCGCCCTATCTGCCTTTGACTCTGTTTGACCATTTGACCTTGACTCTGTTTCACCCTAGGACACATGGAGATGCGGAGTTTGTTTTAGCCTCTCTATTTGGATCCATCTTTGGAGAAGCACTACAAGGACACGTGGCTCTCTCCACTGGCTCCTCCATACTTAGTTGATTTTAGACCTTTTCCTGAACTGTTTCGAGCCTAAAAAATTCAAAACTTCACCATTTCTTCTGTTTTTTACATTTAGCCTCTTTGAAACCATCTCCTCCTTTTTTTCTAACCCTACAATTTCATTGTTGAGTCTTCACGAAGCTTGAAAAATAGATTTAAGATATGGAAATGCTCAAAAGAACTATTTCTTTTATTTCTTCTTGTGCAGGGTTGAATTTGACTTTCTTGGGCTTTTATTTTCACTTTTCCTGGCTCTGGAACTCGAGTTTGTGGGTCTGAATCATTTCCCTTCATGTTTTCTTCATGTGTAGGGCTCGTTCTGACCAAATTTTTCAGGGAGGTGAATTTGGGATAACAGGAGTATGAGGCATTTATCCATGGTTTTCTTCTAGTAGAGAAAAAGTAGATCAAGGATTTGCAGGTGTTTGGGGATTCTAAATTGGTTATTCACCAAGTTAGAGAAAAGTGTGTGTAAAAAAAAAAGGTTTTAAAATCTTATAGACATAGATTTTGGGACCTCTTAGAAACACTTGAGGTTGTTAACTTGAATGTGGTGCCAAGGAAGTTGAACAAAGAAGCATATCAGATAGAGGCTAGTGGATCACAATTTTCACTAGTTGAAGATCTCATCCATGGAAATAAAAAAAATGTTAAGATGATTATGAGGAAAAAAATTATAGATAATGAAGTCAACTAGAAAGTATTTGATAGCGATGAATAATTTTTCAGTTCATCCAAAATGAAGATGAGTTCAAATCAAAATTGATATTTGATTTACAAGATGGTTATGGTGATCAAATCATTTAGATAAGAACACAAAATTGCATACAGGTTTAGTCTCTCTTGAATCAATATTTATCCCTAATGATGAATTTAAAGGAGATGAAAAAATATAACAAAACATGAGTAACATCAATCAGTCACCATTGTGCAAAACAAGGAATTACTATTTGGAAAGGTATATGATGAATCAGAGAGGAAAATTTTTATCTACTCATGCCATAAATTGAATGATGTATAATAATTTATTCATGAATATCCTAAGGGTTTTGATGCAGATCCTAATCACCTTTTGACAACCCACAATTTTAGAAAGATTCAAAACTCAAAACTATGCCTATTAGGCCTTCAAACTAGATCTTTGCTTCAAATCCACACAACTCTAAACCATGAAAATTCTTGATGTATGACCTTATTTCATTCAACCAATCACTTGAACATATCCTTATACCCTAAACCAGGTGAATTTATTGAGTAAAAGGAATCAAACCAATCAAAATTATTAACTTACTCACCTTCTTGCTAAATTTTCCTATGTAGGCTTCTTAAGAAAATGCTCTCGCTAGGTTCATGGTTAGAGAAAAATAAAGCAACCCAGAAAAAAAATTCATTTGCTAGTACCCTATTAGCCCCTAAAGGTGTTGTTAATTTTTTAATCTCTAAACTTTGGTTAAAACCCTTTTCTTTCACTTTATCCTTTCTAGCTTCTTAAGACTCTACAACATTGCCTTTAGTGTTTTCCACCCTTAAATTTTTATTATAATGAATCAACTGTAAAAAAATTACCCATTCAGGGTACCCATTTGGCTCTTGTTATTATATAAAAATTTTCAATAGGACTTTATTTGTAAAACTTCTTAAAAAACCTCTTTCCTAGCTTGTCAATTAGGCCTTCCTCAACCGTGTCTTGACGGTGATATAAATTGTCATGAACTATAGGATATTTGGAATGGTTTAGGCTTTAGAACCTTAAAATCCTCTGAGAGGGGGTTTTCAAGATCATAAGTCAAATATTTAATCCTTAATTCAACCTCTACATCCTTATATTTTAGTATTGACCATTTACTAACTAACTATGTGTTGTCTTAGTCCTTTTAAGTAGTTACTATTAACATAAAATCAAACAAATGAAATAATTAAACCCTCAAGACATTCAATTTATTTTTTATAGGTAATTTCAGGGAGATTTTTATGAGTTTTAACCTTTTTCTTCACTGAAGTAGATTTATTTTCTCTTGACGACTTTTTTCTTAAACCTCTAATGTGCACCTTCATGTTGCCTTTATGAATGTCACATTTAACTATTGCTCAAGAGGGTTCCAATGCTTCCTATAAATATAATCAATCAAATAAATATTTCTCTTATATTCATACTCTCTAAATGGCACTCATGCTATGAGCACAATTCCTTCCCTCCTTGTTAAAATTCCTTGTTTTCTTCTTATCAAGCGGCTATCCGTTGCTTTTCTAAATCACCCACCTACTTGATGGGGCATTGCTTTACCATTCTACTCATTGGGACATCCAAATTATTCATTTCTTTTCTCTCGCTAATCTGCATGCATCTACTATCTTTAAAATGCTATTACTTTGCAATGAAACTTTAAAGAGGGTCAAATGTAGACACCCCAAATTTATATTCTAGTTCCCAATATTATCCTAGTAAATCTTGTTATTCATCCCTTTATGATTGATTGATGAAATTAATTAATCATAAACATTACATCTTGTTGGTATTAATTAAATTAGTCTCTATACCATAATTTAGCTAGCTTAATCTATCATTTATTACATATATGATTAGTTAGTTATCTTGCACACTATGTAGCTAATTAAAGTAGTGACTTAATTAGGAAAATACACCTATTTTCCTACTCAACTTCCACTTCACTGTGATAGTTAACTCCACTTCTAGGATCCTATAAAGGTGGGGGAAATTAAATCACATGTACAACCACCTTCCCAGGTGTAAATTTTGCTAATCCAAATTTCCACTGCCCCTTCATATATGCAATTCCATAGACCAATTCTAATTTTTATTTCAAGTAATTACAATTATTAACCTGAAGCTTAGTTAAAATTTGATTATATTTTCATGGCATCACCCTCAACTATAAATGCAAGTCATATCCTTTACAAATATCCATGGAGAATCCCTATAATTTTATGAAAATTATAGCCAACTTCTACAAAATTTGACATCCTTATCCTTGTACATCCAAGCTTGTAGCATTGCATTCATCCATTTAGAGATTCATATAAAGAGCATCCAAAATTCAAACATCTTAAGATTTATACAATCCAAAGTTCTTCACAAATATTCTTGAGGTTTTCAAAAAAGTTACAAAGAAGGTAACGTTGTGTTTTTCATTTATCTTTCATTGTATGGTAAATTTTTCATTGCTCACAACTGCAGATTGTCTTGGCACCAACATTGATAGGGATAAAAATTCAATCGAGTGGATTTTGACAAGTTTTATCAAATCGACAACAACTGAGTTTTTTTATTCTCAAGGTCACCAATGGAGAAGTCAAGGTTTTTAATAAAAGACAAAGATACAACATTGATTACATAACCTTTATCCACTAAGGATCTTCTCACCCTAGAATCATGTATGATGATACTAATAATAAGTGGAGGGTCATTACATGGAATTATAATTCACCGTCAATCATATCATCCTCATCAATCATATCAGACTCAAGGAATTCTATGACTATATATCTAGAGTTTTGGGAAGGAATAATGATTTCAATATTGTGAGTTTTGGGGTTAGGAAAAGGTGGGATGGAGGGAAAATCCTATGATTTATTGAAATCATACTCCAAACAAAAAATTTTGTACATGAGGAATATTAGATGATATGGAGAAGTACACATGAATTCCATCAAAGGGATATTACAATTAAAGGTATTAAGTTCATCTAGGAAATTCCATTTCTTCCTAAGATAAGTGGCATAGCGGTATCTATGAGGATGATCAATGGAAGAGGGATCCATGACAAGATGATACTTGTATGATTGAGAAACCTTTCCAGAAAATCTTTACAATAAGAGTAAAACTAACAGATTAAGCTAATGATTAGGTTTTTCATGAGAATTATTAATGATATTTTGGTCATTAGGTGAATGTTTTTTAGGTTTATGTATGGGTTTCTTATGCATATGATTATGTTGATGTTAGTAAATCCATTGTTAGTGTTCCATTGATATGTATGGGTGAGTAATAATTACATGTGTAATTATTAGGTTGGTGAATACATGTTAGTAAAATAGTAAATAATAACTTACTAGATTAATTATTATTTATGTAAAAGTAAGTTAGTGATCTGTTAGTTAGTTGTTATATAAAATAACTAATAACAAATATATTGTTATGTGAGTCTCAAAAAACTCACAGTACATACATTTGAGAGGTTTTACATACCTCTTAATTTATAGGGGAGTTATTACATATATATGTTGGTGTATGTAATAATGAGAATTGAATGAATACAAATTATTATTATGTGTTAAGTTGTTCTTCTATTGTGGTCTTTTTGCAACTCCCTTTGGCTCATCCTCCACATGTTTATAGTTAACCTTAGCCACATTGCCATATTGGGAATTTAGATAGTTGTGATAATGAGACCCTTTAATAATTCCTATAAAGTGGTTCATAGGTATCTTATTATAGTTAGTCCTAGATTGATAGTCCTTACAATCTTGTAGAAGGGATTGAAAGTTTTCATAATGATTCTTGAATAATAGTGTTGGTGTCAAATTGGGTTCTAATAAAGGAATCAAGGGCACCCTTCTTAAGATATTAACAATCCTCATGGGAGTGATCGATAGTGGCATACCACTAACAAAAGAGATCGGGTTGAAGGAAGTCAATGGTTGCTGAGTTATAGGAAATATGTGAGGAGTGAGAAGAAGATATAATAACTCACCATGCAATATAGGTGAGTGGTGTGTGTTATGTAAAATGACACATTAATTTCCATATGTTTAAAGATGATTGTATGGTAGAGTTTCCTTTATAAATGGATTGAGAATGGATTGTATTAGACATTGATTTTAGGGTCTTCATTGGTTTAGATGGTTTTTCAAATTCTTTCATATGGTAATCCTATTTCTTATATTTTTTAACAACCTCTTCCACTATGGTAGGAGAGAAATACTAGACCTTATTTTAGAGATTAGGAACATGATCCATGAGGAATAATTGGCACAAATTTTAATTATCTAGATAATGTTCTACTTGATTAGATAGAATATTCCATCACTTCATGAAATCATGGGATAATTTATTAGGATATTGTTTGATATTTTAATGAATTTTTTAAATTTATTTTTCTATGAGGTCATGTTGATAAAAAAATACTTCATTCAGGTTTCATCCAAAGTTTCCAAATTGATAATATAATGTGAAGGTAGTTGTTTATACCATTATAAATCTTCTCCTATGAATGTTTTCAATAAGACCTTAGTCGTAGTATAGGTATTGGTTTGGATCCAATCCTTAGAGATGTTTCCAAATCAATCAAGATAGATGGCTAGATCAATTGACCCATCATATGAAATAATGAGATATATTCCCCTATATTTATAGAAACTTTTTGAGAATCTAGGAGGTTATTTTATAATGTTTGAAGTAACTTATTACATATTAGAGGAGAAAGAATGGGGTTCCCATTAGGATCTAAAGGAAAAAAGGTGTTAAGGGTTGATTAAGCCCTATATAGATCTATGTTGGATGAGAATCCATTTATAAAATATTATTTTTTATTTGGAGTATGCTATAAGTAGTGGAATATTGCATAATGGTCATTTGATTTAACAACTTGAAAATCATGAAATTAGGATCAAGTGGTAGATTAGGTCTACTAGAGGAAGAATATTTGGCATGTTAATTTTACAAATAAGTTTTTTGGTGATTTATTAGGGGCTTCTCCTATTATAGGAGGCTTATTGTGATAAAAACAAATTAAAAAGGGGTTTTATGATTGTATCTTCCATTGGACCTATAAATCAGGGTTTTTTAGTGGTGAATATTCCATTTTTGAGAATTTTGAAAAGGTGAATTTTCTAGTGCAGGTCAGCGACCTGTTCACCTAAAAATTATAATTTAATTTTTTTAGGGGTTGGCTTCACCTACCCTTAAAAATATCCCCTATATAATCCTAGATTATTTTCCAAGTACAACACTACTAGCTCACTCATACCACCTAGGGGCATATGCATTATTAATTATAGTAAATGCACGACAAGAGGACAGAGGTTTGAAATGAATAATAGCAGGGTGGAGGCTATAGACGCGCAACAGGGAGATTTTTTTGACACATGATAGGGAGATTTTATTGTCACATGACAAGAGGGTGAAGGCTACAGATGCGCGATAGAAGATTTGTTATCACGTTTCAACAACCTTGTTGACGTGAAAAAACAAATATCCTGTTGCATGTCTGCAGCCTTCTATCACACCACTTAAAAATTAGGAAATTTTTTTTCTATCGGACCCCTAAAAAAATTGCCTTTCCCACGAAACCGGTTTTGAGGATATTTTCCAGGTATTTTCCACCTCCGATTTATAAAATGTCTCTTAAAACGAACCCTGTGTTTAACAAGAAATATAAAACAAAGGATTTCAAAATAGAAGATCTGGTCCTGAAACAAAACATAGACAAAAATAAGCTAGGGAGACACTTTGAGTTTGATGCACTTTTGAATTGTCTAATTTTGATGGGGAGGTAATTAAAATCCTAGTCAATTTGACCTATCTTAAACCTTCTCATTAGGGATTTTTCAGGAATTTTCTATATAATGCAATTTTTCTTCTTTCCTTTCTTTGTTGTTGTTGGAGGTTCCCTCCTTTGTTTTTGTTGATCACTGATTGAGTTCCTTTTCCTCAATCCTTGTGGTGGTATTTTAAATAATGGATTTTACACAAGTGTTTTTCTCATTTGCATTTCAAAGGTCTTGTATGTATAGAATGATAAATCAACTTGGTTTCAAAGACAAAATTCAAGAAATATGATTACTCCATGCCTAATGGATGCTTCAAGGCTACTAATCTTTACATATAACAAGAAAATGTTCCCCAAATATTGTCAAAATTTACACTCACATGCAATTTTGAACAAATCATCCAAGTTGGTACTTAGGAACTTTTTATCAAGAAAGTTTCTATACAACATTACTTCTGCCTTCAGAGAAAAAATTGAAAGGATCCAAAAATAATTTTTATGGCAGGGAATGGAGTTAAAATTCAAATATCACCTAGTTTCCTAGGATCAAGTGTGCACTCCTAAAAGGATTGGGGGATTGGGCATAAAAGATATAAGAAAATTGAATATGGGCTTAATTACAAAAAATGGGTTGGAGAATGCTATCAGAGGAACAACCATGGATTGATCTCATCAAGGCTAAATATCTTGAACAACAAACAACTTTCTCTTTCCTTCATAATGAACAACTTCCCCATGGTTCCATTTTCTAGAACAACTTGATTCTAGTTAGGAATTTTATCAAGCAAGGGTGTAGATGGAAAGTGGGAAATGCAGAGACATTCAGTTTTGGGGTGATAATTGGTCTAATCTTAGCCTTAATGATAGATTTGGTGTAGAAAAGGATAATCTTGAACATAAATATGGTACTAAGGTCATTGATTACATGGAAATTGATGGAAATAAGAAGATGGAAACAACTCTCAGTGGATAGATTTGATTTGAACACCATGTTGTCCTCTCTTCCAGAGCAACTAGACCTCACCCCCTTGAATCAACTAGAAGTCAAGGATGAAATTGTGTGGCACAAATCTAGAGATGGGGATTATACGGTTAAATCTAGATATAATTCTTACTTTGAGAATATCCAGAGTGAGTTTAATTGGAACAAGATTTGGATGACTGAGCTAACCTCTGAAATTAAATTTTTCTTTTGGCTTGTGCTCATAGGTAGAATTCTTACTAATGATAACCTAATGAAGAAAGGATTCATTATGCCTAATTGGTGCCACCTTTGCAAAAACAATTCTGAAGATATTAAGCACCTTTTTTTCCACTGTGAGTATGCTACCATGATTTGGAGTTATGCCTTTTCCAAGTTCAATGTTTTCTAGACTGTGCCTAATAACTTCACTCAGTTTTGGATCCAATGGAATACCCCTTTTAAGCACTGTGTTATGAGAATACTTTGGAAATTGGTCATGCCCCATATTATCTGGAGAATTTGGAAACGTAGGAACGATATCATATTCAGAAACAATAAAAAACATTGCAAGCTCAGCTTTTTTGAGATTGGTCATGTTATTAAATATAATATTGGGAGATTCAAACCTCCCAAAAATATGAAATATCCTGAAGATGAAGAATATATTCTTTCCAATTGGAAGATAGGAGATACAAGTTTACAAATTAGGAATACCTCAAACATTGATAGGTCTTTAATTCATTGGATCCCTCCAGAGATAAACTGGTATAAACTAAACTTTGATGGTGCATCCAAGGGTAGTCCTAGTTTTACTGCTGGGGGAGGTGTAATTTAGGATCATAAAGGCTATTTAGTTGTTGCTTATGCTAGTAAAATGGGGATTCAGATGAATCATTATGCAAAAACCCTAGCTTCTATATGGGGGCTAAGGATTTCCAAATATTATAATAAACATAACTCAATTTTGGAAGGGGATTCACTTAACATCATCAATCACGTAAATCAAATTTCTCCTCCTAGCTGGACTGCTAAGGACTTTATTATGGAATCTAGAAATATTTGTCAAAATTTCAAGAATATCATCATTAGGCATACTTATAGGGAGGGGAATAAAGTTATGGATACCTTGGCCAATGTTAGTATTAATAATAATCTAACCATATGGGATAATGAAAATTACATCCTTAAGGAGGTACATAATAGCATTAATGTCGATAAATATGGACATCCAAATGTGGAGTAAAAATAATAATGAGATGGAGAGGGCCTTAGCGGAGGTGAAAGATCACACATGTGTGAATTATATTCCTTATTATGGCCAAATTAATGCCATTGAGCCTCACATATGTGAATGGATTTTTAAAAAATGGGACAGACATAAGGACAAATGAGGGTTTTGAGTAGAAACTTTACAGGATTAGCAGGGAGAAGAAGAAAATGGGAGGTGCACCGTGTCAATTGGAGCCATGCTATGATCCATCTTAGAAGAAAAATGAGGAGCTTTGGAACTTGTTACATAAGGGTGGTATTTCCAATTTCATTGAAAGCATTCACGGCCATGATCATAATATTTCGGTTCATTTTGCAATGGATAGGAAGGATAGAAGAGTCAAATATGGGGGCCACCATGTTATTATCAATGAAGATTTGATTATTGAGGCTACATGCCTCTAATTGGAGGGTTATCATTTTTTTAGCAAAAGGATTGACAGGGTCACCTAGGCTAAGAACTTCTCTGACGAGGGTGAGGAGCTTGACTTTGTTTCTGTGGGCATTAGGGTAATTTCTATTCCCAAGCCATATAATGAAGTGACAAATATGATGGTTAGGTATATTTCTCTGGAAGGGCAATACAAAACAGTCCCTGTTAAAAACCTTATCTTTCTAAATCATTATAGAAGGAATTTTGCAGTCTGATTCCTGCACTACCTGCTTAATTCCCTTCAGCCCTTTGTTATGGATTTTTAGAAGCACTCTCGCGATATCCCTCTCCACTAGCACCTAATCTTCATGTTGCATAAGCTTTGTGTCTCCAAATTCCCTGGCCTCCCTGACTGCTCCCAGTGATCCACATGTCACCACCTCCTCTGATCCCACTCCCATTTTGGACACCCCTTCCAAATCAAAAGCTAAGAACCCCAAGCTTCTAAAAATTGACAACCCTCACTTTGCCCAGATTCTCAGAAGAATCAAAGAGATAGAAGTTGTGCAAAATTTGCTGCATATATCAGCAATGCTGGTATGGATATGGCCCTACATCAGGAGGGGAATCATGTGCCTCATAGATTGGAGTCTCCAGAGAAAGCGATGAAGCAGCTCAAGAAGGACCTATAGCATATGGACAAGCAGAAAGGAAAAAGAAAAATTGATGATGATAATGACATTGGGAAGGATCAGATCGTTGATATTTATAAGAAGTGGAACTCACTGGACAGTAAATTGGGGAGAGTAAAATACATACATGATCACAACATGGCTATCTTCAAAGCCATAAGTTAATTTTTAGAGCAGAAAGTTCGAAGCATTACCATGCTTAGTGGAATCCCTGACACTATTTAGGGGAATGAAAAAGAGAGGAGCCAAACTATCTCGCAGTTGAATGCTTCGGACCCAACGCACATCACCACATTGGCGTTTTTCACCTTGCTGCAAACAATCTAGTCCATAATTGAAAGAGCATCCAAGAAGTAAACTCACTTAGGTTGGAGGGAGTCATTTTAGTTGCTGATCCTTTTTGGTCTTTTTGCTGTGACTTTGTTGCTTTTTTGTTGTTCTATTGCAGTCTTTGTTCTATTTTGTTTCCTCTTTGTAACTATCTCTTGGTTACTAATGGAAATAGTGTTCTATATGGATTTTGATCCTTTTTTGTCACATATTTATAGTTATATTTGGCTGTTGAGCCCTTTTTGTAGAAAGGTATAGTCCCTTTAAAAATATTTACTAATAATAATATAAAAAAAATTTATCAAGAAAGTCATGGACCTAAGTTAGTATTTTGCGAGTTCTCGTAACCCAAAAAATAAATAAATAAATTGAAGCTCAAGACTTGGATGGATATTTTATGGAGATAGTGATTTGCGGAGGATGAATTTAGAAGTTATAACTTCATGGAATCAAGGAATTCAATCTTTTTCAAACATGAAAATTAGTATTTTGTGGGACACCACGTGGCAAAGAATGTAAGTTTGAATGAAACTATGGTTCAAAGTTTTGTAACAAAGAATTTAGTGTTCCATGGACTTCAAAGATGGAATATTCCGTAGAGTTGAAAATGCCATTGATATTTTAAAGACCACACAAAAAAAGTGTAAAGGGGAAAATATATGGAATGTCGTGGCATGTTGAGAAGATATGATTAATACATAATACATCAAAAGATGCGGAATGAAGGAATATAGTCGCCGGTGGAAAAATACCTGATGTAGGGAAGAAAACCTCTGTGACATAGAAATATTTTTAAATTGATAAGTGTGGAATATTTAAAAAGGCACGGGATGTGAGAAATTGCTAAAAATGGAGGAAACCATGGACTAAGAAAAATAATCTAAATTCCATGGGATATGATAAAATCGTGCCTATTTTAAAGCACATGCTCAACCACAAAAAAAAACATAATTTAATGTAGTATAGGCACCATCCTCATGTGTTGGTGATCTAATGGTGTGTTCTTGGGGTGATGTCAGGTTCCTATAGTTGACCTATGAGTGGTCTTTGGTGGTGGTGGGTGGTTGAGTTCATTGATCACTAGATTCGATCGAGCTCTTATCTTTTCTCTCTAAAATTTTATAAATGTAAGTGCTTTGGCACATTATAGGGGTTTGATTTTTTAAATCCTAGAGATCTACCTTTTGAGCTTGAAAAATCTTTCTTGCAACCTTTATAACTCACATGTGAATATTTCTTGCCTCGTCTCAGTTCCTGTAAATTGTTAAGTTTTGATATTAGTGCAAGTGTGACTTTCTTTCTTTAAATGCTCCATGTTTAATGTGAGCATATCTATCCTCTTGTGTGCCTTCATTCTTTTCCATTTTATTTCTTTCCAAGTTGTGTGTATCTCTTAAATTTTCACTTGTTTGTTCTTCTTTTTTATTTTTTAGAGCCATGATCGATTGATTTTTCAGTTTTGTGCATCATCTCCCTTTTATTTCAATTTGATATCTCACCATGTCTCCTAGGAGTTTCTTATCTTAGGATTTGATAGTGTTAGAGTAGTTACAGTGAACTGGGGTGAGAGGAGCTAGCCCTCTCACTTGAATTTTGATCTTGATTTCCCCCCACTCTTTCGAGTTCATTCACATTTTCACTGGAATGTTTATTTCCTGATTCAACAGGGGTGCAAATTTCAGTAACCATAAATTCCAATGGGGACTAGTATTTTATCATACCTTGGGTGAGTGCACAAGGTGGTAAATTTTTTGATATATTCGTGCAAGGTCATTGCATGTAATAGTGTGTGTTAGGTTCTTTTAGCTCACATGCATGAATTGTGGATTGTGGTTTGGGGAAATTTTTAGCAATATAATCCATGGGTAGAAGATTTAAGGGGTGATTAGAAATCTTTGTGACACTCTTATTTTCATTATTTTTGGGAATTTTTAGGGATGGCTTGACATCTTGTGACATTCTTCCTCTTTTTATAAGGGTTTTGGGGTAACTAGAAAGATCCATGACACTCTTATTTTTTGTTCGGTAAAGTGACACCTAATTTCCTTTTAGCTCTAAATTCTTATCCACAAAAGCTAGGATTGATCACCCCTAATCCTTCAACAACTTAGTTCTAATCCATTTTTCCAAGCAATTAATTAAGAATCTACTCCTCTGGTAAGACAAATAAGTGAATCCTACTATAATTTGTTCACTTTTTAAATTTACAAGTTTCAATTTCAAATTTCAAGTTTCAAATCCATTTTCATATCTAAGTTAAAGTTTAATTTTTTTTATGGTCTTTGAATATAGTTTATGTTACAAGTTTCACTATAGAGATCATGTCAAAAATCAAGTAGATTACACACTTCGAGAAAAGAATTTTTTTTCTACACACTTGTGTATATATTCCTTTAAGAATGTAAATTTGATTTTAAATTTTAAAGGGGGGATTCTAGACACTTGAATTTGGTAATTTATCACTTCATAATGTCAAAACTGACTTAGTCCCTTAACTATGAAATGTGTGCATATTTTGAGCTCAACTTATATTATTTTATTTTTTCATTACTTGGTCTCTTTATTGCATTGCTCATTCACTCATAGAATTACTTGTTTTAGTCTACAATAGTCTATCATTCCTAGTTTCGTGTTGAAAATTTTTCTAGACCTCAGTCCTTGCTTTTACAAGACCATCAAATAAGGATCAAATCACAAAATAATTTGGTCTAAAATGAGCAAGATCACCTTTAGATACCCATGATAAATTTTAAAAATTGATATCTTGTTTATGGGCTAATAAGTTTCTCCTTAATAAGAAATTATTCCTACAAAACCCTATATAAGAAATTTGAATGCACTCATTCAATGACCTAGAAATTATAAGATCTCCTCATTTAAATATCTGTCAAAATAACTCCAAGTTCTCATAAATCTCCCTAAAGAATCAAAACACATTATAAGCATCCCCTCATAGGTCTGAAGCACTCTCAACCAAGTTCACGAGTCTATTTTCCCATGTTGTAACCCCTTAATGCCAAGCCAAACACAAAAACACTTAGCCATTTACAATGCATTATCAAGTGAACAAGTTATCAAAGATAATTATATTTATATAGATATCACATTTATAAGTGGAGAAATGTGCAATTTGAGGCCTCTTCAAAGTAGTTCCAACGTAAATGTTGTATGTATTATACTTCAACCCATCCACTAACATTTTTGTAGTGTTTTTATCATGTGGTTAGGGTTTGAGGTCATTTTGAGTCATACAGAGGGTTTCACACATTTATGAGAGCTAGGATTTCATATGAAGACACATATCAATATCTCACTCAGAAACTAAAAATTACTATATGCCACTAGCTTGTCATATAAAATCACCAAATAGGTACAAAAAATCCAATGATCTACACATAATTATAATATCAATTAATCTAAATATGTATCATGTTTCTAACCTTACTTTGAAAGTGAATTAAGTAAAACGAATTAACCTCCCTTTCCCAAACCTTGAACTATTTTTGGGTGTATTCAACTACATTGATAAAAACCATGCTCCAAGCACATAATGATTGTGAAAATATTTGCGTACGAGTATGAGTTGCAAGGATCCACACATTAATGAAAATTTGATGCCATAAGCCATCCTGCTTTGCTGACGTCAATGATCTATTTTCAGTTATTCCTGCACATGATGAAAAATCTTAGAATAGGGATGTGGTAAGGCTCATTTTAAATTCTATTAGGTGTTGATTTTTATTGGTGTATTATTATATATGTGATAGAAATATCAGATGACATGAAAAATAAAGTATAGGGTCAAAGTGGACTGAAGCTACACCAAGCCCAGTAGGAAGGTATGTACGAATGGTCATTCCATGCAGTCTGAGCATGCTATAACACACTTTTTACTAAAAGATATCCTCCATACATAATACACCTCATGCCCATCACAAATGCATCAAATCAAACCATACACATGCATGCACATGAATTGGTGGTTCCCGCGTGTCAAGGGTCGAATAAAAGTTTTATTTATTTTTAACAAAATAGAATTCAATCAAGATGGGTCATGTGGCAGGCGGTAGGTGGGATGGTGGGGTACCAACATTTGAAACCCACAAGTCACCAGTTCAAACCTAGCCAAGTCTATCTTCGCGCGGTTAAAAAATAAAGTTTGTTTTTTAACATTATTGAAAAATATAATGTGTTTTTCAACACTGTTAAAAACACAATGTGTTGTTTTTCAACTGCAAAAAAAAACGAAGTCCTAAATCACATGCCACATGGGTAGAGATGATGTCATGGGTGCATGATGATTCACATGGGTGTAGTTATGCATGTGGTGTATTTTGCGTGGAGGGTAGGTTTCACCACACTTATTAGGCCCATGTGCGGACCTTAATAGTTCGTGGGGATTAGCCCAATGAAGGCTTTGTACTTGCTTTATTTAATAAACAGAAAAAAATGATACTTTTGTTTTAATCACCTAATGACATTATGACACGTAATATTGTTTTAAAAATTGTAGCAATTTTGTTGACTGTCACATGCATAAACATTGGAAACAAAAACTTTGATGTCATAGTTAAAGTGCTTCAAAGACCTCCATTTTGTTGACATGTGCATAGGGTATCCATTACCATGTTCTTATTGATAAAATGTCTCTAAGTGTAACACACATATTAATTATCCATATTACTATGATATACTAATCCAAGTTTAAAGATCTCATAAGATTAGACTTAGAATTTCAAATTATTGGTGTCATTAAAATAAAAAATTGTTGACTGTTTAATTCTTTCTTGTTAATGTTAATTTTTCAATATATATTTCTATAGTTTGTTCACTTAAATGAAAATAATTTTTACATTTTCACACACACACGCATGCGCACGCGCGTGCGTGCACACACACACACATGCGCACACGCACACACACATGCACACACCCACACACACTCACACACGTGCACACACGCACATGCGCACACACACACACTCATGCCTATGCGCTTGCACACACACACACGCACGCTTACATGCGCACACACATACACACGCGTACGCATGCACACATACACACACACTAGTTAAGGACTATTTAAAAAATTGTACAGTTTATTAAATTTACAACCCGTATTCTAGTCTATACTAGCCTAAAGTTTGTAACGGTAATATACAATTAAAATTACAAAAAACAACCCACAACATGTCGATTTCCAAGCTTACCTAATTTTGTAATTATCACAATCAAACATTGAATTTGATGGTCACACATGACAACCAAAACAATTGTTCAAAAATAATATTATATAATTTTAAAAAACTGAAATTATATTTTATTTTAACTATATGTCATATTTTTAATTTATAAGTTAGAGGAGATCTGCATACCATTATTTACTATATATAAAACTTTTACAAAGTATTTTACAACTAAAACATACTAACCAAAAAAAAATGCATAAATGGCCATCATAATTAAGACCTGCATAACATTATTAACATCTTTATAGAATTATTCTTAGAAATAAAAAATGACAATACTTATATAACAAACGAAGAGCTACCATATACAAAATCTGGTTCAATCCCAAGTCTTTCTAGAGATCATTTTTTCCTAAAAAATCTCTTTGTGCCATTACCGACCCACATACATGGTCTACATATGCTACCTCTCTCTATGATGCTCCCAATCAGCCTCCCATCCATTTGAATCCTAGACCACCTAATTGTCATTTCTTCACCGAAAAGATAGTCCTTAAATCCATCAACAAAATCATGTCTAATAAAGCCCAAGATGTGGAAAATTTAAAATATGAAATCTTCCATCATAGCCCAATCAGTCTCGTTGTCCATATCTCTAATCATTTTAATTTTATTGTCCCTTATGGTGTTCCCCCCCACTTGGACATCTCATATTATACACCCCATCTTCAAATCTGGAGATTCTCTTAAACATGAGAACTATCATACCAACATGATTGGGCATACTCTGGATAAGATTTTTGTATTATGCTTGATGATTATATCTCACAATGGGTAGAGAAAAAACAAATCAGAGCAAAAGGTCAAGTGGGATTTAGAAGGAATCACCGAACAAATGATTGCATTTTCACTTTGGTTTCAATTATAGAGGAAGCAAAGGCTAACAAAAAAAAGGTATATTGTTGTTTTATAGACTTTCAAAATACATTTGATACAATACTAAGGAATATTTTGTTCCAGAGGCTAGAATAGTTGGGTTTTTCAGACATGGTAATTTCTCTTGTCATGACTTTTTATGAGAAATTTTTCGGGCATATTCATACCAAAATGGGCACACTGATAACATCCATAGTACCAAAGGTGTAAAAAAAGGTTGTCCACTCTTGCCTACACTTTTTGGGCTCTATATTGATGAATTAGATGATTTTATCCCCACAACCTCATGTACCAATGTTGGCTAGATTTTCTGCATTGTTGAAAAACCTAGGTAGTCATGAGATAAATGTCCCTCATTTACCGGTGAGGCTCCCATGTTAGATTTTTCAATAAAAATATGCTAGTATCTATATGGGGGTTTTAATTTAACTATTCAGCTCATGAACCATAGCTATATAGTTATGCAGAAAGTAAGCAATTGTTTAAGAAAGGAATTATTTATAGAAGAAAGAAATAATAAAACACAGGGAAGAAATGGGGAAGATGTGCAACCCAATCAATAGATAACAGAGTTGATTTCATGCACATAGAAGAAACAAATAGATATCAACACACAAAATTATAAGCAAAGGAAACTCTAGATCTAGATCTAAAATAACACAAAGTTTATTAGAAGATCTAAGATAGAAAGCTAGAAACAAAATGCACCGTGACACAAAGTTCTTCAGAAATTTGCTCCTTTATATTCCTTTTCTTCAAGTGGCTATCAGGGGTTTCAGCAAAAAGTCTGGAACACAAGAATGCTACTTAAAAATTTTGATCATTAACCTGAAGGTTCTTATTGTACTTATAGAATGTAGAAGGGAAAGTACAAAGGGGAAAATCAATTGAACTAAAACATAAACAAAAGGTAAAGATAACATTTGGCAATCATCCTCTTCTAATTCCTCTTCA
Organism: Taxus chinensis; assembly: GCA_019776745.2. Taxonomy (NCBI): domain Eukaryota; kingdom Viridiplantae; phylum Streptophyta; class Pinopsida; order Cupressales; family Taxaceae; genus Taxus; species Taxus chinensis. Next base: position 215,085,747 of record CM034147.1, read on the forward strand.
AGTGAAACAACTGTCACTTTACCAATATTATTATTCCACGTAACTTAAATTAATGGTTTCAAAACCAATAACTTTAAAGCTTTATAATTTCATCCAGGAATGTGGAAAATCGAAGAAGAAAAAGTAGAAGGAGAAAGACATGCCAGCTATAACATCTATATCTTATTTTTGTTCTGATACTAAATATACTCGTCAAACATGTAATTTAGCATCTTCCCATCCATCTTAGCCACAACTTCCATCTCTATCCTAAACTGTAATAATCCTTCGTTCAACACCCTGATACATGCTTCTACCTCCTCCAAGCTAGGCCTGAACTTCTCAATATCCGACTGCAGTGCCACCAGTCTACTGATAGAATTCATCGTGAAAGGTTTAATATCTCCATCAATTCTTCCTTGCACCATCAGAAGATACCCTTCCAAGGAGTTAGGCACTCTGTCAGGAATGATCCATGTGTATGAAGTAACATTTCTGACCAATTCCTCATGAGTGAAAGCAATGATATTGTCTGGTAAAGACGATGCCATACCCTCAAGTGCCTACATCCTCTTCAACATAATTCTACAAATCTCCAAATGGAAAGATACTACAAACTCCAGCTGCTTCCCCTTCTCAACTGATCCATCAGGTACAATCTGTTCCACAAGAAACACTTCTCTCGGTAGCTTATTGATTTCAGCCAAAGTATTCAGGTTACTCTCAGCAACTGTGTTCATATCTATTGTGTTTGTCATCAATTGCTTTTGCTGATCTGCTACTTCTTTCATAACCTTTAGGTGGACTGACACCTCTCCGAGTTGTATAAAATCTTGACAAATGATTAGAATTTTCCATTCATCGATAGCTTTAACCTGGTTGCTTACATCTTTCATTTCCTGCATCAGATGATCACTCACCTACTTTTGTGCTGAAAGGGGTTGAGTGGAAGATTTAACAACCTTGGCAATGATCTCACACAACTAAGATACCTACTTTTGAATTTTAAATTTATCTGCCTTTTCTTTGTCAAGCCTAAGGAATAGAGCATCTATAAATGTCTGTGTATCCTACTTTAATTTGGCAATATCATTCACCTCTTGTACCAGATTGGACTGTGGAAGAGTTCTTGGGAAATTGAAAGGAGATATAGACTTCTTCATGTATCTGCTATTCATTATGTTCATGACGTCAACTCTATGCTTCTTCCACCTGCTGCCGACATCATGTATGCTAATAGAAGTCACTACTTTTCATGCCGGAATCTTAAAACAATAATTGATGAATTGTGCGTCCAACAAGATTATTGTTTTCCTCGTAGCATCTCAGACTGATCTAGATGATGGATGGTAAGTCCTAGCATACTCCATAATGAACTCTGGAAACTGGGCTATGTACAGAAACATTGCAGCTCAAATAATTCCACTGCTTTTGACTGCATGCATGAGGGAAGTCTTTCCTGCTCTGGATCTTTCAATCAATTCAAAAAGATGTTCTAGACCTAAATATGTGTCTCCAATGTCTGTAAATTTAGAAGTGATGCATGACTCTATTGTGCTCTCTTTTTCATCCCTCTTTACCATGGTCGTATCTATCTTTGTCTGAACAATTCTTCTCCTCTTTATTCGGATGGAATTCTTCACAACCGGTGCAGATCTAGATAATTCTTCAAATTCAGAAGATATGTTCAATGTATTGGACACTGATTTAAGCTCCCTTTCTCTTATAAAAGAACCTGTAATGAATTCCTGTAATTAATTCAAACAAAGATGACAACCGGAACATGAACAGTGGATTTTAATCATAAAAATCTACATATATCAAGCCTGCTGCCCCAAAATTTGATGTTTTATTTGCATGCAAAGCAAGCATGAATTTTACCAACTTCACCTGAGCACCTATATCACTTATGTAGATAATTATTCAGACACAGAGCAAGCTTCTCCAAACCTAGGCACCAAATTTGGAAGCTTCCAACATTAATTACACCTTTTTCTGAGCAAAATCCTCTTGAAATGGGGCGCACTTTTTGTTTGGGCTGCACTTCTTTTCTTTTGAATTAATTAGTTCATCCTTATGGTAGCCCCTACTTATATAATCCTCATAATTCTATAATTAATTAATGTCTCTCCTATTCTTGGCAATTAATTAATTATTTAATAAGCTTTACTCTTCAAATGGGGCACCTATTTTGTGCATGCTCATGGCTGCCATTAAATAAATTAAATTTATTTAATTTTAGCCTTCTACTTTCAGTTAACTCAAGCCTCATAGTATGCTTTGACCTTAGCCACTGGAAATAGGAATTAATTAAATCAATTAATACTTAAAAAAGTATTATTCCTCTCCCAAATCGGACGCACTTTTTGTCATGAAGGGGCTGCATTAAATAAATAATATTTATTTAATTTTAGAACTTCTAATTTTGACTTCCTTTGTCCACTTTCCCTTTGTTGAATTTTCCACAAGCCTGGGTGCCAAAATTGGAGAAGAAAATAATTAATTAATTACATTAAAATCTGCCCTTCTTTCCCTAAATGGGTCACACTTTTTGACATCAAGAATTTCTATTTTTAAAAGTCAATTGACGATGGGATTATTTACCCTGCAAAGCAGCTCCGACAATTCCATGATTCACTTACGTTGTTTGAATTTCATAATAGGATTATTTACCCTGCAAGCCAGGTAATAAAATCTTGTCACTGCTTTAAGTGATTTTACTTTTATTCCACAATGAGAATTTTTTACCCTACAAGGCCGGTAAGAAATTCCAGCCTGCCTTCTGCCTCTAATTTTTCCATTGTGACTTAAGTGGAATTGCTTTCATGGGAAAAAGTCCCCTGCTAGGTAGGTACAGAATTCCCACCTGCTTGTTGCTTCCAAAAATCCCATGATTCACTTCAAACCCTCTTTTTCAAAAAATGCGGCCAGCTCAAAAGAAACTTTTTGGTGCACGACTTCATCTTTTCTGAGAGAACCAGACCTCCGATGGTGAATTCCTCCTGGCACAACATTCATAGGTGATCTCTAGATACTCCAGGCTAAGAATCAGGCCAAATTGGAAAAGGAATTGATTCAGAGAAATTTCATAGAAAAAGAAATGGGAAACCACTTCATATGAAACCACTTCATATTATTGTCCGCGCAGCTTTACAGAACAAGCTACACGACAATAAGGGGCTAATGTAGACACCAAATTTGTGTCTTACGACCCCTTGTGACCCGCATCCCATTTCGCAACCTAACCTCATTACCTAAACCTTACACAATTATTTATTAATTACCTTATAATTGATAAATCCACATCACCTTACCCGCCACCTCACTTTGCCACCTCATCATGACCTAGCCCTAACCCTAAACTAACCTAATTAAGACCCGTGACTTGGTCTAGACTCACATCCATAACTAATGCCTCCTTACTCACACCCAAAGCCGACCTTCTAGCCACTTGACCAAGCCCGCAACTGATCTCTCGGGAGAAAAGCAGGGAAGGCGGGCTATTTTACTAAAAATAGCCTACTTTTTCCTTACCGATGCCGGTTCCTACTCGACCGCCGTCAGTTACGCAACCACCATCGGTTCCCTGTAAATGGGCTCCCCAAACCAAAACAACGGATCAGAATTTCATTTTTGGAGATCAGTCAAAGGATTTCTGGATCAACAGAGAGCATTGCGAGCGAGGAACAGAGTCCAGATCTTCACTGGACAGAGCAGAGACGAGTGGAAATACCAGAAGTGCTTGCAGTAGAGGATATCAACATGCATCTTTGCCAAAACCAGTAAGTCGTATCTTGCATGTCCTCTGTTATAACATTTCTTCTGCTCTGTGAATTTCAGTCCTCCTAAATCCATCTCTGAATCTACTACCTAACGTGTCATTGCATCTAACTGTTATCCTTTGCTTCTAATCATCCCATTTCCTAATATCATCCATAAACCAGCCTTACAAAACACCATAGCTACAAAGAAGATCCCAGAACCTACCGGTATTGGTTATTAGTAACCGGCATCGGTTATCAGTAACCGGCATCTGTTTTTCTCATCAAAACCAGAAAACCAGCCTTTCCCCTACCCAGTTTAACGAAACAATTTAGTTGATATTTTGCAGTCTTTTGTGTTAATTCATATTAGCAGGGGAACTGACCACCTTCGAAAGGAAGTTTTATATTTCCTGGGCCCAAGGCAGTTTCCTCATTTATTGTTTAATCAAAATCTTGTGGTCTTGTGTTCTTATTTGCAGGTAGTCCTTCCAAGACAAAAAGGAGTTCTCCGCAGTCAGCCTGATCTTTCTCTACGGTACGCGCACACCATCTCGACATTCAACAGGTATTCCTCCTAACCCTAACCTCATCTGTTTCTAAAAGGAATGAAAGGATAGAAGCAACTCTATTCCCAGAAGCCGAAACATTCCGAGCGAAACATTTTGGCACGCCCGGTGGGACCCATTTTGGGTTTCTTTCTCTTGCTTATTTTCATTTTAGGAAGCATATTTGCTGTTGCTACTTTTGTTATATATTTCGTAAAGAATTTGTCTTGCTTTCCTAGTTTCGAATTAGTGAAAGTCATCTCTCTTGCTTCATCGAATATAATTTTCGATTTGGGTTTAAAACACATGCATTGCATTCCTGCTTGTTGTTCTTCAATTCTAGTGAACATAGATTAAGTAACAGGTCGTACACGTGGGGGTGATATCCACGATATTGACAGGAAATTAACCTTAGTTTCACTGCACAACACATACCGAATCACTTCACAATTAACACAACAGCTCAAACATCCCCCCTTTTCCATGGTATTCCTCCGCCCGATTGAGGTAACCTTATAAGCCAAAACAAACTTGACATTTCCCCTAGGTCTTGTTGTTTAGGATTCTGACATCATCTTACGTCTAAAGGCATAAGCCCACGATAACTAAAATTAACCCTAGGATTAGTCTCTGGATTTGCGTGTGCCTCTTGCTAGTTTTCAAATTCTATTTCCTCTGTCATACTTTGTCTTCTGTGATCAATAAGTTGATAAATATACTCAACGTTGCTAAAAATCAAATTAGCAGCCTTTTATATCTTCTTATCCTAGACTTTTGACACCGGCATCGGTTAAGGAACTGACGTCGTTTGCTCTGTGACCGACACCGGTTACTAAACCGATATCGGTTACTGTCTTCATCAGCCCCTGACAAACCAACAACTTGCCAAATTCATCATTCTGAGGTTGTTTTTGTTCTTGATAGATTGAAACTTTCCTGTGTGTTCTTGTCCATGGTTGTCATCACTCAGAAGCAAGCCGCCGCCATGGTTTCACATGCCTGCTCTGTGTCTTTGCCTGAATCACCCCCTTCACATTCTATAGGGAACCCTACGGACACCAGTGAGATCCCCCAAATTCCTGTAGGAGACAAGGACTTTGCCAAATTTCTGGATGCTAATCCCAGCGTTGTACAATACTATTTGTCTCATGCCCTTGACCGTATGCCTGATGGTCAGCTCCTTATTGGCATGCATATTAGTATAGTTGCTCATTTAGCTCCCACTCCTCCTGATAACACTGCCTTACTTCCTGCATCTCTAGCCCCGTCTCCCAATCCGACGGCTTCAGAGGTTCATACGACCCCGATTAGCTTTCCTTTGGTTAATCTTGGACCCCACGTATCGTTACCACCAACTGCCCCTATCTCATCTCTCTTTCAGACCACTCCATTCATGACTTACTCTCTGCCACCTATTCACACGAGCTTTCCTTCTCAAGCTCCACCTACCTTTTCATTCCCATACACGTATCCAGTAACCTCAACACCTTATATGGGACATCCCTATTCTATGGCACCATCATCTCATCCAACCACAGATTTCATCAAACAAATGATGGAAAAAATGCAAAACCTGGAGGCTTCCGTTTCAGGAAGTCATAGCACCTTGACATACGAGCAAGTTTGTCGGGAGCCCATTCACCCTTCTGTCCCCCTTCATTCATATCCTCCTCAATGGGAGTTGCCAAAGTTTACTCGTTTTAATAGTAAAGAGGATCCTCAACAACACTTGCGATCATTTAGACATGCTTGTTATTTGATTGCCCATGATGACGCCTTGTTACTTCGCACCTTCCCCATGTCCTTATCAGGACCCACCTTGGAGTGGTATAGTGCTTTAACCCAGCACTCGATCTTCTCTTTTAACCAACTAGCCCAATCTTTCTTGGATCATTTCTCCATTAACATTGCCAAGAAAGTATCTATCACTGACCTCTATGCCATCCGAAAATTTGAAGACGAATCTATCGCAGATTTCGTTGGACGATGGCGGGGCCTTATCAACCAACTTACGTATGCCTTGCCTCAAACCGAACTCATCAAACTATTTACGTGGGCCTGCGCTAAGCACATCTCCCCTACCCTCCAAATTCAAACTTTCCGCACATTCGACGAGGCCTTTACCATGGCTCGGAAACTTGAAAATTCGAGCCTTAGAAGAAGAGAAATTGCGGTTGCGTAACAAAAACCCCCAATTTCTGAAAAACTCCTGATTCTACCAACAAGCCAAACACCACCACTCACGCGTCCACTTCTTCTAAATCAAAAGGAGCTGTCCACGCGGTAATGGTCAAATCTTCAAAAACACCGTCCAATACTCCGCCGAAAACCACTTATAAGTACAAAGCCGAGCCCACCAATTACACTCCCTTGGGAGAAACTTATGGCGTCATCCTGGAGAAAAATGCTCAAAGCTGGGGCTATCACCTTGCCCCCTGTTAAACCCGCACTCTGGGTTTGACTCCACCCGCGCAATACCTTCCTGGTACAAAGAAAAATGACTTTTGTAACTTTCACCACCGCGTAAAAGGACATAGTCATGAAAACTGCAAGATGTTGAAAAAACATAGTGCAGGGAAATGGTTGACGCAGGGGATATAACCCTCGATAATCCTAACGCCCCTGCTAAAACGAAATCTGAAAATTTTCAACAAGCCATTCCCGAATCACTCGTCCAACAGTAACGCGAACCAAGATATCTTATCCGAGGAGAGTGTTCATGAGATCCATGCAGTCTTCGATTCTCAGCCAAAAGCCTCTATTGAAAAAATTTTAAATCAAGCCTCTCCGTCAACACAGGAGTTTGAACCTCCTTCACCACCATCAAGCCAAAGTGAAATCATTCCTTTACCCATAGAAGAGTTAACTGCCCGGACTTCTCTTCTCATCGACGCGTCTTCTTACACCACATCCCTACAAGACTGTGAGCAGATCTATCTAATTTATCTATTTCCCAAACGTCCCTTCTACCGCTCTTGCTACACAAGAGGAAGGCTCGCCACTAATTTTGACATCCTTAGACGAGAAATCTCTTACACTAACATCACCACTTCTTTAAACATGACAGATCCCCTCGAACACGCCCCTCCTACCTATTAGTCCCTCATCGCCTAAATATTTTCAACGACTGTTGACCTCTTAAACATCTATTGATACAGTGCCTCATCTACCTCCTGTGTCACAACCCGCAGTGGACTGGAATTACAACCCACCTTCTTCCGTACAAAAATTACAAATCACACCTGGAGACTGTCATTCCACAGAAGATAGACAGGCCCTATGGGAACGTTTTGAGTACCCCTTTTTCTACTCAAATGCAAATGACTGATCCTGATGTCTCCACCATATACCCGAAGTGCTTACAGAAGCTTAAAATGCCCTGTTCTCACCTTCACCCCCCTCACCTCTACCAAAATGCCCCGTTCACTTCTATCAACTTAACAGATCTTCCCCTATGCTTGGGACCTCACCAATGCCCAGTGTAACGCACCCGCCTAAGCGAATCGATCTATCCAAAAAAATAAATCCACCCCGCCACCTAGGAGACAAACTCAATCCGTGCCTCTATCGAAATCAAAACATCATCGTCATACCTACCTTTAAAAAACCATATTGGGACCCCATCCCTCTACCTTACATCAATATATCATACCTCCTGCGTTTTATTCAAAACAACCTACGCCTTCCACACCTATACAGAAATTCCAGGGTATAGCAACACCGTCACTCCGCGTATCCTGTCCACCTATCAACCTTAAACAAATTCCATCACCAAAAGATTTGTTTTCAGTCACTCCTATTTCCCCGTGGTTGTTTTCTGATACCACATCATCTGCGGCCTCATCATCCAACATAGCTTCTGCGCCAAAGAAATCACGTTTAGTGAAAACTATGTATCAAATCACCCCTCGGCTAAACCACCACCACCGTGCGAACCAACCACGCCCCAAACATTACCGAAAACCCACACAACAATTACCCTCATCCTCTTCCGATTTCGACCCCACTCAAAGGATCTTACGCCAAAATCCTTGCTATGTTTTGGTGGAGAATGCGACCATTTCCCTACCTCCAACTTAGACCTTATGACCCGTCTAAACCCCGACCTATGGTTTACGATGAGTCTAAAATCTGCGCTTATCACACGCACACCAGGACATGATGTGGAGGGATGCAAAGCTCTACTAAAAACCATCCTTCGCTAGTCACCTCTCCCGGATAGAAAGATTAGAGAAAGACAACTTACGAAGGGAGAGACCTTTAGTTTCCATTCCCTTCTCCTATACCATCTGTCCCGCCTCACCAAGATCTGTCATTATTATAACCCCACATCTTGAAGACCATGAGTTATCCCAACCATCTTCCTCATCTTAGGTCTACGAGATTAATATGATTAGTGTCGCTACTCGAGGGCAGAAAAACAATGGGAAACCAAAAGAAAACACACCTGCCGCATCTCTTTCTCCGTCAAACATCCCGATTGCACCACCACCTAAAGTGGTCATTCGCGGACCCACCTATCCCGTCTCTAATGGCATTGCCCACCGAAATATGATTAAACAGCTTCACCAATCGCCCATAAAAATGACACTGTATGATCTCATTTAGACTTCTTGAATCTCATCGACAAGCTCTTGTTGAGATCCTTCAAGGGATAGAGGTTTTACCTAATGAAAACCTACCTGTTGCCTCCATTCTAACACCCCAATCACGTTGCTATTCTCTTACCAAACAACCCACTACCCAAACCACTTCTGTCTCTCTACAACAAGCTGCTGCAGTCAGTTTCTCTAAAGATGAAATTGTGTGACTTTGGTACAGAAGACCCTGACCCTTGCCCTTTTCATTTCCTGCTTACGTCTGAGGACATTCGAATATGTCGGGTTATGATTGACGGGGCGCTAGCCTAAAAAAAAACCTAACATCATCTCTTCCCCAATGTATAATATTAAATAGTGTAACCCATGGAAATATACAACATGTTTACAAAGAAAAACATGACACTATCTATCTACTCAAGGACTTTATCAGGTCCTTGCAAGGTAAATTTTAAGAACCCTTCAAAAAACCATAGATATTACTTGGTGAATTTCTAAAAATGACAATTCAAAGTCTTGGTGAATACTATAAAGTGAAAGGAAATAATGTCAGCTGGTAGCATAATGCTACTAGCTGACATCATTATTATACTGATTGACAACATAATGTTGTCGGCTAGTAGCATAATGTAGGGTTAATTTTACAACTCCCTAAAAAAACCATAAATATTACTTGGTGAATGCCATGAATTGAATGGAAATGGTGGTTGGCTAGTAGCATAATGCTACTCACTGACAACATTATGCTATTTCCCGAAAACATAATGCTATCAGCCGATAGAATTAAGTTGTCATTCGGTAGCATAATGTTGTCGACCAGTAGAAAATTTCTCTTTTATTCATGTGGTAACAACAATTTGATTATAAAAATTTGTTTATTACTATAAATGTTAGGCAAATCAACCCAAAAAATTAACTTTTATCCTCAAAATTTAAGAGAAATAACAAGCGACCTAATACCTCAAAATAAGCAAATCCAAATTTCAAAAACACAAACATTCATGAATTAATGAAGATTCGCCAGTAATATTTACACTGGATCCTTAGCATAAATTAATTTTTTTAACAAAAAACAAAAAAACTGCATATAACAATCAAATAAATATAAATATAAAATCAAAATTTTGTCATTAAATTCAATTTTGAAAATAAAACAAAACACCCGAGGTCATGCGATTACATTCCTCTACCCTACCATATTCTTGCTAATAAATGCCATTATGTATAACAAAGTAATAAATTTTTTTGTATTACTTTAGTTTAAAACACATTTATCCATATTAGATTGACCCATTTAATTAGGTATAGATTTTTTCTCACATGACATTTTCATTTATTGCTATGAATCAACCGCCAAACATGCATGTATACAAAACCATAATTCTCACAATTATTCTTACAAAGCTTTGAATTTAACAGTCAGATATGCCATTCAACACAAATTTTCAGCTACGCTAAGTTGTCAATATTGTATTTGAAATTGTGTATAAGAATGCTATTTATAAATATGAAAGTATATTATAATGGTTATATGTGTTTCTTTAGTTTGATGTTTTTGGGTTACTTTTATAACCATGCATGTTAATATTGTATTCTCCTATATGCTTCTTTTTTTATCATTTTTCACAATGTTTTGGGACTATTTTTTTTTATAATCAACTTTGATCAATATATACATAAAAAGTGTATTTTATTTTAACAATTTTTTATTTCAATAGGCATTATTTGTATTCTAGAAAGACCCTAAATTGTTTAGATCAATGATAGTAAATACATTTTTCCCATGCAACACCATTGGAGGCAATAGATCCTTTGATTCAGAATAGTGCTTACAACAATACTTTCATCACACCAATAGTTGTTTCAGGCCAAAGGTCCCATAGAGAAGTGGATCAATGGTGGGTAATTCTGTTGTACATGATGATGAAAATAGAATCAGGTAAAGTTTATTGGTGAATTTTTGTAACTTGCAAAAAATCGTGGATTATGGAAATTTAAATTGGTGAATATTTTTTGGTTCGTAGCTGACTTATTCACCGAAAAAATCAACCAACATGTCACTTATACTATTCATTTCACCTAGATTTTACACATATATAAGATCTTATGAATGTAGTTCACCACCATTTCGAATCATATCATGCGCATATTTGCTGGCAAACCCACCCAACCAACCCTTAACCATCTAACCCAACCACCCAACCCTTATCCATCCAACACAATACCACCCAACCATTAGTCGTCCAACGCTTTGCCATCCATCCCACCCACCCAAAACTTAGCCGTCAAATCCCCATCCCATCCAAAACTCCCGTACAAACCTTAGCCATGCAACCCCTCACCTATCCAACACACCTACCCAACCCCTAGCCGTCCAAACCCCTCACCCGTCCATCCCACCCGCCCAAACCCTTAGCTGTCCAACCCCACCCTGTCTAATGTGCCCGTAGAACCCTTAGTCATCCAACCCCTCACCTGTCCAATGCACCCGTCCAACCCTTAAATGTCCAACCCCTCACCTGTCCATCCCACCCACCCAACCCTTAGCCGTCCAACCCATCTCCCATCTAATGTACCTACCCAACCCCTAGCCGTCCAACCCCTCACCCACATAACCCCTCAATTGCAAAACCCCTAACCAACCTACCCAACCAACTTTGTGAAATGAGGAAAAAATGCTCTCTGTGAAATCGCATTTGTCACAAAACATTTTTTCAGATATTCGCCAATGATTTAAAAGTTGATTTTTGAGATTCGCTAACGATTGGACAATAATTTTTTAGAGGGGTCTTCTTAAAATGAACCTTGCATAGAATTGATCTCATCCATCCATTCCATCCTGCAACTATTCAATGTATTTTTTTTGTGTTGGTGGATGTTATTGACATGTATAAGAGCTTTGTACTAGTCTATTATGTTATAAATGAAGTGGTTGGTTTTTATTATTTCTTATCCACATGATAACTATTTTCATTTTTTTTACACTATTTAGTTGTAGCCCTGTGGTTGCATGCATGGATAATATCCCCTCCTCGCACCACCATTTTGTATATAACTTATGATTAGAGGGTTTTTACCTCGAGAAAGCAGCCATGCCTTGTGGGAACCATGGGAGAAAATGATGCCATGCCATCCATCATCAGTTATAAAGATGCCACACTAAAATCCCATACACAAACTCCAATAAGCCATAAAAGTAATAGCCAAGATGCTTGTGAATGCTACATAATTATTAAAGGGGATGTTTCAGAAAAAGGATTTTCTAGAACATACAACCTATTTTTTTTGGGAATTTGAGATAGTATATGTTTTCTTCCCTCTTATAGGGCCATATATTTCTGGCTTTCTCATGCCATCTTTTGAATACCTTTTTTAATGTAATTTTAAGATTCATTTCAAGGTCTATTTTTAGCATCTTGATATTAGAAGCATAAATTTGTATGCAATGAGTGCTAAAGTGACATTAGAAAGATGAGGATTATAATTTGATTATGTTTTTAAATCTTGGCTTCATGTTGAGCATATACGATTTCAACATCAGTCGCTTGTTTAGTTATAATGTTTTGTATTTACCCATACATGATTCATGGTATTTCTTAAGGGATTGGGATCTGCTTTAAATATTTAATAATTACTTTAGGAATAATGTTATGACATTATAGAAGATAATCTTAGACTACAGTAAGATAATTGCTATACTCTGTTGTCCCTTTTCATCAAATTAAATAATAACATTTTTCCATATGTGAAGGCGTAGTAACACTAGAGCAATATATGATCTATGTGTTATCAGTTTACCCCCCTAGGAAAAGTGGACTACAGAGGGTAGTGGAACCTGAAAACCACGTAGGGCATCTAAGGATTAAATTCAGCTTATAAGCAGTTTCCAAGCTTTCGGGAGAAGTTTCAATAATTTTGGGTGTGTTAAAAACATAAGAGGATTTTTTCCTCTTTTAGGTTTTGAGCCTTAAGGATAAATTTGACAAGGGAAGAAGTGTGGCCCCCACATGCCCACATCTAGCCCAAACATGTGTAAAAAAAAAATGGAATAATGACTTTTGGGGTATCTCACTACTCTCCCTCAACTTCTTGGCTCGAGAGAAATTCAAAAAAATCTCCAAATTAAGAGTTTAGGGGCCAACAATTTGTAAAATAGGCCTATGTGAGGCCACTGAGCTAAAAGTAGCTCACCAAGTTACAAATTTGTTCGGTTGAGCTATTTTGGGGGCTCAAAAAGCTCTTGACACCACATGGAGAGTGAAGGTTTTGATATAGCTCGGGGGAGCTCGTTCACCTTGGAAAGTGATGGGGAGATGACTGAATTAGGTGCGCGTGGTGAAAGCTCGGGAATAACAATGATCTGTGCGAACATGGAAGGGAGCTCAAGCAAGCCATTGGTAAGGCACTAGGTGAGTTGGGGTCAGAAATCGACATAGTTAGTTGGTATCCGCATAGGGTGAATTTTGGGGGCCAATGTAGGAGTAGATGTCGAACCAGCTTGAAGGGATCCAACGAGTCAATAGCTAAGAATTGATATATCAAGTTTGGGGAAGAGGATATAATTGTAAAGGATTGAACTGGGAGTCAACTCGCATGATGAGTGAATCACAGAGAATTCACTAGGGTTGGCTCACCTTGGTGAGACATTGGAAAATGAAGGTCAAAAAAATAACTTAGGAGTCGAGCGAGTTAGGAAGTCAGAGGGAGCTTGAACTACTAAAATTTCAGACTTCAGGGTTTCATCATTTCAGAGATCGTGGGCACAAAGTGGATAAGTTAGTGAGTGAATCTCCAAAACCTCAGAATCCCAAAATCTGAAATGGGGTTAATGGTGGTCAATGAGTTATTGTGCAGTCAATAGACTATGTATTTTGGATCTCGACGGAGTTTTATTTTAGAGATTAGCGAGTGAAAAATTAGAAGTGGCAGATAGATAAAATATGAAGTGCTGAGTTCTGAAATTCCAATGTCAGGGTGAGTCATTTAAATTTTGGGGATGGTTCACTTTGTGGATGCAGGCGCTCGAGGTCTGAAATGAAAGCAGAGGGTAAACTATGAAATCTCACCCAAATTAAACTCCAAACACTTGAACGAAAACCCGCCAAGCTACATTGAGAACCAATTTTATTTGGGTGATGTGCGGGTAGGTGAGGATCTTGGAAGTCAAGCCATGCATCGAGCTAGTGGCGTGTTAGAGGATGAGTTGCATTCAATGGTGGGTTTTGAACCAAAATAGTGGCCTTCACTAAAACTTCAATATCTTTAGCATTCCTTAATCATTTTTAATGAAATTATACTCATTAGAAAGGAAATTAAAAGATAAATTTAATGGAAGGATAAATTTTAAGAGATCAAGGGGGTAGGTAGAGAATGAACTCAAGAAGCAACCTAGAGATAAATGATGACAACTTCCCTTAAACTCCTCCATTTTTGACAAATTTACAGTTGATGAAAATGTATTTAAGAGATCTAAGACATGAGATGATCAGGGATTGTAAATTAATGAGCTAGGTGGGTAAGAAATCATGATGAATTTGTAGGAGTTGAGGCTACACCCAGGTGCAGTGATGGAGTAAATGCAAACTTCAAGAATAAAACAATCAATATCCCTGGTAGACTTCCCACATCGATCAGTCTATATTCAATAAAAGAAAAGCCTCATTCAAAAGGACTTTTGAGTCATGGACTTGTCTATTTAGGGTAGGTTCTCTTTCGTCAGAACACTCACTTTGTAATAAGTTCTCTGCACCTCCGCTATACCATCCACCTCACCTCACCATTTGTTTCAACTCAAGGGACGTAATGTACGCTCGATATATTGTGATCACACAACTCTTTTCACCTATTGACTTCTCGTCTATGCACGGTACCTAGGGCTCCAAGCTCTTTCTACGTGGTGTGGTTTGTTTAGCTCTCTTCATCTACAGAGCACTCTTTCTGCTTTGCCTCGCATCTAGGATTGTGTGTTGACCTTAATCAGGACACGATTCCCTACTACTTGGGTAGGCTAACTTTCGCTTCCCTCATACCTTTTACAACATCACCAATTCATTACCAACACCATTAACCTTACCTTTACCAATATTTTTACCAACCAACCAATTGCCTAAACCGTACCAAATTACGTGAATTCGCCTCTCCCTGATCCTAAGGGAGAACTACATCGGTCTGAGGCCCCTCCTTGCTTTGTGCAATGGGCTATGTAGGCAGTACTTCGGAGACATGGCGTCTCCCAAGGTTAGCTCGACCATCCCCTACCATAACCTATCATGTGTGGTAAATATAAATATTTTTGTGTATTTCTATTTGATCACATTCCTCTTTATCCTTTTTCAAAACGCCAAAAGTCACAACGCAAACATTCTTATTACTATCAACTCTCTCCGCCAATACAATAGCTCCACCTCACTTGATCAAGCCTCTAATCCCAACTCTCCACGTCAGACAAGTCGATTTGGTTTGCAAATAACAAAAGTGACAATGAAAAGCCATATTTTTTCTTTTTATAGGTTATTCACCTTTCACCGATATCGGTTTCATTTTTCCCTAAGGAACCGGTATCGGTCCCTTAACCGATATCGGTCAGGCAGAATCGACATCGGTTCTCTACCCAACTTTCCCCCAATTTTATTTTTTGCCCCTATTTACCATTTGCCCCTTTTTAACCACATATCGCCTATATCCACCCTTGCTGAACACCATTTGTTCACTTGTCTAGCCTGACCTAAGGCCTCAACCTACCTATTTGGCCCGACCTAAGGCCTCAACCTACCAATTCGGCCCGACCCAAGGCCTCAACCTACCTATTCAGCCCGACCCAAGGCCTCAACCTACCATTCGGCCCGACCTAAGGCCTCAACCTACCAATTGGCCCCGACCCAAGGCCTCGCCCTAACCTATTTGGCCCGACCTAAGGCCTCGCCCCTAACCTATTTGGCCCGACCCAAGGCCTCAACCTACCCATTTGGCCCGACCCAAGGCCTCAACCTACCTATTTGGCCCGACCCAAGGCCTCAACCTACCTATTTGGCCCGACCCAAGGCCTCAACCTACCTATTTGGCACGACCCAAGGCCTCAACCTACCTATTTGGCCCGACCCAAGGCCTCAACCTACCTATTTGGCACGACCCAAGGCCTCGCCCTAACCTATTTGGCCCGACCCAAGGCCTCGCCCCAACAACTTGGCCCGACCCACGACCCGCATCACTTCAATACCATACCCACAATCAACGTTTTATTTTATCCATCCATCATGTACCTTTTGTTCAATCGAGCTCACCTGTTCGTGTTTTAGCATGATTAGGGTCCTTGACTTGATCTGTCGACCAACTTTGCCTAGACCTAGACCGTGACGTTTATCTCAACCAAACCAACCATTTGGTACTGCCGAACATGCCTCAACGTTCCTGTACCTCACCTGTTATATACCCTGGAGCTACTTCCTATGCCTTGGATACCAGGATTATATCACCCTTGTTTGGATAAACTATCGACCTTTGCCTACACATTGCTGGTTTGCTTGTCAAATCATGTACCCTTGTCGTACTATTGCATTTCAACATGCGTCTGCTTCCTTGGACCTACCCCACCACCTTACCATCCTCTCTACAACATATACCCTTTATCAACCCTATCCCTGATTTCCCGTTCAATCAATCTGTGATAGATTTGAGGGAGATTACCTACATCTTTAACACGAGAAACCACTTCATATTATTGTCCGCACAGCTTTACAGAACAAGCTACACGACAATAAGGGGCTAATGTAGACACCAAATTTGTGTCTTACGACCCCTTATGACCCGCATCCCATTTCACAACCTAACCTCATTACCTAAACCTTACACAATTATTTATTAATTACCTTATAATTGATAAATCCACATCACCTTACCCGCCACCTCACTTTGCCACCTCATCATGACCTAGCCCTAACCCTAAACTAACCTAATTAAGACCCGTGACTTGGTCTAGACTCACATCCATAACTAATGCCTCCTTACTCGCACCCAAAGCTGACCTTCTAGCCACTTGACCAAGCCCGCAACTGATCTCTTGGGAGAAAAGCAAGGAAGGCGGGCTATTTTACTAAAAATAGCCTACTTTTTCCTTACCGATGCCGGTTCCTACTCGACCGCCGTCGGTTACGCAACCGCCATCGGTTCCCTGTAAATGGGCTCCCCAAACCAAAACAACGGATCAGAATTTCATTTTTGGAGATCAGTCAAAGGATTTCTGGATCAACAGAGAGCATTGCGAGCGAGGAACAGAGTCCAGATCTTCACTGGACAGAGCAGAGACGAGTGTAAATACCAGAAGTGCTTGCAGTAGAGGATATCAACGTGCATCTTTGCCAAAACCAGTAAGTCGTATCTTGCATGTCCTCTGTTATAAACATTTCTTCTGCTCTGTGAATTTCAGTCCTCCTAAATCCGTCTTTGAATCTACTACCTAACGTGTCATTGCATCTAACTGTTATCCTTTGCTTCTAATCATCCCATTTCCTAATATCATCCATAAACCAGCCTTACAAAACACCATAGCTACCAAGAAGATCCCAGAACCTACCGGTATTGGTTATTAGTAACCGGCATCAGTTATCAGTAACTGGCATCGGTTTTTCTCATCAAAACCAGAAAACCAGCCTTTCCCCTACCCAGTTTAACGAAACAATTTAGTTGATATTCTACAGTCTTTTGTGTCAATTCATATTAGCAGGGGAACTGACCACCTTCGAAAGGAAATTTTATATTTCCTGGGCCCAAGGCATTTTCCTCATTTATTGTTTAATCAAAATCTTGTGGTCTTGTGTTCTTATTTGCAGGTAGTCCTTCCAAGACAAAAAAGAGTTCTCCGCAGTCAGCCTGATCTTTCTCTACGGTACGCGCACACCATCTCGACATTCAACAGGTATTCCTCCTAACCCTAACCTCATCTGTTTCTAAAAGGAATGAACGGATAGAAGCAACTCTATTCCTAGTAGCCGAAACATTCCGAGCGAAACACACTGCTTTAAGTGATTTTACTTTTATTCCACAATGAGAATTTTTTACCCTGCAAGGCAGGTAAGAAATTCTAGCCTGCCTTCTGCCTCTAATTTTTCCATTGTGACTTAAGTGGAATTGCTTTCATGGGAAAAAGTCCCGTGCTTGGTAGGTACAAAATTCCCACCTACTTGTTGCTTCCAAAAATCCCATGATTCACTTCAAACCCTCTTTTTCAAAAAATTGCGGCCAGCTCAAAAGAAACTTTTTGGTGCACGACTTCATCTTTTCTGAGAGAACCAGACCTCCGATGGTGAATTCCTCCTGGCACAACATTCATAGGTGATCTCTAGATACTCCAGGCTAAGAATCAGGCCAAATTGGAAAAGGAATTGATTCAGAGAAATTTTACAGAAAAAGAAATGGGAAAACACAAAAAACATAAAACGTTGTCAAAAGTCACAAATAAAGCCCAGAATCCATTCTTGGTTAAAAACCTACTGGTATATGGGAAACTTGATAAGTACGATCACAACAGGGTTAAACCAGAGCACAATTTGCTTCAAACGGGGCTCAAAATTATTAAATACAAATTTCCTGTAGGTAAACCCCAGCGACATAATAAAATAGTTTTGGGCATCTAGGTATTTGTTGAAAATGGCTTATATGGCTCCTTGGGAATATCTTGACACAATACAGAAAATTTTTGGTAATAAAAACACAAAACAACCCATTATTTTAAAAGTATGATTTTTTTAAAAAATAGGGTAGTGCCATATTTTGGGGTGAAATCTAGGGACACCAGTCGGTTCCATCTATGGACATCTTTTCCTTTGTCAGAATTACAAGGGAAAAGATGAGATCCTAGCATCTATGGTTTCCTATTTTTCCTTTTGGGAACGGGGTCAAGAAAACAAAACAACACAACACAGAAACAAAACAAGAAAAAAAAAACAATATTTTATTTATATACATATAGGTGTTACCCTGCTTTTCATGTCCAGAACAACTTCAAGTGTTTCCCATTGAAAGACACCAATAATTCACCTCCATCTTGATGAGCAAGAATGAAGCTATCTACTCTAGCAATCTTTTTAATCACAAAAGGTCCTTTCTATAGTGAATTGAATTTCCTGTGCATGCCTTTTGCTTCTCTTCTTTTGTCCCAGAAAAGGATGCAGTCATCGAATTCAAACTTTCTTTCTCTGGCCTTTTTGTCAAAGATAACTTTCACCTTCCTTTGATGCTCTATCAATCTATCTGTAACTTGAGTTTGTACCTCCCACAATTTAGTCAAGTACATTATCCTTTTATCAATAGCATCAGTGAATGTAGAATCTTCCAAGGCTTTAGAAAGTTGTAGGGCTGGCAGTTCCAAGGTAAGAGGCAGCTCTGTGTCTCTTCCATTTAATAGCTAAAAAGGGGGACATGCCTATCACCCTCTTTGGTGTAATTATATCGGCCCATAATGCATCAAACAACTTCTTATGCCATGTTCTTTGATTATCCATTACTAGCATCTGCACGATAGTCACCAAGTTTTTGTTACTTGATTCAGCTTGGCCATTCCCTTGTGGATAGTAGTTGGAGGAATGTACCAGCTGGATCCCATGAGTATAGCAGAAATCAACCAACTCCTCAGAAGACAGATTTGGAGCATTGTCTGCTACTATTTTATTAGGCACGCCAAACCTAACAACAATATTTTCTTTTATAAAACTACACACCTTGGCATAAGTGGAATTCTTCACATGAATGTCTTCTACCCACTTACTGAAATAATCAGTAGCTATCAAAATATAGTGATGATTGGAATTGAAATCTAGGTTGAGCATACCAATAAAATCCATTCCCCATTACTAGAAGGGGTCTTCAATTACATTTGGTTTTAAAGGTAATGTAGACAATTTTACATGCCCAACAAAGTGTTGGCATGCTTGGCACTTAGATACCCACTTTGCAGTATCTTGAAAAAGTGTGGGTCAGTAATACCTTGCTCTGAGGATCTTGTTAGTAGTGACTCAGGATGAGAAATGACCACCACAAGCCATGTCATGAAATTATTTTAAGAGCGGGATCCTGTTGAGCTTTATCTACACATCTAAGAAATATGCCATCAATCCCTCTTTTGTATAAACCATTATCCCAAAGAGCAAAGTCTTTGGACTTTAGTTTAATGGTTCGTTTCTCTTTTCTAGAAAGTTGATCTGTGCATTCTCCATAAGTCAGAAAATAGGCAATGTTATTGTACCAATCTTCCACTAGATCTATAAAAAGTATCATATGCAAATCTTCATCTACCTCTGGCGTTGTTGCTTTCATCGCTGTCATCAATTCACACAAACCTATTCCTCAAACCAGCTCTGTAGGTTTGATATCCAGGTTGTATTCTTGAACTTTCGTCACCCATGTGCCTTTCAACAAACCTAACTCCTATTGGGTGAGGATAGATTTCACTACAGTATCTAGAACCAGGACCACAGTATGTGAAGAAAGAATATAATACCTAAATTCTTTACATGCCTTGACCACTACACATGCATGTTTTTCCATTGGAGTATATTTCAACTCATAAGCTTTGAGAGGCATGCTCATGAAAGCAATCAGAACTTCTATATCCTCCTGATTTTTCTACATCAAGATTTCTAACATGGTGTATTTAGAGGAATAACATTAAAGAATAAATTCTTTACTAAAGTTAGGTGAAACCAAGACTGGGGCTTTTGACAGGGCCTCCTTAATCTTCTCAAAAGCTTCCTTCCATTCGCTGCTCCATTTGAAATATTGTGTCTTCTTCATCATATTTGAGATATGACGGGTTAGCTCAGCAAAGTCAAGGATGAATCTCCTGAGAAAATTAACTTTACCAAAGCAAGAGTCCCTTTTTTGGATGCTGGCAATGGCAAAGTTTGAACAGATTTGACATGTTCCAGATCTATCTTGGTTCCTTCCTTGGAGACAATGTGTCCTAGTAGCTTTCCTTCTGTTACAACAAAGATAGATTTCTTAGGGTTCAGAGAAATACCATGTTTGCGGCATTATATGAAAACCTCTTCCAGATTTGAAATGTGCGTGCTTCTATTCTTGGAAAAGACTATTAGATCATCAAGGTACAACACTATGCTTATATCTTTAAGATGAGAAAAATCTAAATCCATAGCTCTTTGAAATGTAACTTCAACGTTGATCAAACCAAAAGACATTTTCTGGTAAGCAAAAGTTCCCCAAGGTGTAATGAATATTGTTTTATATTGATCTTCTTCAGCCACCTTGACATGATTACATCCTGAGAAACCATCAAGCATACAAAGCATCTTAGATCCATTGATCACCTGCAGAGTGTGATCCATGATGGGGATGGGGCATTTATCTTTGAATGAAGCTTGATTGAGGTTACGAAAATCTACGCACAACCTAATCTCACCACTCTTATTTCTCACAAGAGATATGTTGGCTAACCATTCAGAGTGATGTATGGGATATATTATCTTTGCATCTAATACCTTCTAGATCTCTGCAAAGATAGTTCCCAAAATATTAGGGTTATGTCGCCGCATCTTCTGTTTGAAAGGCTTTTGTTCTGGTTTTAATGGGATGTAATGTTGAACTTCTACAGGCTGATATGTTGTTAGATCCTGGTAGGACCAAGCAAAAACATCCATGTATTTCTTAAGAAGCTCTTTAAAATCTTTCCTTTATGCTTCTGAACAACACTTTCCTAGATTTACTAATTTGGGGTCATTGTTGGCTCCCAAATTTAGTAACTGTGTACCGGAGGAAGAACCTTCCCCACTTTCTTCATTCTTTTTTAATCATCTGATCATGCTTGTTGAACATTTCCTCAAGAGATACCAAGCCTTTAGGAATTTTATTTCCCTTTAGCTAGATAATATCCTTACTTCTTGAGACATCTACATCCATTTCTCCCATAGTAGTTTGTCTCGGAGGTGAATTTCTTCCCTCATAGTAGATCTCTTTGAAGTTGTCCTTTTGTTGGAGAAATGCAGTAATATGCTTGTCATCGTTAAAAAATTGCCATTGCTAGACGTTGTCAGGAAATTTTGGGTGGAAGACCATCTCTACTTTGTAATCCCCCTGTCTAAAAATTATGGGAGGTTGATCTGGATTTAACAAAGCTGTAGTCACTGCAAGTGAATCAAATTTAGAATTTGTTCTCTCGGAATGTAAGATACCAAGAAAACTGAAAAATCCAGGATAGCAGAGTAGATTCGATCTCTATAATGCCGAAGTTTGTCCTTTTTTACTTGATAGAGACCTTTTATCTGCTTAACAATCAACTCAACATCTCCCTTTGCATGTAAGAGCTTGATTCCCATTGTCCTTTCTTGCTCCATGCCTAACAACAATGCTTCATACTCTACCGTGTTGTTGGTATTTTCAAACATCAATTTGAAGGAATGTGGATGCGCCTTTCCCTTAGGAGAGATAAGACCAATGCCTGCACTGGATCCAAATGAAAAACAACTGCCATCAAATTCCAGAGACCAAACCTTGTTGTCAAGTTGATGTGGTTCTTGAATCACAGGTTGAATTTCTTCTTTATCCATTTCTAGATAATAGACTCCATGATCAGATTCTTGAAACAAGATCTGAGATCTAGGATCCTCAAAATTTGATACTGTGTACTTGGATTTCTTCTCAGGTTCTAACTTATGATTAAATCCTTTGATTGGTATGTGTGCAAAATAAAATTTCATCTTGACTTCCCCGCCCAACTCTTTATAGAAATTTCTACTCAACAACATGCCGTAAGACACTGGGATGTTTACTACAAGGATAATCATTTTAAATATTTTGTCTAGGAAAGAAGCCAGTACTGCCTGCACATCTTTGATTTTCCTAACAAGAGGTAATTTCTTTTCCATTGAATAACATCTTCTGATGGTTTTTGTCAATGTGAGACCCAAGGCAACAACAACTTTGGCAGGCATGTTGTTGTTTGAAGCTACAGAGTCCAAAATGTAATTACTTAATTTGTAGCCATTGATAAGCAATGATACATAAAATGGCTCAATCCTTTCTGATGTCGCAGGAGAAGAAGTGGAGGGAGAAGAACTTACAGCTACATTATTTGAAGGAGTAATCTTTGGACTTGACAAGATACCCCGTGAAGTATTATTTGTTGGAAGGTTGGTACCATTACTTTGCACGTACTTGACCAATCTATTTAGCTGATCAGGAAATGCCCTCAATACTCAACTTCTGACAATTGGACCTTGCTCTTCTTGATGTGATCGATGATGTCAAAATCTTGACTTGCTTCAGATGGATGTGCATTGGCCCTCTGCTATGAATTGAAGGAGTTTGCATATTTATCTTTGGGAGCTAATGAACAAGGAAGAGGGTTGTCTCTTTTCAGGATAGTAACATCCGGCTCAGGATATTCTCTTTCTCTTCTTTAGCCGCTTGTGGATGCTTTGGCATTTTTACGTGTCTAGGACCTTGTGAACATCGCAAATGTGTGACCATTAGAATATTCAAAAGAATCATAATAGCCGTCATCAGATTTGTAGTCCAGGTAACCAATATTGGATTCACCTGGGGATCTAAAAAGTCTTTATCATCAAATGATTTGTTAATGCCTAGATCTTCTTCATTAGTTTCCAAGTTATTCCTTGGAGTAGCTTCAATTGCCAACCACTATGGTGCAGCAACAAGTCTATGTCAATTTTGATTTTGACCGTTAAAGGTCCGGTTAGGAGCTTTCCTTGAAGGGGTCGCATTTCCCGCTTGAGATATCTACTTCTTGATTTATAGCATGTCATTAGCCAATATTTGCAGCAAAGGATCTGAAGTACTTGAAGAAGATCCATCACCTTTATGGGATGGTTGTTTAATTTTTCCAGCCATGATCAAGTCATATTCAACTTCCATGGCAACATTTTGTACTTTAAGTAGATTCACAGGTCTTTCCCTTCTCAGCTGATATCCAACTTTGGGTGACAGAGTGTTTATAAAAACATTTTTTGATTTTCATCACTCATTACGGCTAGCGTCCACTACAGGCTTGAATCTTTTCAAAAATTTCTCTCGCATCATTGCCCAGTTGGTTATGGTGCCAGGAGCTAGCTGATAGAACCACTCACCAGCCAAGTCATGTAGAGTCTCAATGAAGAGTCTGACTAAGACATCTTCATGTTCCACTGTAAGCACACAGCAAGATATGAAGAATGCTGCCAAATGATCATCCGGGTTTTTCTTTACATCTCCAAAGAATTTCAAAAAATTCTTTCTTGATCCTTTTGGTAGATCATGCATAGGTGGAGTCAGGTTGAGTGGCCCAAAATTTTCTCCCCATGGGACAGGTACTATCTGGTTTTGATTTTGATTCTGGTTCTGCATGATGAGAAAGGCACGTTTTCTTCTTGTGTATACTTGATGAATAATTCCAGCTGCCAGATTATGCTGAAGATGATCCTAATCTAGATGAGCGTGTACTCTCCTTCCTGGTGAGAGACTAGATCTACAGATTCTAACTTGAGGAGGGTGATTTAAATTGAATTACTCCTGTAGTCTGAAGAAATGATCAGTCCTTCCTTGTGCCTTCACAGATTGGGTGAATGGATGTTTAGCCAGGTTGAGATTCATATGGAAAACACTCTGATCTTCAAGAGCTAAGCTTTGATCTGTAAAGATAGTTGTTCCCCAGTCAAGTCACCAAAATTTTTTGGCTAGATTTTTTGCATAGCTAAAAACCTAGGCAATCATGAGATAAATATCCCTCATTTACCAGTGAGGCTCCCGTGTTAGATTTGTTAATAAAAATATGCTAGTATATATATATATATATATATATATATATATATATATATATGGGGGTTTTACTTTAACTATTTAGTTCATGAACCATAGCTGTATAGCTTTGTAGCAAGTAAGCAACTATTTAAGAAAGGAAATATTTATAGAAGAAAGAAATAATAAAACACACGGAAGAAATGGGGAAGATGTCCAACCCAATCAATAGATAGAAAAGTTGATTGCATACACATAGAAGAAACTAATAGATATCAACACACAAAACTATAAGCAAAGGAAACTCTAGATCTAGATCTAAACTAACACAAAGTTTATTAGAAGATCTAAAAATAGAAAGCTAGAAACAAAATGCACCATGACACAAAGTTCTCTGGAAATCTGCTTCTTTATATTTCTTTGCTTCAAGTGGCTATCAAGGGTTTCAACACAAATTCTGGAACACAAGAATGCTGTTTAAAAATTCTGATCACTAACCCGAAGGTTCTTCTTCTACTTATAGAATGTAGAAGGAAAAGTACAAATGGGAAACTCAACTGAATTGAAACATAAACAAAAGGTAAAGATAACATCTGGCAATCCTCCTCCTCTAATTCCTCTTCAAGTGACACAACTGTCACTTAACTAATAGAATTGTTCCACGTAACTTAAAGTAATGGTTTCAAAACCAATAACTTTAAAGCTTTACAATTTCATTCAGGAATGTGGAAAATAGAAGAAGAAAAAGTAGAAGGAGAAAGACATGCCAGCTGTAACATCTATATCTTCTTTTTGTTCTGATACTGAATATTCTTGTCAAACATGTAATTTAACATCTTCCCATCTGTCTTAGCCACAATTTCCTTCTCTCTCCTAAATTGCAACAATCATTCGTTGAACACCCTGATACATGCTTCTACCTCCTCCAAGCTATGCCCGAACTTTTCAATATCTGATTGCAGTGCCACTAGTCTACTGATAAAATTCATCAGTGAAAGGTTCAACAACTCCATCAATTCTTCCTTGCACCATCAGAAGAGTACCTTCCAGGGAATTAGGCACTCTACCAGGAATGATCCGTGTGTACGAAGTAACATTTCTGAGCACTTCCTCATGAGTGAAAGGAATGATATTGTCTGGTAAAGACGATGCCATAATCTCAAGTGCCTACATCCTCTTCAGCATAATTCTACAGATCTCCAAGTAG
Organism: Taxus chinensis; assembly: GCA_019776745.2. Classification (NCBI taxonomy): domain Eukaryota; kingdom Viridiplantae; phylum Streptophyta; class Pinopsida; order Cupressales; family Taxaceae; genus Taxus; species Taxus chinensis. The sequence continues at coordinate 215,111,578 of CM034147.1, forward strand.
AAAGATACTGCAAACTATAGTTGCTTCTCCTTCTCAACTAATCCGTCAGGTACAGTCTGTTCCACAATCAACACTTCTCTTGGTAACTTATTGATTTCGGACAAAGTATTCAGGTTACTCTCAACAACTGTATTCATATCTACCGTGCTTTTCATCAGTTGCTTCAGATGATCTGCTACTTCGTTCATAACCTTTAGGTGGGCTGGCACCTCTTTGAGTTGTACAGAAGCTTGATGAATGATCAGACTTTTCCATTCATCGATAGCTTTAAATTGGTTGCTTGCATCTTCCATTTCCTACATCAGATGATCACTCACCTATTTTTGTGTTGAAATGGGCTGAGTAGAAGATTTAACAACCTTGGCAATGATCTTGTACAACTGAGATACATGCTTCTGAAGTTCAACTTTCTCCATCTTTTCTTTGTCAAGCCTAAGGAATAGAGCATCTATCAATGTCTGTGTATCCTACTTCAATTTGGCAATATCATACACCTCTTGTACTAGATTGGACCGTGGAAGAGTTCTTGGGAACTTGGAAGGAGATCTAGGGTTCTTCATGTATCTGTTGTTCATTATGTTCACACAGTCAACTCTATGCTCCTCCCACCTGCTGCTGACATCCTATATGCTAATAGAAGTCACCACCTTTCATTATGGAATCTTCAAAAAATAATTGATGAACTGTGCGTCCAACTGGATTATTGTTTTCCCCGTAGCATCTTAGACTAATTTGGATGATGGATGGTAACACCTAGCACACTCCATAACGAACTCTAGAAACTGGGCTATGTACGGAAATGCTGCAGCTTGAATAATTCCACTTCTTTTGACTACACGCATGAGGGAAGTCTTTCCTGCTCTAGATCTTTCAATCAATTCAAAAAGAGGTTCCGGACCTAAATCTATGTCTCTAATGTTTGCAAATTTAGAAGTGATGCATGACTCTGTTGTGCTCTCTTTTTCATGCCTCTTTTCCATGGTCGTATCTATCTTTATCTGAACAATTCTTTTCCTCTTTATTCAGCCAAAATTCTTCACAACCGGTGAAGATCTGGATAATTCTTCAAATTTGAAGGATATGTTCAATATATTGGACATTGATTTAAGCTCCCTTTCTCTTATAAAAGCACCTGTAATAAATTCCTGCAGTTAATTCAGACAAAGATGACAACCGGAACATGAATAATGGATTTTAATCATAAAAATCTGCATATATCAAGCCTCTTGCCCCAAAATTTGATGTTTTATTTGCATGCAAAGCAAGCATGAATTTTATCAACTTCACCTGAGCACCTGTATCACTAATGTAGATAATTATTCAGGCACAAATCAAGCTCCTTCAAACCTAGGCACCAAATTTGGAAGCTTCCAACATTAATTACACCTTTTTTTGAGCAAAATTTCTCTTGAAATGGGGCGCACTTTTTGTCTGGGCTGAACTTATTTTCTTTTGAATTAATTAATTCATCCTTATGGCAGCCCCTGCTTATATAATCCTCATAATTCTATAATTAATTAATGTATCTCCTATTCTTGGCAATTAATTCATTATTTAATAAGCTTTACTCTTCAAATGGGGCGCCTATTTTGTGCATGCTCATGGCTGCCATTAAATAAATTAAATTTATTTAATTTTAGCCTTCTACTTTCAGTTAACTCAAGCCTCACAGTATGCTTTAACCTTAGCCACTTAAAATAGGAATTAATTAAATCAATTAATACTTAAAAAAGTATTATTCCTCTCCCAAATCGGACGCACTTTTTGTCATGAAGGGGCTGCATTAAATAAATAATATTTATTTAATTTTAGAACTTCTAATTTTGACTTCCTTTGTCCACTTTCTCTTTGTTGACTTTTCCACAAGCTTGGGCGCCAAAATTGGAGAAGAAATTAATTATTTAATTGCATTAAAAGCTGCCCTTCTTTCCCAAAAGGGGTTGCAATTTTTGACATGAGGAATTTCTATTTTTAAAAGTCAATTGACAATGAGATTATTTACCCTACAAGACAGCTCCAAAAATCCCATGATTCACTTAAGCCATTTGACTTTCATAATGGGATTATTTACCCTACAAGGCAGGTAATAAAATCCCATCAATGCCTTAAGTGGTTTTTCTTTTATTCCACAATGAGAATTTATACCCTGTAAGGCAGATAAGAAATTCCCATCTGCCTGCTATCTATAATTTTCCCATTCTAGGCAGGTATAAAATTCCCACCTGCCTGCTGCTTCCAAACATCCCATGATTCACTTCAAACCCTCTTTTTCCAAAAATATGGCCAGCCCAGAAGAAACTTTTTGGTGCGCGAATTCGTCTTTTCTGAGAGAACCAGACCTCCGATGGTGAATTCCTCATGGCACAACATGCATAGGTGATCTCCAGATACTCCAGGCCAAGAATTAGGCCAAACTAGTAAAGGAATTGATCCAGAGAAATTTCACAGAAAACAAAACGGGAAAACACAAACAACACAAAACGTTGCCAGAAGTCACAAATAAAGCCCACAATCCATTCCTTGTTAAAACCCTACTGGTACATGGGAAAATTGATATGTACGATCACAATAGGGTTAAACTGGAGCACAATTCCCCTCAAACAGGGCTCAAAATAATTAAATACAAATTTCCCGTAGGAAAATCCTAGCGACAGAATAAAACAATTTTGGGCATCTGGGTATTTGTCGAAAATGGCTTATATGGCTCCTTGGGAATATCTTGACACAATACATAAACTTTTTGGCAATAAAAACACAAAACGACCCATTATTTTAAAAGTATGATTTTTTTTAGATAGGGTAGTCCCAGATTTTAGGGTGAAATCTAGGGACACCAAGCATTAATGGTTGTAGCCTCTTTTAGATCTACATTACTATTTTATTGTTTGCAAATGACATTATTTTGCTTTTACACTCAATTATAGGACTTCAAAATCAACTTGATGCATTGAGCAATTTTTGATATAAGAAAGGCCTTGAAGTAAATATTGTAAAGACAAAAATCATGACATTCAATACAACCAAGAAAGTAACACCTACAATGAATTTGATGTACAAAGGAAAACTGGTTGTGATGGTGTATTACATCTACAGTGGTGTGGTTTTCTCTAGACTTCCTTTTAGCTTTGTTTCAGCAATAAAAGCAAGACTAAGAAAAGGGTATGCAACTTTGACAACCTTAGAAAGACAATGTTTTTCAACTTCAATTTTAAGATATCCAAACAAAGATTTGACTTTTTCATACATTGGTTACACCAACACCATATATGGATGTGATGTTTGGGGTCCATATTTGAGACAAAATGATTTTAACCATATGGAAAGAGTTTTCATTTCCATGTTATCGAAGAATATTCGAGCCAAAAAAATGGTTCCTCACGTAGTTATTCTCGCATAGTTTAGGGTATGTCCACTCTTTATCACTCTGATTTTCAATGTTATCACTATGTTGCATAGGCTTCGATGCATGGCAGATATTGTTTCTGGTCAGAATAGATATTCATATTTGGCACTCTAATCTTCTATGCAACTTGTCAAAAAAAGATGCAAATCTTGTTGGTATGAAAGAGTTATGACTCTCCTTCAGAAGTTGAATATTGATATAGAAAGACTTCCTCCTCTTGGGTTTTCCATTAATGCTCCTCAACTCACTAAACATGAGGTTAACATAGGTATATGAGAAGAACTCACTAAGTCTTATTTGAAAGCTACATGGTTTGCTCCAAAAGAGCCTTTGAAACCAAAACTTCTTCACTATTTTCAATTTTATTCCTGCTTGGACCATGAAGATCAAAATAAAATTCCTGAATACATGAAGAATTTGTTGCCTTCATGCCTGAGGATCCCTTTAGCTCAGTTTCACATTTTCTCTCACCCGCTTCGGATGGAATCTGATCATAGCCTCCCAAAACATGAACTTATATGTCAGTTATGTTTTCTAGAGCCTGAAAGTGAAGAGCATTTTATATTGAAGTATCCCATCTACTATGAAATTTGTGGAAGATACCAATGTCTTTTCAGAGGTTCCAATGGATCTTTAAGGAGTCTCATTCGATATGAAGACTGGAAATGTTTAGTTTTGTTTATTCATGAGACACTTCAACTCCGACAAAGAACACTCAAATTGAAGTCCTCAATTACAAATAATTACAGGGATATCATTTCTTACTTCCAAATAATTGATTACAAGATTTTGAAGAGGTCTCATGCGCAGACAAGTTGGTCCAGATCTGTCAGACAACATACATTCTACTAGCTCCCAGTTCTTCAACCTTCTGGTTGTTGATTTGTTTTTTTTTTTTCTTGGAAATAGTTTTGACACTTCTTTTATGTATTGGTCCTTGTACTGCCTTGTCTATCCCATAGACCATTGTTGGCCTTAATATCTAAATTAAATTAAATTGTATCTCCACTTGATTTTGGAGTGTGAATTAAGATGAAAATCTTTTAATGCTCTCAATATAAGTCTGACAGACCAACTCACCTGATTTTTTCTGTTTTTTCTTTTAACGCGGTCAATACGAGTCTGACAAACCAAGTGTCACCTTGGCCGTGGCACGCTCTTCAAACACACAAATACGTGAAAGATTAAACAAGTCAAAGATTCTCAAATTTGCAACACAAATTCCATTTCCGGCACACGTTAATTTCCTTCTTTCTGATTGAGTAGTCATTTCATCCTCTGCTCTCACCTTCACGATTATGTACAGACTATTCACGATAATGTGTTTCACCATTCATGAAGACGTGGCCCAAAAACACACCATCAGTGGATAGCTATGCTGCAGCCTCTGATTCTTTGAACTGTAAATATGGTCCTCCTCATAAATATGGTTAAGCCAACAAGAGCTGAAGGGAAGGGGAGCAAAAATGCCTTCAGCAACATCTCACCTTCTGTGCTCTGCAGAAGCATTAACAATGCCAGGGGTAACCCCATTTACACTATCCTTTCCTGTAATGTGTCCATTTTTGGCTTGGTTTAGTGATAATCTGATAACAATTTTGTAGGTTCAAGTCATTGTTCTGAATGCTAATATGAGATGCCAAGAATGCAGAGAGAGAGTCTCGAAAGTGCTGTCTAAAATGGACAGTATGTCTCACAGGCCATGAGCTCCTAATGTGATAATAGCACCACGTTTTGTTTTGATATTTGTCGAAAATCGATCTTAGTGGTCGTTTTTTTGGCATGTTTCTTCCAAGCAAGGGTTAAATTTGACGCCCTTTTAAATGTTTTTGTTTTTGGTGATTTTAGGTGTAAAATACTTGCATATATTTGTAATAAAGGTCACATATGACTTATATATTTAATATTTGAGAGTCAATTTTTTATATAAATTATAAACATATATATTAATACATATTAAAAATAATTAAATAAATATAAAATGGTTGGTATAAATGACACAGTTTTGTAGTTTTGTAGGTCATTGTTGAAAAATTACAGTCATCCAAAAATTGTTTGAAAGGCATAGGTGGCCGTCAAATTTAACACGTGCTTCCAAGAAATGGACAGTATGTCTCACAAGCCATGAGTTCATATCGAGACCAATTTGTGCATCTTTTAATTTCTGTACTCACATAATTATCATGAATGGTGTTTGTACGTAATTCTGCATGAATGTGGGTTGTGCAGATTTGCTGGACTATGTAGTGGATGTAATCCAGGGGAAGGTGACAGTGAGAGGGAGTGTGGATCCAAAAAAGAAGATGAAAAGAATGCTCAGCCAGAAAGAGGGAAAAAACAAAGAGTTTAAGAGGCTCGGTGCAGGGAGAGATTTGGAGGACATTCAAAGAAAGAAATACAATGTTTCTCCACATAATCTCATCAAATCTAGCTGCTCCTTTCACTAGCCATATCTATTTTTGAACAGTTCAATTGGCTAGCTGGGTCGCAACTAGTTTGTAGATGTGTAACACACAAGTGTTTTATCAGAGCATGTGTTAAGCATATGAATGTGTAATGGAATCATATCATGCTCGAGTCATAATGAACTCATTGGGAATATTTGAATATTTTGGAGGATAGCATATTTTCCTGTCTCTGCTTTTCATGTCGTTGTGTTTTAAATAAGAAAATTATTAAAATATTTTCAACAAATATTTTTAAAAGTGGAGCTGTTTTTAGTTAGAAAGTTGGTAATTTTGATCTGAATTCAAGAAGTCTATAAATATATAATTAGATTCGTGCATTTAAAACATGGAAAATATATAAAAAATGTCATTGTGAATGTGCAAAAAAATTCATTCAACTATTTATATTAAAAGTGCAACATTCTTAAAAAACTTGAAAGATTTATTTCACTATCAAGAGCTTATTCTATATAAGAAGTCATATAGATTAAACTCTTGCATTATTTTAGATTTTTTTTTTTAGGATTGCATATGCTTCAGGTATTTATTTAGATAATTTACATAATTGAAAACAAATCCTTTTCCTTACCATTTTACACACTTTTATGCCCTATTAGAGGAAGAAAATCTATGTGGAATTCTATAAATGAAAGTGAAGTTTTGTGAGCCCTAGGCCCAACAAATAGAGTATATCATACCATATTATGTTTATGTGATAATTGTTAGGAATTATTATTTGGTGGTTATATGAGAATGAAATGATGATATTGGGATAGTTCGATGATGGCATCAAGAGACTAAATTAATGGCTTTGGTGAGATGCCTAGGTCATTTAAGTTTTTTATGTCTTTAGTGTCATTCCCTACTAACTTTTTAAGATTGTTTCTTATTGATGATCTTCTATAGATACATTTGAAATCAAATGTACTTCTTAAACCCCTTAGCTGATCAATTAATATATTAGAAATAATGTAACAATCAAGTTTGATTTTATTGTTTTAAGTTCGATTAGACTTAATTTCGTATGGGTGGTGTGGACACTTAATTTTGGTATACAACATTTGTTGTAGTGTTTACGCATTTTTGTATTTATTGATTATTATTCTTGAATGGAATTTTAGCAACATGTCTTTCTTGTGTTCATTTGAATGTGGATGTGTTCCTTGTGTTGTATTCAACTTTAAAATCTATGATCCTCATGTATATTCATTATTCTTGTGTACATTTGACTTATTTCTTGTATATTACTAATTTTTCTATTTGTCCTTGATTTCCTATCTCCTCCCATATTTTCTCTCTCTTCCAACTGATATCTTGTTGTTCAAAAATTTTAGGAAGAATTGTAACAATAACGATGTAGCTTACTAAAAACGTGCTTGTGTGGTTCTTGTCACTTTCTCTAAGCTTCTAGGGTTTATAGTCCTTCATCTGATTTTCCCATCCATTGTGTGCCATGATAGGTAATAGGGTCCTATTTTGAATTCAAGATATCTATAGATACACAAGTGCATTTATAAAAAATCATAGTCACAAAAGAGAAAAACTATTGAAGTTGTAAGATGAATGAACTCATTTATTCCAAGAGATTCCATATGTCAAAAAAATCAAAAAGTTAAAGAAGAATGTATATAACATTTATTTGTTATATTGATTATAAAATTGAAAAGATTGGGTTTGAGATACTTCATTACATTAGATGCCTTCGAGAAGTACATTATACTTAGTGTGCTATTTTCAAAAAAATTCAAAATCATAGGGGCATTATAATAATGGAGAGATTAAAAAATTCACCCATTATCTCTATTTCTAATGATTTTGTATGTTATTGCAGTTTATTTATGGTTTCAAGGAAGGGATGTAGTTTTCAAGTGACTCATATTGAATTTGAGAAAAGTGAGTTGGGTTTTCAAAGCACTAAATAAGATGAAAGGGATAATTAAATTAGTTTAATCTATTTAACAACTCCAAAAACTTCCATACTATACGAGTATGTTTATAGCGTTGCCACTTAATTAGTGTAGTTTTTGTTAAGGTTTTTCATTTTTGTTTATTTTTTGGGTTTACTTTTCCTCATTATTTCAAAATTTTCCATTGTATAATTTTAAATACAATATCCTAAATTGTGATAATATATTTATCACTTTATAAATTTATTTCTCAAGTAAGTTTCATGCATTTCAATTATTTGCATTTTTTCATATTGATTTCTACAATCCTAGGCTATCTTATTTTATAGTAGATAAAACCTTAAACAACATATAAAAATACACTCACACCTACACTTACATAATCAAGAATAAATTTGAAATCATCACATGTAACACAACAAGAATATGTCAAGACCCCATTATAATAACATACCATGAAAAACATAAATACACACCTAAATACTTCTAAACCATAACTAACCTTTGATTAATTCATAAAATAGAACATATATAAAAATAACAACCATTCAATAAGAGATATCTCATTATACACATCTTGCATAGACATCAACAACCATCACATATTACTTAAGTATAATATATGCCTTAATATTGACTATGGATCAATACAAAATGTTACACCTACTTTAAACATGAGTACAAAATTAATAGATATGAGCACAAAAGGTATGCACTGGGAAATACAACACAATGGCTCTTTTGAAACATGCTCATTATTATTCCATAAAACATCCCTCAAAACTTCAAGGTTCATGTACGGATGAAAATTGACATGCGACCTTTAATCGCACTCAACCTCTCGATGTCGTGCTGGGAAAACTGATGTGGAAAGTGTGGATGGCTAGTGTTAGAAAAATGTAGCAAAAATGGGATGGAAAAGTTATCAAGGTAGAACAATGTCCTCAGATCTTAATATCAAGATTTGCTCATCAAGTGCAAGGAAATCCCTTCTAACTTGAACTGGTCTAATAGATAGATCGAAAAGGATGGCCACTTGGAGACTCCAACCAATATAAAAATTTGTGTAAATCCTCTCTACTAGTTGTGTGATACATGGGAAACTAATGGGTGCTTCACAAAAATTTATAGACAAGGCCATGGAATGAATGAAAGGGATGCGTGGTTCCACTAGCTCTATCAATGATTGGCGGGTTCAGTGCAAAACGTGAGGGCTTGATGAGCTTATTCGTTTAGGACGTTCAAATGTCTAATGATGTCAGGTGGAAGTGGAGATGATTTGAAGACCAATGCTCGTAATCCGGTGTCTATGTATAATTGGCCTTCGGTCCCATTTGGTTGGGGGACCGTTGGATCAAAACCATAAATTCACTCTAGTTGTGGTCCTTCTATGGTCATATGTAATATCTAGACTCTATTGCCAGCGACAGTTAAATACTCATAAGCTTTATCAACTTCAATGTTTAAAATGTTTAATTGCTCGATCTTATTAGTGTATCATCCTGGTGTTCTAAGGACAAGAAGATGGAGTCCCTATCTATGTTTGTATTTAGCTTGGGACCGTTTAGTTGTGGTACCCATGTATCACTTATGTATGTGTGTTCTTGTTGAGGATTGTTGATGGTCATGTATTGCAACGATCTAATTTAATCAGGAAAATAAAAACTAATTAACTGAATTAAAGTTATTCTAAGTTTTTGGTATTCTCAAGATATAAGAGAAATAAAACAAATAATAAGCAACTATTCTAATAAAATAATTTTTTTTTGTTCTTTTCTGGAATTTAGAAGAAACAAAGAAATGAAAAGATTCTAATTTAATAAATAAATCCTATACAGAAAAAATAATTGAATGTAGTTATTTACTTGTGTAATGGTGTAACTAAATCTATACTAATAAATTTAAAGCTTCTCTAAACTATTCTAATCAAATGAAATATTTTCCAATAAGTAATTGTGGATTTGTTAAATCCTCTTCTATCTCAAATACACTAGAAGATTGAAAGCTTCAGAAGTTTTTCTTCCCCTGCAACCTCTCGGATAGGATTTGTGAGAATCTAAGGGAAATCACAGTATATGACAAATATATTATCTCTATATTGGCAAAGGAAAATTCCTCCAGGTATACTTCCCTCCAAACCCACAGGGATAGGGAAGGAAGAATCTATCAGCAGAAACTACTATGGAAGATGTAAATCTTTTTTTTGAAATTGACTTAACTATTTGCAATGAAGAAACTAAATTTTTCTACTCTATTTGATATGTGTATGCATATGATTCAAAAACAATAATATAAAGAAATGAAGAAAACTAACATCAACCCCAACCTAGAAATATAGAGCAATGAAAAATCTAGTTGTGTTATGCTTTGTCTCCTTAGTTTTTCTTTTCAATCTCCTGTGTTCACGCGAGTCCAATGGATTGGGAATGTAGTAGAAGTTGCAAAGAGGAAGTGCCAGAGAAATGGAAAATTGATGGAAATATGGTAGTAATGCAAGTGGAAGAGAGATAACACAAGTGAAAAGAGCTTGGCTATGAAATTTCCAACAAGAATGTAGCAGCTAATCAATACAAGAATAGACAAAATGATCTCCGACCCTTTTCTTGAGAAAAAGTGATAAATTTATAGAAGGTTGGCAAGGATGTGCACTATGACACTTGGCAGCCATGGGGTGCCACATCAATAATGAAACGACAATTTGATCAATCAATTACATACTACAAGTGAAAGAGGATATTGCCACAAGGCAAATAATCTTGAAATCATCTAAAACGGTTCACAAACGTCCATTCAAAATAAAGTAGTGTGGAGTAACATGCATCTTAATTCACCTTTGAAGATTCTGGAAATTTTTCATAGGAGGCCCTACGCAGGGTGGCGGTTACAAGGCCACCACCCTACCAGTGTAATGATTACAAAACTACCTCCCTATTTGGGAAATAGTTACAAGACCGCTTCCTAGACATGGTGGTGATGTTGTAACTAAGGCCAAAACTAAAGAAAAATGGTGTGGGAAGAGGTAGAATAGCGGGAGTTGGCTAAGTAAGGCAAAGTAGGCTATAAATATAAGCTGCAAAGAGGTTTAGGAGCTCGAATTTTTTTGGAAAAGACATGAATAATAGTTGGGGAATTTCTATACTGTTTTCGACAATGTAGCATGTAGAATTTTTGTTGCATACATATTTCCCCCTCAGAGAAGCGTTTTAGCCCTGAAGAAGCGTAAAACATAGAGTTTGAGTATGGCCTTCCTAAAATGGGGAGTTAGAAGCTATAACTGACATACCCATGTGCCGAAATGTCATGGGGAGTTAGAGGACTTACCATTTTCATGGGGATTAAAGTATAATTGCACCAGTGCTCCAGCCTTGTAAAACATAAACTTAAAATGAAGTTAAAACAATGCATATATATAACTCAAACCAGTCATTTTCAATTCATTTGTGCATATCCTCTTGGTGATTTTTGAGCTCTAGGCTACCTATCACCATTTTAAGTGAGATTCTAGTAAAAAATATGATTCCGGCGACATGGTCATAGCCCCGTGAGCAAGAGGTCGACTGACGAAGAAAAAGGTTAGTTTTTTGCATTTGTTTCTTTGAAAAATACAAATTTAAAATATGAGAAATCTAAGTCTAGGGGATTATTTTCAAAGTTTCTTATGTGAAAATGTTCCCTAGGGGGTAGTTGTTATCACCAAATCACAATGACCTTTTCTTTGCACAAGTGTGTATGCTTCAGCTCATGGTGTGATTTGATAACATGGGTACTATCTCCAAGTTGTGGGAATTGCTACTTGTGAACCTCCAAAGAAATTTGGTTCTTGCTCCTAAACTACCTGCCACAATCTACTCTGATGCAATAAAAACTATCTTTACCTAATCTAACTTTCCAAGGGAGCAGGGAGAGAGATTGCATGAAAAAAAATCCTACACTAAAGTAGTGATACACCAGAAAAGGAGGGAACGAGGATAGCTTTCCAATGTGTGAATAATAGGAGAAAATTGTATACTAGAAGGGGTGATAACAGTTCTCCACGATCTAGCAATTGAATTCACAACAATATTTCACGCACACACAATGATAATGAATCCTTGCAATAGTATGAAATAGACATAATCTATTTGCAATGAGTTTGAAAGGGTAAGAAAAATGCAAATAAACACAGTACGGGAAGAGACATCCATAATCTTGTAGCTATTGCTCCATGATATGCACAGTTCAATCTATTACAGAATAAGGTCTTGGATCACCATGTAAGGAGTCCACTACAAGGGCCTACAACACATTGGATTCACACAAAAAAATTGATATATTTTTGCTACTCAAGAACTATCTCCCTTTACAATGAGCGCAACACTCTAATTTATAGAATTCTGAGAGGAAAGAGGGGGGGGAAATGAAAATCCTGAAATCTGTCTTCTCACCACTTGAAAGAGGTAGTACATAAAATGAAATGATGTTGTTTTTCTTGCAAAATGCCTCCCATACCGCCCCATAACTTGCAGTAGTGAAATATGTTAGTATACGCTTCATTGAATGTGTCCCAACCACCAAATAAAACACTGTTCTAACTGGGTGTGTTTTATAAGAAATCACCATCAATTATTTATCAAATCCTAAATTTATTAAATTATATGCATTGGTATTGGAGCCACGATTCCAATGATATCATTTTTTTGTGTTTTTGTTGAGAAATACAAAAGATATGGTTTTATGAGTGGAGGCAGTTGTTTTGGGTTTCCCAGGGGTTTCTATCATTTGACGAGACTAGGTATTTAATTGACTAGATATGGATATGTTTCTTTTAATTTTGGTATAGAGGACGTTGTACCCATTCTGAAAAGTCCAATTTTGTGAAAGTTTGAGCTCTGGATCGAAAGTTATGGTCTTTTAAAGTTCGGGAGTCAGGCGCAAAGCGTGGAAGGGAAACAAAGAGAAGGCATGCACATAGGTGTGTGTAGGGGGGGAAGGCATACCTATAGAAGGCATGGAAACAAGGCACACAAGTGTTCAACTGAAGGAGGGCGTGCAGTGGTAGAAAAGGAAATAGGGCGCATGACATAACAAGGTGCAAGCAAGCGTACAAGAGGAAGAACATGGACTTAGCCAATTTTAGGCAAGTCTGCTAAGGGGTGCATGAGGAGGGCGTGAGGGGATAAGAAATAAGGAGAGTGCATGGGAGGGATAGCTTAGAAGGCATGCATGTAAGAGGAAGGAAAAAAAGGTGAACTGGAAGGATAATAATGTAAAGGGAGGAGAAAGAAGGTGTGCAAGTGCTCGTGGAAGAAATTGTAGTAAGGAAACAAAGCGGGAAGAAAGGTACAAGAACTCAAAAGGAAAATAGGGGGAAGGTGCGTGCGTAGGTGCAAACAAATCAAGAAATAATGCATACTTTTAGAAGGAAGGTATGGAAATAGAGTGCAATTATCTAACTACTGAAGGGCACATGGCGATGGACATAAAAGAGGGTGCGCGATAGGAGAGCAGGGACTTAGCCAATTTTGAAGGCAAGACTGCAAAGGGGCATGCAAGATGCGTGCACAACGTGAAATGTGAACCATCAGAGCTAGAATGAAAGTATAAATTATCCAAATAACTAGGAGAGTTATTTGGATAATAGTAGTCTATGTGGGTTTAGCTTTTGTTGTGCTTAAAACGGTCAATTTTTGTCTTTTTTTTTGTTTTTGGGTGAAAAGGGATGACATGTCCATTCTGGAAATGACCACCACCCTATGCAGGGAGGCAGTTATAGGACCACTACCCTACACAAGGTGGAATTTATAAGAATACCACCCTGAACAAGCAGTAATAAAAAAATTACCACTCTCCAGAGGGCAAAAGTCTTGTGATTATTAAGACAATGAGCTGCTTTGACCAAGTTAGACTATTTCTTTTGGATTTTGAATTTTTTTATGATGTTTTTATGAGATTTCCTATTGGAATATGTTACTGAATTGTTCCTTTTATTGTTTTGGATGATGTAGAAGGAATTATACATTTGTTGGAGCCGAGAGAGAGAGAGAGAGAGAGTGATTGGCTCCCAAAAATCCTTGATCAGTTGACTTAGGGTGAGGTAGATATGTTGCACTGAGCTGGCATATGGAGGATTGCATGGGTTCCACTCATTACACCAACTAGTCACATATTGTGTGATCTCTTGTCTTATTGGGATGTGGATTGGGACACTTTTCAGTTTCTAGTTGTTAGAGTAGAGCGGAATATCATTCTCAAGGATGTTTATAGGATCGTTGGTGTACTTGTGATTGGGAGACATTTGACTTTAGAGACAACAGGGAGCACAACTTGATCTAGGTAGTGGGCTTCCTATATGGGAGAGGATGGGGCATCAGAGGGCACTAAATAGAGAATGAGGATTTTTTCTATTACCTCTGCACCTTTCCCTACCCTTCACAAGGCCATTATTGGTATCTTGGCTTCATGTTTGGTAGAAGACAAGGGAGGGGACAAGCTCTTATATTTCTTGGCTACGATTATCATAAAAATTGAGCAATATGGTAGGGTGTTTTCTTGGGGTGTGGATATCTTGGGCTCTACATACCACTACTTGTACCGAGTGGTGAGGCTTAAGGGGAAATTCCTAACTCATCCTAGATTAGTGATTAGCTGGGTGTATAGGTGGATTATCCCTTATCAGAGGGGAGTTTGGGTATAGGATCCAGGGACCGTCAGGGCTGTAAGATGGACTGGTTTTTTAGTTTTTAGGGTGCCACACGAGCCCATTTATACCTTGAATACTATTGATTTTATTGAGAGACCTTACCAAGACATGATTGGATTGTGGGGTCAGGAGGACACCATTCTGATTACATGATCCACCACCTCACAATTAGTTGACAGATCTACGAGGGTGGAGGTCTACCTTGCCACAAGAGTACACCAACAGTTTTGGTTAGCCTATGATGATACTATTCCCACCATGCCTACTATCTATCAAAGTGTTAGCGAGGCACGAGATGGACCTAAGGTCTGACATGGGTGGATGATGGTTATACTTGCAGTACCTATTTTTGTGGAGAAGGTTGTAGTCCCTAGAGAACCTACATTACTTATCTATATTGAGGCCTTACCCACTCACGAGGAGGAGGAGATCCATAGAGAGATAGAGACCAAGGAGGAGGCTGATAATGAGGTTGGAGTAGAGAGGGGTGGTGATGAGGAGGAGGATAGTGACACATAGTGACGGGATACTCAAAAGATATCTATTGCAGAGAGAGAAGAGGCAGAGGTGGAGATGGAGATTCTGGTTTCAAAGGAGCCACTTCCTCATGAGGGAGGCAGAGACAAAGCATTTGTGATGGGCCAGAGAGTGGTCTTAGAAGAGGGAGAGGTACAACATATGCCTAGAGTGGCTTCACCACCACTTGTACCAATCAATCCTACATGGATTCCTAGAGATTTGAGTATGTAGACACTATTTTCTTGACTTTGTTAGCTAGAAATGTTAATAAGTACGCATTGGGTTTCTTTTTTATTTTTTATGATTTTATAACTCCCAATTGTTTTAAGTGTTTTTTACCCACCACTGATGGCCGATAAGATCTTATTCATAAGGTCTATAATGACACCCTACTACTCCTTATGGGGAATACTCATGTAGAGGTGCTGGAGGACCTAGGAAAACCATTGTAGGATGGACAACATACTGACGTGTTTATGCCTCTCTGGAAGGATGCAGAGATCCCAATTGCTCAAAAGACAAAGACCGACACATACAAGATGACAGGAGGGTGTGGTGAGGAGGATCCATTCACACAGTGAGGCCACGACCAGTCATCATTCTCACGATCACTCTCAGTACTCAGTGCATTCATGTCATCTTCGTAGTAGGATTCCTAGCCGCAGTCATGCACCATCTCAGGGATCCTGCATAGAGGTATAGGCCATTAAGCCTTTAATTCTTCATTTCCATTTTGTAAGGCATATATGTGGTGTTATTTTAATTTTCATGTTCATTGTGAGAATTTTGACCACACCTGGTGTGTGATGGCATTGTAAACAAACTATGATTCACTATTATATATAAGATATGTCTTTTTGGTTCGATTATCCTTTGCATAGAGTTGATTTAGATGTTTAGAATTTATGATTTTATATATTTTTTCAAAATTCATGCAGTGGATGATGCATGCTTAAAAAATGAGTTATTTTTTGTTTTGTTTTGTAATGCTGATATGGTGATGATTATGCAATCACAACGTAATGATGAAATTTAGTTTTTCAGACAATGTTTGATAATTCCTTTTTTTTTTCGAAATATGTGATGATAAAATGATCTCACTCCACTCGTAAGCCCATGTAACAAGTAAGATGTGAGATATCAACACCAAGAACTAGAAGGGATGCGAATTATATTGTTTTGATAGATGGAAATGGTGAGAGAAGGACAAGATTTTAACATAAACCCAATTAGGGACCTACAACCTAGCTCTACAGATAGTTTACTACATATCCTATAATGTGATTTTCTTGTAAGTTTATCTAGAATTAGACCCATAGATGGCCTCTTGATTGAAAAAATCTAGTTTTAAGGTTTTAACTCTTTTTGAACATACACATCTAATTTACTTCTCTTAGGATTTTAAGATTTTTAAAACACGTTTTATTGAATAAAATTGCTTTTAAATTACTAATTTATTTGCAGAGACCCCCTAGACCTAGTCCCATTCCACTAGTAGGAAGTATGGGCTCATCACAAAAGACAAGGCATAAGCGAGTAAGGGTACTTCCTTCCTTTCCCAACCTCATGCCACTAGTAAGAGGAGTTGGCTCCACATCGAAGGTTGGTGGGGCAAGGAAGTGTGTAAATGAAAATTTTGTATTGATTTTGCCTTGAGATATGTACTTTTTAATTTTATTTTTAAGTTTCTAAGTTGTGATTTTTGGGAAGGAGAGCTTTCCCCTAGTCTCAACCCCACACAACCATTAAGATGCGAGGGCTCAACACCAAAGGCTGAGTTAATAAGTGACCTCGGTAAAAATGTTTGGAATGTTTTTGTTACCAAAGAGGTTTTCTAGGGAAAGATATGACATCATGAAGCTTCTAGAATAGACTGTGGGTAAAGACACCTCTGCTAGAAGGAAGCTATAAGTAGAAAAATGTATGCATGTCTTGGTAGGATTAGTGTCAAAATTTCATCTTGTCTTGTTGAACTGATGAAGTGATCAGAAATATCGATGAAAATATTATGAATGTTTGAAGAGACATGATTTGAATGATTTTCAAAATTTTCAGAAGTTTTTGAAAGTTACTTAAAAATAAGTTCCTTGATTATAAATTTAATAGAATGACCTAGTAGATGATAATGCAATGTGGATGAAATAATATACATATGAATATGTAAAATGGGTCATGTGTAGTATTTAGTTAGGTGAAGAGAGTTGAAAGATTCACTAAATTCCTCACCTTACTATGTACATAAATGACATGCCCCATTCTTATAGTCCTCTATGACTTGATATGGGCCCAACCACTTGGGCCTGAATTTACTTTCTTCGTCAGTTTTCTTGTCTATATGGTTGTCAAGACTTAATACAAAATCTCCCTCTCATATTTTGCTTTTGTAGACCTTCTTAATATAATGACGGGACATTCTACCAGCATAAAAACTATGTCACTGCTTAGCATTAAGTCAAGCTTCATCGAAGCTTTCTAACTTAGAGATCCGTGCATCGGGATAACCTTTTTCTTTTGAAATTCCTTGTAGCAATATCTAGAGACTAGATATTTCAAATTCAAGTGGAAGAACTGCTTCTAAACTAAATACGAAAGAATACATTGTTGCCCCTATCAGTGTTCTTACCGATGTTCTATAGGCCCACAAGGCCAGAAATAACTTTAACTGCCAATTGCACTTGTTCTCCTTAATAATTTTCAAGAGGATGGATTTCAACATCTTATTAGTTTCCTCAATGTATCCATTGGCCTAAGGGTAGTATAGAGAGGCTACGTGATGATTTATCTTGAAATTCTCACAAAATTCATGCACCTCTTCATTTTTAAATGAAGTGCCATTATCAAAGATAATGACTTGTGGGACACCATACCTACACATGATCTAGTTCAAGATGAATTTTGTAATTATATATCCTGGTATGCTGGTAAGAGGCATGGCCTCAACCCTCTTTGTGAAATAATCTTTGGCTGTAATTATGAAATTGAAGCTGTCAGTAGATGAGGGAGAGAACTTTTGTATTAGATTCAAGCCTTATATGGAGAAGGCCCAAGGTGTTGTAATAGGTTGTAGAGATTTGGAAGGAATGTGAATCTCATGAGAGAATTCCTGGCACTTATGGAATTTACGTACGTACTGTACTGCATCATGTTATAGGGTGGACCATCAATAACCCATCTAGTGTATCTTTCTTGTGGTTGCATGTCCTCCAAAATAACTTCCACAAACCCCGTTGTGGGCTCCATAGAGTATCTTTTCAAATTATTCTTCATTGACAACCCTTAGCAACATTTTTTCAAAATATCTATGATAGATCACTTGTTCTATAACTGTGTACTTGGTGGTTATGACACGTATCCATCTTCTATGCTGTGATGTAGCTCTCTCAGGGTATGTGTGATCTATGATAAAATTGATGATATCCTTATACCATGGACACACAACAATGAGAGGTCTAACTTCTATGTAGTATTTGCACTTGTTGGGGAAATCCAAGTCAACTAGATCACCACCATCTAACCAATATGTGATGATTTGTCCTTTGAAGGAATTTCAGTTGAAAAATGTTAATTCAAACTCACTCATTAGAGTCATGAAGTGTATAGCTTTCGTAGATAAAGAACCATGTTTTAGAAACATGCGTAAGTGATCCATCTTGACAAAAACCCTTGTTTCTTGGTTAATCATGTAGTGCTTTAACCACTTTGTTGTGAAAACTATATCGAGACATTTTTTCTCTTCCTTCATATAACGTGTCTCATAGTTGAGCAACACACGACTAATGAAGTAAACTAAAAAATCACATTTTTCATTTTCTTCTCGTGTTATTAAACAAGCTAATGAGACGTAAGTGTTCCATGAATATAGAATGAGAGAGAGATTTGATTTGGGAGGCATAAGTGTGGGAGGTGACAGAAGTAATTGTTTGACTGATTCAAATGCCTCATGACACTCATCCATCAAGATGTTGCAAAAATCCTTATTTAATAAATTGTTCTTTTCATGAATGACAAATGTTAAATCAGGAATAAACCTTTGAATTACTTTGAGATTTCCAAGAAATGATCTAATGCATGAATCATCTGATGGTGGGGTCATTTCTAGAACTTCTCAGATTTTCACTTAATCTACATTGATCCCTCATGAAGAGATGATGTATCCCAATTGTTTCCCTCCCGTCACACTGAACACACATTTTTTTAGATTTAGTGTAACACCGTATTCAATGAGGTGAGAGAGGATAATGTGAAGCACCTCCGGGTGATTGCAGCATTTTCTAGCCTTAGCCAGAAGGTTGTAAATGTAGCATTCCACAATCTTGTGAATAAGATCATCGAATATGTAAGTCATTTCTAGTTGGTAAGTGGAACTTGCATTCTTGAGACCAAATGACATGACTGTGTAATGATAAGTCCCACAAGGAGTAATAAATTTCATATTTTCTTGATCTTCCTCAGAGATCCTAATTTGATTCTACTCAGAAAACCATCCATAAGTGAAAACAACTCATAACCAGCTGTTGTGTCAACAATAACATTGATGGAAAGTAGTGGGAAATCATCCTTCGGACATGCTTTGTTAATATCCCGAAATTCAATGAAAATTCAAACTTTCCCATTCTTTTTAAGAATGGGAATGATGTTAGACACCCACACTAAATAGTCAATAGGATGAATCCTACCTGTAGTAGCTTCATAACTTACTCTTTGACCATTAGCACCACCTTTGGTTTCTTAGGTCTAGGTTTTTTCTTGATGGGATTAGCATCAGGTTTAGTCACCAGGTTTTTGAATTGCAACATGACGATCATTTCCTGTCATCTCTTTATAACTAAACATGAAGGATTTAGAATTTTCTTTGAGGATCTTTGTGTGTATTTCTACTTCCTCAGGAGTTAGTGAAGAACCTAACTTCATAATTTTTGTGTATTCCTCCATCTCGATATTGATGTCAATTGTCCCTTCGATCAAAGAGGCATTACCCTCTTCAAACAAAGGAGGGGACAAAGGTAATTCTAATTCCCCTTCCTCTTCTATCTCACAAATATCAAGGCCTTTTGAAGATGAAGGGTCCATCGTGTGATCTCTAAAATAGAAGGAAGAGTGAGGAATGAGAGGAAAGCCTCTCTTATGATGTTGGGGATGTAAATCCGTATAAGCATTAAGGTACCCTAAGATAGCTTCATCGTTTTCTACATAGTCTAAGGTAAAAGGATCGTTCTGAGCCTCAACGTATGTTAAGATTTGATTTGTTGGCATTTTTCTAACTAAGGGTTTAGTGTGGACCAAAAATGTGAAGTTGGTATCTTCTAATTATTTTCTTAGATAGAAGCGTGAAGCAGAAGTAGCTATCGAATTAGCTAGAAGGTTTTTCTTACATGGAATGTCTTTGATTGAAATGAATTCATAACCTTTTCTTAAATTAAGTACAACTTCTTTATAGAGCTGTAAGTGTTCTGCCTTAGTCTCATCCTACACTATGGTATTACAAGTGCTAATCCTTGTACTATGCACCATTATTTGTACATTTAAAATCTATATTGAAAGCAAAAGGCATACCTTTCCCCTCAGGAGAAGTGAGGATCACGCTTGCCCTAACACCAAAGAGGATTTTTTCTCGATCAAAATTAAGATTCCAACAGTTACTTGGGAAGATTGACGTTGGATTACTCTTTGTATCTTCTTCCCTTGCTTTTGAGATTTTAACCATGCATACGTTATTGGTCGGAAGAGAGCTGAGTCCCAGGGAATTTCCTATTCCCATGGAATCAAATGGAAGGAGAATGAGTAAATCATTCTCTAACAACTTGAAAATATTTTTTGTGCTTTCTATTAATACCGTCTCAATGATATCAGTTTCATCTTTGACTACAGGAAACCCTTTGATCAAACCGACAGTTTCTAATTCCATTGTGGGAATTAGTTTTGTCTCAAGTGTCAAATTCATGGGTTTGTTTAAATGATTTATGGGGAGCTCAAATTCATAATATACCTGAGACTTCTTCTTTAGGTTAGCTAGGTGAATTTCAAAGGGCTTCGGGTCACCCTATGCAATGAAGAATTTCCCCAAATGTAGGAATGTTACTTCCTAAAACAATGTGGAAGGGATAACTTTCATGTGACGTATCTAAGGAAGACCGAGAATCATATTATAGTTGATTTCCTAATCTATAATTTAAAACTCTATGAGAATCATCTTGGGCCCCATGATAACTAGTAGCACTATGGTTACAATCAATGTTTCCTTGAGGCTATCATACCCTCTCAACATATTTCTTGTTAAATAGCAATCGGTTTCTATGTAGCCTAAATTATGGAGAAAAGAAAAGGGGAAAATGTTGACCACTTCCTTGCCATCGACCATTGTACACTTTACGTAGTTATTGTAAATCCAAACTTGGATATACAGAGCCAGATCACCTCTATGTGCCAACTCTGCATTTTTGGGTATATGATTGATGTCGAATATGAATCCAACATCTCTTTCTGGCTGCCTAGGAGGATAGAAAACAAAGTCTATGTACTTTATTTTTGACTCTGGAGGAGGAGTGACATTAATCAAATGTCTAAAACCTAATGCTTCTAATAAATCAATTCTACGAGCAGGGGAGTTATTCAAGAAATCCAAAAAGGAAATGTGAGAAAAGTTCTTTGATAAATCATTAATCAAGTCATAAGCCCCCACTGGCTTCGAAAGTGTCATATGAACATCATTTGATATAGATGGGTAAATAAGATTAGGCTGCAAAGAGTAGTCTTCAGTTCTTGTAGCAGTGATTATTTAGGGTTAAATTTATAAATCTATTAAACCGATGATTTTGGGTTGTTGGCGACCATCCAACGGGGGTGCCACCAGTGGGTTTGATGAATTCAAAGCCTCATGATCATTTTTTCCCACTGAGATACCCTTGTTTGAGCCATTTGGGCCCATCTTTCCCTCATTAGGACACATGGGAAGAGGATTGATGAAGATGCTAAGTGGTGTGTTTTGAGGGGATACAAACCCTATGCAAGTGTTCTAAGTTGGTACAGTAGGATTTTCTAAAACCATATCAACAAAGAGTTATATTTGGTCCTCTGGTAATAATTTTAGGAATTTGTTGCAGTTGTGACATGTTCTAGCATCATGCCCTCAAACCTAATGGAAACCACAATATAGGTTAGGATCATAATACCGATGTCTTTGGTTTGTGTTTTTTTGTAGTCCAAAGTTCTGATTGTTATTGTTCAAATGCTGGTTATTATAATTGAAGTTCAAGGCCCATTTCCCTTGATTTTTATATTGGTTTTAGTACCCATTTGGGTATTGTTTAGGGCCTTGATCTTGAACTTTTTATTATTGTTGGGGTGGAGAATGATTGAAATCGAACATGTTAATTGTAGTAGAAAAGTTGTTACTCCTATAATTGTTACCGTTTGTGTTGTTAACATTATTTGTGCTTGAAGTGTAAACAACATTTGGTTTCTTTGTTTGGTATGCAACACCTTCAGTTATAACACCATAGTTTTTGTTGAGGACCTTAGGTCCTTCATTATTATTTTCATTTTTTGGATAACTTGAATTACCTTGATTGGGAGTTATCAATCTCACGTTTGAGCCGTAGGTCTATTGACCATTGTCTGTTACTGGTTGATCTATATAGAGAGCACCTTCTAGTACTTTTTCATAGCTCCATAGGGGAAAATTCTAGCCCTATTCCTTAATTTCCCAGTTATGAGAGTGAAGAAATAGATCACAGAGCTCAGTTTGATCCATTTTGGGAGAACTTACCGAAGAGTAGAGTACTTTCTGCCATCTCTAAATGAAATGAGCATCAAACTCATTATGCTCTTGCTTTATGTGTCATAATTTCTTGATTCCTATCCTTAGAAACTTTTTCATGTCAAAAGATTTGATGAATTTAGACACGAGTTATTTAAGAGAATGCATTGAAGCCTCAGGTTTCCTATAATACTAGTCAAGAGTGATTTCATCAATAGTATTAGGGAAGATCTTTGCTACGACAACATCCCATGGAAAGAAATATCGAATGGTAGTTGCATATGATTTGATTTGCACATTTGGATCCGCCTCCCATTTAAATTTAGGTTAATATAGTAAAGGTCATGGGAGCATAACACTGCATATGGTGAATTCAAATGGATCTTTAAGATATTCAGAGTAGGTCGCCACTGTTTAAGACTCGACCAATGATGACACTTAATGGGGAGGCGGAGGTGGAATAGGATGTTGATACGAAACTTCGTAAATGTTTTTGGAGGTATAATAAACCCCTTGTGGTTGAACATATGGACCGGGAAAAGAGAACATGTCCCCTTGCGACGATTTGGAATACATGTGTACATATGGGGGGACATTACTTTGGTATGGATTTGTAGGAACAAAGCCAGGGAACGTTTCATTTGTAGTTGGGACGACATTTGAAAATTTACTTTTGGCTGGTACTCTTTGAGGGTATCCATATGTAGTGTGAGGGGGCATACCCAAGGTTCTTGACCTAGTGAGAAGATTCTCAGGGCTAGAAACACCCATGTAAATTGAAGGATTTGGTTCAGTCGACACTTGGAAAAAGTTATAAGGTTAATGGAGAACCCTTCCTTTCCCAGTAGAATATGAAGCATGAGTATCTTGAGTAAGTTCCAATTATATAATGATGTCATGGTTTTTTGATTTAGTGTACGTTGTTGAATCTTGTTAGGTTGTAAAGGAGTGTGATATCTTGCTATAAACTAATTTTTGTTATTTAACCACCCCTTATTAGAAATATTTTTAGGGGAGGGGTAGAGGTGTTCTTATAATGTAAGACATCAACATGTCCTTGCATACTATCCAAAGGTTGATTCATGTTATGCAAGCATTGCTCACTTCAAGTATAACATGCTAAAATTTTCACATCTCGTAATGGGAGTTGATTAGACTACATGGTGATTTTTTGTCTGAAAAAACCTGAGGAGATGAGTCTGACTGTCCAGTGAATGTCATATTTTTAGAACTTGAAAGTTCAGGTTGTTGTGTAGGTGTAAGTTGGTCAATTTACTCAATCCTGACCAAGGAGTCATTAATTTTCCCTTAAGGAGGAGGATTTTGAGACACAAGGAAATTAGCTAAGTAGTTATCCACCCACGCATATAGTGAGGGTGACTGTTGATGCCTACCCATTTGGTAGTAATATGCCTCAAGACCCAAAATTGATTGGCCAGGTTCCTTTCCCGAAATATTCAAGGGTATATAAATACCCATAGAATAATGGGAGAAGGAGAATATGGATGAAAGAAATTGAAACAAAAAGAGACTAGTTATTCACGTCAAGCTCACCAATTTTTACGGATGAAAATTGACATGTGAACTTCAACCGCACTTGACCTCCCAAGGTTGTTCCGTGACAACAAAAATGGAAAGTGTGGATGGATAGTGGTATTGAAATGTAGTGAAAATGGGATGGAGAAGTTATCAAGGTAGAACAGTGTCCTCGACTCGTAATATCAGGATTTGCTCATCAACTGTAAGGAAATCCCTTCAAACCTGAACTAGTCTAATGAATGGATCGGAAAAGATGGCCACACAGAGACTCCAACCGATATCAAGATCTACGGAAATCCTTTGTACTAGTTATCGGTTGCGTGGGAAACCAATGGGTGCCTCATAAGAATTTCAAGACTAGGTCAGCGTGGTTCCACTAGCTCTATGGATCATTGGCAGGTTCGGTCTAAAACGTGAGTGCTTGATGAGATTATTCATTTAGGACATTCAGTTTTCTAATGATTTCAGGTGGAAGTGGAGATGATTTGAAGACTAATGCTCATAATCCAGTGTCTATGTCTAATTGGAATTCAGTCTCTTTTGGTTGGGGGATCATTAGATCACTACCGTAAATTCTCTTTGGTCGTGGTCCAATACTTGTAAGATTTATCATATTTGATGTTTAAAATGTTTAATTTATTGATCTTATTAGTGAATCATGCTGGTGTTCTAAGGATAAGAAGACGGAGCCCCGTATCTATGCCCATAATTAGCTTGATACCATTTAGTTATGGTACCCATGGATCACTTCTATATGTGCATTCTAGTTGAGGATTGTTGATGATCATGTACTGTAATGACCTAATTTAATTAAGAAAATAAAAAATTATTGACAAAATTAAAGATATTCTATGTTTTTTGTAATTTTCAGGATATAAGTGAAATAAAACAAATAATGAGCAACTATTCTAATACAATAAATGTTTTTGTGCTTTTCTGGAATTTAGAAGAAACAAAGAAATGAAAATATTCTAATCTAACAAATAAATCCTATACAGAAAAATAATTAGATGTATTTATTTACCCGTGCAATGGTGTAACTAAATATATACTAATCAATTTAAAGATTCTCTAAATTATTCTAAATAAATGAAAGTTTTTCCAATAATTAATTGTGGATTTGTTAAATCCTCTCCTATCTCAGATACATAGGAATATTGAATGCTTCATAAGATTTTCTTCCGATGTATTCTCCCATATAGGATTTATGAGAATCTAAGGGAAATCACAATATATGAAAAATATATTATCTCTATACTGGTGAAGGAATCTTCCTCCAGATATACTTCCCTCCAAACTTGCAGGGGTAGGGAAGGAAGAATCTATTAGTAGAAATTCCTATGAAAGATGTAAAGCTTTTTTTTTTTAACTTGACTTAGCTATTTGCAATGAAGAAACTAAATTTTTCTACTCTATTTGATATGTGTATGCGTATGTTTTAGAAATAATAATATGAAGAAATGAATAAAACTAACATCAACCCCAACCTAGAAATATAGAGTAATGGAAAATCCAATCATGTCATGCTTTGTCCCCTCAGTTTGTATTTTTAATATCCCATGTTCACGTGAGTCCAAGGGATTGGGAATGTAGTAGAAATAGCAAGGAGGAAGTGCTGGAGTAATGGAAACTTGATGTAAATTTGGTAGCAATGCAAGTGGAAGAGAGATAGCACAAGTGAACAAATCTTGGCAATGTAATTTCCAACAAGAATGTGGTAGCTTAGCAATACAAGAATACACAAAATGATTTCTTGCCCTTTTCTTGAGAACAAGTGATGAATTTATTGAATGTTGGCTTGGTTGTGCACTATAACACTTGGCAGTCATGGGGTGCCACATTAACAATGAAGGGGAAGTTTGAACAGTCAATTACACATTACAAGTGAAAGAGGAGATTTCCATAATGCAATCAAGCTTGAAATCAGCTAAAACATTTTACAAAAGTGTGTTTAAAATGAATTGGATTGGATTTACATGCATCTTAATTCATGTTCGAATATTATGTAAATTTTGCACAGGAACGCCGCCCTACACAGGGTGGCAGTTACAAGATCACCACCCAAGCAAGGAGGTGATTTTATAACTAAAGGAGAAAATTAAGGAAAAATGGTACGAGAAGCTACAGAAAAGTAATAAATGGTTAAGTAAGTAAAACTAGGCTACAAATATAAGTTGTAAAGAGGTTTAAGATCTCGAAAAGCTTTGGAAAAAAATGAATAATAATTGGGCACTTTATAAACCTTTTTTCGACAATGTAGCATGTGTAATTTTGGGTGCGTACAATTCCAAATTAGGTTATGGAAGCACCCAATGTGTGCTATATTTCTATGGATGACCTATGATCATTTTTGTCTCTTATATTGTTATAACATTTGTTATCTATTTTTATCATCCATCTTAACCTCTCGCACTTTTGAATATTACTCGTAAATTACACACATCTTATCTTATTGTTTTTCTTAGGTCCACATTACTTTTATATAATCATGTGACCAAGTCGTGAGATACTCATCACATTTCATGTAAATGGATAACATACTTAGCCATTTGGAAGGAAATATTTTTTATGTACCTTTTCCATAGTAAAAACCCACTCCTCCTCCACTCTTATTTTTGTACATAATTTAATGTTTTAATTGATTTGTAATTCCTCCCCTTCGCATAAAACCAAAATTTGACTATTTGTACTTGTAGCTCCTTCTCAAAATATTCCCAATGTACATGGGGTTCATGATCTATGAAATTTACATGATCTTGTATGTTTGGTCATTATTTGAAAAATATGTCTCTCATACCATGGATTTTATCATAGTTTCTTCCATATCTTTCTATGTTGAAAATAAATTTCACACATAGTGTTGTCTTCTTTCATTATTTTCTCATGGATTATTTGATTATTTTAATAGTTTTGTGTAATTATCATTTACACGATATAATATGGAAATAATTTCTAAAATACAAGAAAGAGGATGCCCTTAATTGATTAGAGACTTTAAAATTTGATTTAGCAGTGTTGTATGAATATACACTTGATGTAAATGATTTAACAAAGCTTCATTTTATGAAAGAGTAGTGCAATAATGACTAGGTATGGAGCCATTCATTATGTATGGAAGCGTCACACGATTCCATAGCTATTTGATGATTCATATAATGATGTGCTAGTATTGTATAAATTTTTGTGTCCCTACAACTAGATTTTATGTGCTTCATTATGAAGCCCTAGGTTTCACATAGGTCTGAAAACCTCTATATGATATTATATAACTTCAAACCCTAACAATGGGTAAGATACCTTGCAAAAACATTAGTTGTTGGGTTAAAGTACAATATTTACACTACTCATATTGGAAACCATTTAAAGAAGCTTTAAACCGCGTGTATATCTCTGCCTACCATATAAAATCTATATAGATATAACTAGCTTTGGTAATTTGATCACTTGGCAATGCATCAATGACATTAAGTTCCTAACTTGAATTGGCTTGTGAGGTCTCTAGCTTGGGAAGTGTGATTCTATAACCCAATTGAGCATGTTTCAAAACTATAAAAGGGATACTACTAGATTGTAATTATAAATGTTTTATTAATTTAGGAGATCTTGGACTGATTTTGGAATGATATTTGCAATAGGTTCTCTTGATAGTGCTAGGTGTGGTGAATAGGTGAATTATATTTACTTTTATAAGCTTTAGTAGGTGAATTTTTGCATTAATACAAAAATATAGGATATGAATACACCTGTACATATGATATCAAATTGAAAAAATTATCATTGGGAAGCTAGGGAAAAAAATAAATTTTCAAACGAACCTCTCGACACCAAAATTAGGTCACCCTAATTCCCATAAGTATTTACACACTCTAGGACACCCCTTCGTAACCCCACATGATCATTTTCATATTCCTATCGACTTACATTTACCACTTCACCACCTGTAACCACCTACAACTATAAAAATACTAAAATTAATAAAAATAAGTAAAACAAACTAATAAAACTTCCCATGAACCCAAAACCAACCATAAGCCATTAAAATAATTTAAAACCATGTAAAAGGAAATGGTTGAAACTAAATCCTACAATTGATGTTGATTGGTGCAGATCAATGATGATCTATTGAAATGAAATTGATTCTATATAAATCATCTCAGACTCTTTCCCAAGGATTATGAATTCATCCCCTAGCACTCCATCTCTAAACTCACTCATGATAGGTCCAAAACTTTCCAATTTTGTGTGTGGATCAAACATGAAGTGGCCTAGTCCTATTATTCATAGAGTGCATTTTTCTCCTAGAGGAAATTTCACTACATCTCATATGGGGTGTCTAATCATAAGGTGAATGAATTTACACTCAATCTCTCCCCCCTTCCTCCACCTATGTGTTGGAAGGATCTATTTTTTCATTTCATTGGTAATCAATGTTCTCAAGGTAATAAAATCAAGGATCATCATGGTTGCATTGTGTGGGAAATTGTTTCAATTTTTCATCATGTGTAAGGGGTTCAGAAAGGCATGAGAATGTTTTAGGGATTGGAAGGTTTTCTCAAGTGAGGGAAGGCATCCTTAATTTTTTTTAATGGTCTATTCATTTAAGTGTTTCTCAGTTCTTCTCTCAGTGTACTTGAGGAGGCTATATGGTTGATCATTAAAGATGAGGCTTCTCGCAGTGTGGAGGGTTAGATTTATTCATATGGAGTCCATCACTAGAGCATCAGTGCAGAGGTCATCATGACCAAGAGTGGATCTTCATTAAGATCAAAGCTTCTTCATCCTTCCTCATTCAAGTTCGGAGCTTCTCCTCTCTCTCTTCTTATCTATTTCTCTCTCCAAAATTCTCTCTCCAAAATTCTCTTTCTTTGTTGAGAAGATTTTTTTGTAAAAATTAACTTAAGTCACTTAAAGTTTTTATTTTATCATTGGGAATTTCAGTTTAATTTAAAATTTCACATGGGAATTTGCAGAGCCATTTTTATTTGGTTATATATTGTAATGCTCTCTCTATTCCAACAGATCAATTGTTTCTCCTCTCTAGTAAACTTTGTTTCTTCTATTACTTTATTAATGAATCCCTCTCCATCTCAACTAGTACACCAATAGAGCATTGTAATTCTACACAACCATAGAAATAATGAATTTTTAATGAATATAATGCAGTTAAAAATTTTGTTGATTGTATTTTTTTTCTTGCTTTATATACTGGTGTCTTCTCATTGTTAACTTGGAAATACTATTGTTTTATGTCAATAAAATCATTGTGTTATTTATTGAGTAAAACCCCCTTCTCACTTTCTCCCCTCTCTCCATACACACATTTCCTCTACCTCCTTTTTGTAAAAAAATTTAGTTGAGTATATATGTGTAATCCCCAGTTGAAAGGCCACTCTTGATCGTTAGATTAGTGTACATATTTCCCTATTTTCAATAAATGGTTATGCCTCATTCCTAAGCAGAGGGACATAGTCCTAGAGAAATGGTGAAATCCCCTAATTTACCCTTGTGAAAAATGATTTCACTAACATTTTTTTACATCCACCATGGAGAAGATATTGTTTTCCTGCACCCTATAATGATCCACAAAATCCTAAAAATTAGATTTACCAAAAATACATAAAAAGTAAAAAAAAAAAACAAAAAACAAAAACCACAAAATATGAAATCCATTGCTTGAAAACCCATAGTAGATTTCTTTGAGTAACCCTTCGTATTCAACAATGACCTTTCATATTCATGGCTGTAAACTTTCTTGTTCCTCATTGAAAAATATTTTTGTGAAAAATGTAAGTTTAAGTGGAAAGACCTCATAAAATTGTTCCATGGGGAAGGAATACTAGTCTTCTTTCTCTCATAGTACCTCTTCTTAATTTTACCGAAGGGATCTCGCAAGAAATTTCCAAAATTCAAAGGAGATGGAACTCAACTTCCTAAAGAACACATTGCAACCTTCATTACTTCATGTGGAGTTCTTGGAGTTACATATGAGGACGATTATGTAAGATTATTTATGGAGTCCCTTTAAGAAAAATCAATTGAATGGTTTTACCGCTTGCCCTCTCATTCCATAACAAGCTGGGAAGATATTTGAACCAGATTTGAAAAAAGAATAAAATAATTTTAAAACTCTGAAGATCTTCTTGTTTCATTAGTCCAAATAAAGAAAGAGTCAAATGATCTCATGAGAGAATTTTTGGCCCGATTAAACAAATTACTCAAAAGAATACTGGTAGAAGTTTCACCATCAGATGATAACAAAATAGATTCTTTATCAATGCACCATTTGCCAAGTTTGGATTCATTATGTGGATATTTCAACCTCAAACTCTCGAAGAGACCCAAGAGCATGCCATTAAAGTATAAGAGGATCTAATTATGTCTGGAAAAGGGGAAAATCTAAATGGTAAGAACAAAGGTAATTCCACTAATTCTCTTGTTCAAAAATTGGCTAATGATGTGATTTCATTGAAGAAGAAACTTTCACAAGCCACCTTTCCAAGGGGAGGTCATCTAAATCAAAATCAAAATCATAATCATAATGGAAATAAAATAGGTGGAGGAGAAACAATATTGTATCTTGGAGCACCTTGCATTTTTCCATATGTGAAGCAAGGTCTGAAGAAGAGTATGAGGAAAATAAATTTGGATACAAAAAGGATGAGGGAATTTTGGCTATTGATGAGATTGGCTTTGCTGGAAACATTGGGTATTTTGAATATACCCCTTTTTCTCATGACAAAGATAATGAAACCATTGCTAATATAAATTTTCATTCTTATGTGGTATTCACCCATTCTAAGGCTCAAGAGAGGGACAATTCTTGCAAACTCAAAGAACCTCAAGTGATGACTCTACAAAAAATAATAATTTAAGGAGGATCACAACCACCCTCTCCTGTGCAATCACCAAAGGAGAATCCCGAAGTGTCTATAATTACCTCTACATATTCCAATGTGGGTAAATATACCTCTCCTTTTTCTAGACACAAAATCACGCACTTCGGTACATTTCTAGTTTCTAAACATATACTAACATTCATATGATTCCTAAGAACAAAAAGTAGTAATTTACAAATGTCATTGGCCTCCTTTTTGTATTTTTTATTTTCTACTAGGTCTCATACATCCTACAACCTGGTAAATGTTTTACTTATTTATATTTTATGGCTCTAGACACCACCGCCTAGCTATGATAGGAGCACTTAGGCACCTCTTTACCCTCGAGCCACCCCGACCCTTTTCCACCCTACTCACTTCTTTTGGGTATTTTTTATCATGTGGGCTTATTTTTCACTTATGGGTTGGAATTCCATTAATCAATTACAAAATTCAAACAAGGGAATCATATAAATACATAGTTATGTGTTCAAAATCAAGGACTAAGCACTAAGAATTACTATCATCGCCTAATATTGCATCCAAAAAGAACCTAAATCACTTCAAAACATCCATCGAGCATCCTTTCAAGTGATAAGGGACTTCTTCTTATGCAAAAAAAGATAGGAAGGGGAAGTTCTTTATTCCATCAAGTCATTTTACTACATTGATACATTTATCTACAACCCGCTATCAAGTGCAACTTGTACAAGGGCATGATTTCTACGCACACTCACCAGAGCTACATGGAGTCTAAGATATAGTGCAACTCTCGATCATAAATTTAATCTCGAGGTGACCATAGGGGCTAGTCTGAATCCCCACTTTACATCAAGATTTCGTTTTTGGATTTGATGTTGTTTGCTAGATTTTGTAGGTGATATCTATTTTGCAAGTTATAGGTACCCTCGGTGGTCAAATAACGACACATAGGTGATTAACACGGATTATTTGCGACACTTGTGTGACACAGTAAAAAGAAGATTATAACTATTTACACAGTCACATGTTCCCAAAGGTAGTATCTAGCACCTAGGCACCCTTGTCTTGCAGTGGGCCCCCATGTTCGGCCTTATTCTTGTAGTCTATAATTTATCTTGTGCATTTACGACACTATTCACTTTTTGTTCAACAATTTTCCCAGTCTAGATCATTTCTAGATCAAGTGTAAATTAGGTAAGTGATTCATATTATTTCTCTTGCATACGGTTTCAAATATTAAATCTTAGTTTTCTTGTGTCATTCCCTCATTTCTACATTAATACATTATTCGTTCAGTAGTAACTATGAAATATTGAGATTTAATTCAAATTAAATTAAATCACTTTTCTAATTTCTACCCCCATTTTTTCGTTCAAATGTAATGATATGAATTAAAATAGTGTTAAACCCATTCTAAGAAGTAGTTATCCTCTTGCTACTATTTCTGCTCCTTCACCTTCCTCCATGTTTTAGTTTGACATAATGGAACATGTTAAGAAGTCCAAATTCCAAAATTTTCAATTGGAGTATTTGAGGACTCATCCCAAGCAATTTGATAAACTTGTGGATTTTATCATAAGAAATAATTCAAGTTCATGTTCCAAAAAACTTGCTGTAAAAGATTCAATTCTCATTCTTAACAATGTTGTATCTCAAAAAAATCTTTCCTCCACACCTTCCAATGTTGGAAAAAATTAACCCTTTTACCTTTCAGTGTTTATTAATGGATATAAATTGAATAATGTATCATTGATACTAGAGCATTGGATAATTTCATGCTTGCAAACGTTACACGTGATGTTATTCTCACTCTCATCCCCACTATTGGTCATTTGTTATTCCCCAAAGAGAAAATAAATACCTCTTGTTGGTCAAGTCAAAAATATTTAAGTATTAGTTGAGGAATTTACTGATAAGAAGATAAATCTCGATATCTACTTGTTGTAGGTATTTCCATGGTATACAGGATGTTACCAAGATGAAGATTTTGTTGAAACATTGGTTTAGTTACAAAATTAGATTGGTCATTTTACACCATACTAGTCAAGGGTGTCATGAAAAATTTCATTCCAGTAAGAAAAATTAAGTACATTTTTCAAAAGGAATATCAAGATTCGAGAGGTTGTAATTATTTCATGAATTAAAGAGAAAATATTGATCTTCCCATTTTAATGGAATATTTCTCGAATGTTATCAAACTAATTGAGGAATGCAAGGCTAATTTGATGGACCCTTAATTACACAGTGCACCTTTCCCATTTTGTATTGATATTGGTTCTCTATTCCAAAAGGATGATGATACGGTATTCCATGAATTGCAAGAAGGTATCCCCCAAATGACAAGAAATGTTATAGATCATGAGAAATTAGACTTTTCAAATAAGTTCCGACATGAAAAATTAACAAGAAGTTACTTGTGTCTCTCAAAGATGATGCCACCTATGAATAAGAAAGGGTGATATTAAGATAACCATGTGAAACTTTACTAGTCTTTCCTAACTATATCCTTGAGACCCAATGTGAGGGTTTTTAAAATTAATGTGAAAGAGAGTATATGGCATATTTAAAGAGCATATGCGTGCAAGAAATTTTAAAGGTTGTAGAAGGAACTGAAGACACTCAACTTAGTCTTGAAATCCTGACCTATGCTATGAATATGCAAGATAAGTATGATTCTAGTTTTGATTCCTCATTTGATGCATAAATATTCAATAATTAAATAAAATAAATAGATAATCTCAATCTCTCTCTTGAAACATCAGTTGATGAGAATGAATGTGAAGATGAGTCCTCTTTCCCATTTTGTGAATAAAATTGAATTCATTTTGAATGGAATGAAAAGGAAATGTTTAAATATTTGATGAATGTATTTATTAATGAGGATGGTACCTTTATCACAAAAAATGATATCGAGGTTGATAATGAGTCACCAAGTGTAAAAGAGAAACATCTAGAGTGGCCATTGAACATGAATCAATGAGAGATATAAGATGATGGAAAAAAAATAAAACTATATATCAAGAACCATCTCACAGAAACAACAGTCATGGAGAACATAAAAAATCAAGAGCATTTTCCAAATTATGAGGACAAGTCTAGTAGTGAACATGGTGAACCTATAATGATTGAGAATCAGTCTTTATGATAATGTTAAAATGAAAAATGGAAAATCAAAAATTGGAATGAATTTGGAAAAATATGAGCAAATGGAAATGAGATGTCAAAGAAATGAAGGAAGTGAGATGTCTAAGTGGATCCTCACTCATCATAACAATCATGCAAAATTTCTCAATAAATTGAGAAAGGGGTCATACTTCATTGAACCAGTCAATGGGTTTGTAGAGAAAAAACCATTCAGTGCTACCCGTGCTTGGTAACATCCAATATAGAAAATGTTATAGTAAAAGTAGGTTTTCCCCCACATGTATCATTGGTGATTTAGGTAATTTTTCTTTATTTTGTAGTGTGTTTACTTATATTTTTTGTAATTCCATTACTGCCATGTGTTTTTTTTGGTTGTTCCTATTTGTGAAGCTTGCTTGTATTATAGACATGCTATGTGACTCTATTTCCCAATGGATACAACACTGGTGTGATCTCCCCAAGAGGAAATTTAGGTTCATTCTTTCTTCATTTTTTATTTTTTTGATAAAAAACAAGTCCCTGAGTACAAGATATTTGTTTTTATGCTAAATGTCTAGCATGCAAAATTTAAAATTTTGGTCATGACAATCAAACCCACACTTGAAATTCCATTTCCCATTCAATATAAACATTTCCTCTGGGAAAATTTTCAGTTTTTTCATCCACATTTTGGTTGAGAGGAACATACTAAAATTATTCTCAAGTGTGTTTCATGTGTAGATAAGTTTACACAACTTGGTTCTTGAAGCTACAGAGATCTAAGAAATAAAAATGCTCCCAGAGGCTTAAAAAGAGCTATTTTTTGTCTTTTTTATCACTTGTGAAAATTATCTAGAAGTATTCATGGAATCTTAAAATCATACATGAGGTATTTTGGAGAGCCATGAAGTTGTATGATGAATTTTAGGAAGATTATATGAAGAAAATTTTCTGTAGGAAAAAGTTAAGCAATATCGGGCCTTTTTGGGCAAGGCACTAGGAAATGCAAGTTTCAGAAGACCATTTCACCTTTTTCAAAATGTTTTTCGAGCCTCATGAAGTGTTAAAATCTCATATCCTAAGAATAAGAAAGATTAAAAATCCTACTTCATGGTGCAATGATGAAGGAAGAATTTTGGAAGTATAAAAAATGTGGAAACCTACTCATTGATTCAATAAAATATGAAATCTAATATACTAGATCTAACTTTTGATAGCACTACAATGATATACAACATGATAAAGACGATTTCACACTTTTATAAATGTAATTATGTAAGAGAACGTGAAACGTAATATACTTATACGAATTTTTCTTATCCGAAAGTATATATGAACTTGATGAACTCATGAAAAGGATGGGAAAAATGCTAGAACTACTCGATATGAATTATTGAATATGAAAATTGGACTAGACAAGGGTGCTTGGGGTGCATGAGACCTCTGTGGGGAACTAGAGTTTGATGAAAAGGTTGGAACCTGATTTCTTCAATTTCATTAGGGTTTCACACTTGTTCACTGATGATTACCTGTATGTCACACTTGGATTATCATGGTACCTATAAATCAGTAACACAAATAGTCTACCATAAAAATCCCAAACTACATCAAATCCTAAATAGGAAAGATGTAGAATGGGAGGTTGGATTTTCCTTGGCTGTCAATAAATTAAACTTACTACTGAGAGATGCACTACATCTCAAACCCCGTGTAGTTTTACTGCTTGTGTGTACAATAGTGATCCTAATTTTCCCTCGTAAAGATGACTCCAAGATATAGAGCGGTAGCTAGATAAAATACAATAATAAGCCAAGATGCAGTCGCTTTGATATGTAGATAGATGGTCTTGATAGAAATTACCCACAATTATAATGATATTTATGTTGTATTTATATAGATATTTCTTGCTTGAATTTTCACACTAGTGACATGACATGCTGACTAGGACCTCAGGATAGGAGTAAGAAAACTGAAAAGGATGACCAAACTGTCAAAAATGTGAACAAAAATAAAGAGGACAAAAGAACCCAGACTGGACAGGAGCACTTAGGCTCTAGTGTCTAATCCTGGGTAATAGTGTCCTAGGACCACTAAAAAACAATGTGAGAAGAATGACCAATAGGGATCCATGTGAGCTAACCAAAACTCAGTGTGGAAGTGACATATTTGAGAGATTAAAACAATAGAAACAATCGATGAAAATAAATGGAATAGGAAGTATGTCACCAGTGAATAATTTTCTTACTCAGGATCTCGATATAAAATACCATAATTGGATGTATATTAAATAGTAATACATGCATGATTTTGTATCTACATTTCCCCCCTTTATGGTATTTGAAATAAATTCAAGCAGTGTAAAGGAAATAAAGAACATACCTGTAAGAAGTCTGGAGAAGCCATGTTACAGAAGTAAGCACATAATATGAGGACATATAGCATGGTGAACCATGAATCAACGTGTCGATCCATGTGGTGTAAATAGAAATGTAGATGTATTGTAATAACCACTTGGAGAGAGTGATGATTTGATTTTGAGTGATTTGGGGATTTCAAATTGTTGCTGATGGAGATTTGATGGGTAGGGAGTGATCAATTCCTAACCTGATTTTGCATTTGTGAAAAAACTGATGGATTTTTACATCCTACTACTAAAGGAAGAGTGTTATGGAGAGAGGTATAGTTTTACCCTCCAACTATGACTACATCCTCAAAATTTCTAGCTATTGCAGATGAACAGAGACCAAATTTGTTCATTTCTATCCAACATGAATAACACATATAGGAGTGGTATAGGAAAGGAAATGATATCTCATTGTCCCCACTCCACGGGTGTCACAATATGTATAATGTTAGATGGATTCCATGTTAGGTCATCTGGAAGTGATAGAGAATATAAAGCCACTTCCCATCTTAGGTCATTTGGGAAAGATACGAAGTGACGTAACTCCCAAGTCAGGTCATATGGGAAAGATAATAAAATGCGTTATGTTGTATTAAACGATTGATTTGATTTGAGTAGTATAAGATTGAGTTGATATTGAATGCATATGATAGATTACTCATGGAGATAGTTTTTGCTTATTGCCCTTAGATTAGGTCATTAAGGGGGAGTCAATAGACGGTGAAAGAAAATATCACATGTTGTATGAGTAATTTTTTTATAATTATGTATTGGAAAAGTGTAATGATCGTATAGTATCCTAAGATGGATCATAGGGTGATCTTGATTATACTCCCCCCTTTTGGAAAAATGGAGAGTGGTAAAAAGAATGAATGCTGAGCTAAAATTAGATGCGCAATGATGTAATATTGAGTATAATAAAGTGTAGTAGATGTCACTAATTTATGTGTATATCTAGTTAAAAATATGCCAAATTAGAGTATAACATTGTGTATTATGGAAAAAATGATAGTAGGTAGAATTATGATCCAAATGGTATAGACGAAGGAGAAAATAGAGTAGTGAAGCTCAAGATATTAGAAAAACTATGTAGCGTGTATTAGCTAGAAAATGAGCATGAATAATGACTATAGCAAATTAGGTATTGAGAAAAGTGTTATATATAGTAATGGTGAAAAGTGAATGGTGAATTCATTTAAATCTTGATTTCTTATGATTTTGAGCTTTGAGCATGTGAGGATACCTCAAATTAAAGCAACAAAATTTAGTATATTTGAGATGGTGGCAGCGGTCATGCCAACACAGATGACAGATGAGTTTGTTAGTGTGGTGATTTTCAAAAAAAATATTGCAGTGAATTCATTTTTATGATTTTTTTGAATTTTAAGTTTTTGCATTTTATGCATTTCTGACCAGGGAAAGAGATGTTAAGGTACTAGCATCCTTCAAGACACCAGTTCCCAGATCTAGGCATTGGTGACCTACTCTTGGGCACTCGTGTCCTCCTGTTAGGAACTGGTGACCCAGGAAGGTGTTTTTGACCGAGAATGTGTCCACTATCAAAATTAATGCTTATTAATGTTAAAATTAGTTTATTTTGCGTATATATGAGGTGCCAATATCTCATTTTTTTTTGGTGTTTTGACAGAGGGATATCCATTTCAGGGAGTTTTGTGAAGGTCAAAACTTGAGTATGTTGTTGGGATTGGGTTTATTTGACGTAGAGTGAGATATACTAGATCATGCCAATTTGTGGCACATAACGAGATTATGGAGATACCCCATAATATTTTGATGATTAGTGCTTTGTGTGAGAGTTGGTGCATGGACACTTGCACGTTTTGGTTGCCAACTAGGGAGATGAATGTGACCTTAGAGGATGTATATTGTATATTGAGAGTTCCTATTATTGGTGAGATAGTCCAGGTGATGGTATTAAAGGATGTTGTGAGGAAGATGAGAGTAGCTAGGTAGTATTTTATAGTGACATTGTTACAGACTGAGACTCGTATCACTTTTGATGTCATATTGAGATTAGGTGTTCTGTGATTGTGGAAATTCATTGCAATTTTGATTGCTTCATTATTTTTAGTGGAGGGTGGAGGATTGGGCACCTTGTATAAGATACATGATATCTATCGGCGTATAGAGGAGGATGGGATTATATATGCATGGGTACGATGTGTACTGGTGTATTGTTATAGAGACTTATACATGTTCACATAGGATGACCATGGGCGTGGGCTTTGAGCCACCACATTATTACATTTATGGGCCTATGGGCACATTGCAATACTGATGTCACTCAGTGGGATGTGGGCTGATTGGACTAGGTCTGAGATACTTGCAGTGAGGTGGACTAGTGGGAAGAGTAAAAAAATAGATACTACAAGTTATAGGTCTTTGATGGATCCTATGGGGCTAGGGTCCATTATATGGAGGCCATATTGAGCCTATAGAGTGTGCCCAGAGGACGGGGTAGAGCTATGATGTATATGTCATATGATGTGGTTAGAGGGCCTAGAGTGACTGAGTTATTTTAGATAGATCTTGTATCACGTTAGTTTAGTATTACCGAGGATGTGCCCCCAGAGTCGTATGTATGGGTGTGAACCAATAGAGTTCTAAGGAGACTAGGAGCGAGACTAGGCTCAACAGGGGCACAACTAGTTCCTCCTAGTCTAGATGACAAAGATGTGGCTATAAAGCCAATACAGGTTGATGATGAAGGATGTACCGAGGCCTAGAGTGCATGGTGGGTATCACACCGATAGGTG
This sequence comes from Taxus chinensis, assembly GCA_019776745.2. Lineage (NCBI taxonomy): Eukaryota > Viridiplantae > Streptophyta > Pinopsida > Cupressales > Taxaceae > Taxus > Taxus chinensis. The sequence continues at coordinate 215,150,989 of CM034147.1, forward strand.
CTATTATTTCTAGGTATTGTGGATGTGGCGAGAGCACCTCTAGTTGGAGGAGTAGACAGGTAGACACCTACCCCTTATGGCGATGATATTGTTACAATAACAATAGAGTGTGAGTATTGGATAGTTGTGGTTTGTTACTTAGTTGTTTGGTTGTATTTTTCATGTATAGTAACTAATGTGTTGATATATGAGTGCAGGTGATGCATATTGTTTGTTAATTATTGATACATTGATATGAACATTTTCATAGAATTTCCCTACTAATGTGCTCATAGGAGGTGGGATGTTGGAGTGAGTAGATTCCATTGCAGGTGAGCATGCCCACTTGTTCGAGCCAATGATAATAATAGAGGTAACATCTACCATTTTTCTAAGTGAGTGTGACAAGGCACGAGTGGAGATGGAGAATGCATATGCTATGGAGGAGATGGAACATGCGTTCAAGGTGGATGAGATGAAGACTTTGGAGGATTCTTGACATATGGAAGGCGAAAATAACCAGAAGACAATGCAGCAGTAGAAGGAGAAGGAGGAGAATTTATAACATGTGTAACAATTAGATATTTTTCTAGATCAATTACCTTATAACATAAGAGTGTGAATGATTCACATGTATCATATTGTAATTGTTGTTTTATAGCAATAATCAAGCCATGAAAAAATATGAATTGTTTCTCTAAATCAATACGCTGAAATAGTAGTTGATACATGCAAGCATTGAAGCATAAAATGTAGTCTAGAATAGGCTCTATCATTCCTTGATGCAAGCTAGTCAAGTGATCATATGTGACTCTAGGACCATTTTTTAGCACAAAGTACTGAATAAAAGCATCTTCCATTTCACCAAATGCACTAATAGATCCAAAAGGTAAATGAGTGTACCATTTAAGAGGTTCACTGAAAAGACTATGATGGAAGGCTTGTAGTAATAAATTATTACTCAATAAAATATGAAATCTAATATATAATATTTTATTTCAGAAAGCACTACAATGATATACAATAAGATACCGCTGATTTCATGCTTTTATAAATGTAACTATGTAAGCGATTGTGAAAGGAAAGATATTTATCTGATTTTCTCTTATCCAAAATATATCTGAACTAGATGAACTGATGAAAAGGCGAGGTAGAATGCTCGAATTGCTCAATATGAATTATGGAATATTCAAATCGGCCTGGACATGGGCACCTAGGTAGGTGTACCAAAATTAAATTTGAGACTCAATTTAGAAGGTTTTTTTTAATATATCTATTAGACCTTCCTCTGCATATATAATTGAGGTAGCTAGTTAAGTTTATTAATACAACAAGTCTTATTATCTTAATAGTAACAAACATTCACCTTCATAATTAAATCAAATAACTAGCTAGAAGGCTAGCTTATGGAGCATGTCATAATTAATAAATCCATCCTATAACAATGTAATAAACCTTCTGCAGATGGAAGGGTTATTATATCCCCAATCTCCATGATCACATTTAACATTCATTAGAATGTTCTTATCTATAGTCACTTAGTTTTACCTCTCTGCGGTAGTGAGAACATGTGATTGATCCTCTAGTGTCTACCTAGAGTTTCACTTAATAAACTCCATATGACATCCTACACTTTGGGATTTGAGGAATCATGGTGATTAGACAATGTACCCATTAAGCACATTACTTTGGCCAAAGTTTTTAGCTGTACTATGTACAATTAGAATAGACACTTACACATACCATATAAACTTGTCTTCCCATCACCTCGCAAATGTCTCATCACAGTTATCTAGATTCATTAATCTTAGTCCATTAACTTAATGAAATATAGTTCACACATTCAATTGCCTATAATATAAGGATAAGGTCATGAAGTGATTATCACCTTGTCGCCCCATTTCATACCTTATATCATTTTGACAAATAAAGAGTATTAAAACCTTAGTAAGGATTCCTGATAGGTCCTACTAAATTAGATTAATCGAAGCAATCTCAACTTGTTTTTACCCTCCTAGTTAAGGTATTATTGACATATTTAGGACTACCCATTTGTCTTTATTTATTCTAGGCTACGTAATGTCGCGCAAGTTGTACCTCTTACTTTGTAAGGTAATTAGCCTCTTGTTTATGATCTTGTTTCTTAGGTGTAGTAGTTTACCATAAAATATTAAATTCACAGTTCTATACTTTAGAACTCTTTTCTTTAAAATTGAAATTTACTTTCAACTATAATGTTCAAGATGTGTGCCCCTTTATTTATTATTCCCAAAACTCAATTGAGGAATATTTATATCTTGGCGTGATTATTAATAGCAAAGATCATAGTCATTATTAAGTATACACTATATTAATATTGATCCTTTTTTGATGCTAATTCCATAGCTTGATTAGACCTTCATACCCTTAGCATATATTATAGACCCAATAAATTTGTAGTTATGGAATGCACTATTTCAGTTCATATCTTGATTACATTACCTTCAATTTTACTTCCCGTTATGAGATTTCAGAAAGTACCAAGACAATTACTCATATTTATCATTCTTACTTAAGAGACAAGAATAATATTTTTACAAGTTATACCATTTAGAAACAAACTTTAAACTCATTTTTGAACCATATGTTTTGACCTAATTTATCCTGATACAGAAGTAGATTTATACATTTTCTTAAAACAAATATTAGTATCCTAGATCATTCAGATTGATTCATGAAATGTAGGTTTTAATAACCATAGATTATTTGAAGGGTTTCATTTAATCATCTCAATTTCATCCCATCATAATGTATTAGATCATAACCTGAAATGTTATAAATTTATAGAGATATTTCTTAATAAATAAATCCATAATTAGCTCATAACTATTATCATTAGAGGAACAAAATATTTAATAGAAGTCTCCATATCTTGACATAACAATTGTTTTGTTTGCTAACCACTCATGGAAAAAATAATACATTCACAATGCTAGCATGAATTTGGTGCAAATCCATTCTTCACTTTATTAATACTTAACATCTTACGTCCACTAAGGATAATTACAAGAATGCTTTGCCAATGCAATTAAATATATCCAGTAGTACATTTACAAGATACAATGTGCCAAGGAAAGTATAATATACTATTAGTATTATTAGAATTAGATCCAAGATCCATACTAAAAAATTCATTCAACGAAAACTTCCACAAGTCAGAGTGTAATGATCCAATCATCCATATTTATCCTGCGACACTATAGTTTAAGAGGTGTTAGTTCAAATGAACTAGAAATATTTATGCTACTTGCGCCTCTAAGTTTTGACTTTTAGTTAATATTGGTCTAACAAACTAACTTATTCACTCCGCAATAGCAAAACAACATTCCAATCAAAGAATAAAACATACAAGGATTACATAAATAAAATTTACTTTGCATCAACACTATTTCGCTTTAATTTCTCATAACATAAAATTCAAACATATTTATTTTCACCCGAAAAATGGCTAAGTATGGATTTCTGGAAAATTTTCGCTAGAGTTTCCCCTTGTGTTTTTCAATTTAAAAGTTTTCCAGCAACTCAAATTAAATGATACACACACACAAATGAAATGAATTCTTAAAATAAAAGGTATGGATGAAGTGATGCAACCCTCTGAGATGGAAAATCTTAGGATATTAAAAGGAAAATGAAATCTATCTACATAAAGGAAATTTATATATCCAACTAATTTTATTAGCATAAATTATACCTTTGCAACATGCTTATTTCATAGCTATTTGTTCACAGAAGAGAGTTACCAGCTTGGCTGGCTTATAGCATGTATTTCATTTTCTTTCACTTCACATTCAATAACAAGTTGAGTTAAATTTAAACATTTATAACTAGATTAAAATAATCTTTCCCAAATCCTTTCCAAATTTTCGAGCATCAATAGTTCAACAATCAAGGAAAGAACATTCCGTTAAAGCACAAGGTTTCAAAACTCAACATGAATAACAATTACAAGGAAGCCCAAGATACCTTTTTTTGTCAAGAAATATACACATTAGAAAGTTTACTTTCCATGCTTTGAAATAACTATACAGAAAAAAAAATAGAATACATCTTATTCACCCAAAACTACAGGTAACAGTGTTCTATATAAAAAGAATCACATGCATGGCTATAAAATTATGGAAACAAATCCACAAGGAAAACCTTATAAAAAATTCAGGATACTTTCCATCCTACTATCCATGTACATCTAAACATACAAATTTTCTTTTGTAAACGAAAAATTACGACAACTCAATCACATAATAATTTTATTTTCTTTTCTTTTAAACCATAGATGTAGTTTTTAACATACTTCTGAAAAGATAACAAAGCATACCCATTCTAGTTCAGCTGAAACCAAATTTGTGAGAGCATTCGTACTTATTTTTATATAGGGCTACCTTTCCCTAAAAAATTCAAATCCATATCACAAACCCACATCAATTTTTCCTTAAATTTTATGCCAGAGCACAAAAATTTACCAAAAATTGATTTTATAAACAAGCTCACAACATATTCCAGAAAAAAATTATATTTTTTTTTGCTAAAAATTTCACAGATTACATACCCAGATCAACTTTTATTACCAGCCAACTCTATATATTTGTTTGCTAAGAATTACATAGAGAAATTACCCAAATCGACTTTTATTACCAGCCTGCTCTATATATTTTTACCCAAATTGATTTCACACAAAGCCATCATGTTGTTTTTGCATAAATCTAACAAAAAAGAATACCCAAATTGATATTGTCATTACCAACAATCTATTATATTTCCCAAATCAATTTCACACAAAGCCATCACGCTTTTTGCATAAATCTAACAAAAATGAATACCCAAATTGATATTTTCATTGCCAGTAATCTAATATCTTTCTAAAATCAATTTCACACAAAGCCATTAGGTTTTTTGCATAAATCTAACAAAAATGAATACCCAAATTGATATTTTCAATACTAGCAATCTATTATCTTTCCCAAATCAATTTCAAACAAAGCCATCATGCTTTTTTTGCATAATTCTAACAAAAATGAATATGGAGAGGCTGAGAGACCCATTTAATCAAAAATCAAAACAAAGGGGAGTAAGGAAGAAAACCCTTTTCTGTAGAATCATATTTTTTTTGCTTGTTTTGCCTCCAAATGCAACCATTCGATCTTTCCCAAAACTGATTTTATAACTATATACAACGAAAAATCTTATAAAAGGGTCTCCAAAACTGGATCTCTCAAAAAATGTAATGCCAATTAAAAACTACCAATTATATCTCTTTTCCTTCTTTTCCCACAAATCCCCCAAAAAAACCGTAAGCCGCATTTTACTTCCAATGAAGAAATTGCATATTCAAACAATAATTCCCTTTTTTTTCCTCTTACCACGTGAATATCCACTTGAGTGGATTTGTTAATAATTAAAAATTTCCATGCATATTTTGGGGATATCATCACCCTCATATTAAATTTTGAAACAAAACATCCTTAATACCTTTATAAATTGACTTCCACAATAATCATGATTCCCTTTTAATCATAATTAGAATATTCAACAAATAGTTTAGATATCCCTCATCTGTGGGATTGTCCATTAAAGTGGATAATTAATAATCATTAAAAATTTGACCACATTATGGTATTCCATACCATTTCCAAATTAAATCCCAAAACACATAATAAATATCGAATATTCAAGCCTTTATGGTGTTTGATCATCGTGTTTTTTTAAAAAAAATTTTGAATTCAAATATTATTAAATCGAACATATTTTAACAACTCAATTAATGTGGTAATATGCTGAATTAAACTCATCTTTTGTATTTGTGAAATAATTATAACAACACAATCCGAACCAAACAACCAATTTACACAATTATAATCAATATGTATTTAATACTTATAATGTACGACATTTAATTATTCGAAAGACATACATTTTACATCATTCTTATTTATCTAAATAATTTAAACACCAAATAAAAAGGTTAATTAGTGGGATGTTATATCAAGGGCAAGGGTGATTGGCGTGCTCGAGACCTCTATGGGGCATGGATTCTGCTGAAAACTTTGGAAGCTAATTTCTTCAATGTCACTAGGGTTTCACACTTGTTTGGTGATGATCACTTGTATGTCACACTTGGATTACCGAGGTACCTATAAATCTACAACAAAAATAGTCTCATGTGAAAACCCAAAAATACTTCAAATCCTATAAAAGAAAGATGCAAAATGGGAGGTCAGACTGTCTTTGGCTATCAAAAAAGTAAACTTACAACTGAGTGCTTCACTACATCTTAGACCCTATATAGTTCTATGTGCTTTTGTGTGCAATAGTGATCCTAGTTTTCCCTCATGTCGATGGCACCAAGAGAATGATCGGTAGCTAGATAGAATGCAAATGTGTGGATGGAAAAATGAACTTCCCCTTCGTATACATAGTAATAAGCCTAAGATGTAATCCTTTGATATGTAGATAGAAAACCCTTGATAAAAATTGCCCGCCATTATAATGATATATATGTTTTTTTTTTATAGAATATCTTTCTTGAATTTCGACACTAGTGATATGACATGCAAAATAGGACCTCATGATAGGAGTAAGAAAATAAAAAATTCCAACCAAAAATGTAAAAAATGTGGCAAAAAAAAAGAGGACAGGAGTTCCTAAGTTGGAAAGGAGTGCTTGGATGCTAGTGTATAATCTAGGGTGCTAGTATCCTGAGACAATGTATGAAAAATGTGAGAAGAGTGATTGATAGGGATCCCTGTGACTTGACCAGAACTGGGTGTGAAAGTTAAATATGTGAGAGATATAAATAATAAAAAAAATCAAAGAGAGTGGATGGAATAGGAAGTGTGTCATCAGTGAATACTTTTCTTACTCAAGATCCATACATAAAACAACATACATGGAGGTATAGTAAATTGAAGTATGTGTGTGATTTTGTATTTACACCCATCAATATAGCACAAGAGTCCTTCTACAAGGTGGAAATTTATCAAAATGTTTTGGACACACCATGAAGATTTAGGCACCTAAAAAATCTAAAATTCAGTTATTTTATATGCTTTTCGTGACTCAAAGTTTGTTTGTCTCATCTTCTTCGAGAACTCTTCTTACCATTTTTCTAATTGGAACACAACCATAGGAAAAAGTAGAGATGTAGGTAAAATTTATAAATAAATCATTTTCAAGAATTTTAAATAGTATAATTGAATTAAATTTCCAATTTTCATGAAAATTCATATATTGGAAGACAAAAATTCATCAATTTTGACTCCGAGGAAAAGGAAACATTCTGGGAAGTAAGATAGAGCTGCAAACCATACTTCGATGCAACACTTGGGAGCATGGGCACACTTTTGGTTTCCTTTTGCACCCTTGAAACCCATTTGAGGTGAAATTTCACCTCTTAAGTGCACCTCGGTCATATTGGTTGAGATTCTCAACTTAAAAACATAACATGAAGCAAAAAAATGCATGTGAATAGTTTAAGTGATTTTTTAAAGTTGTGGTGCATCCCATTTTCCCTCCAAGGTGCATTTTAGAATTCCATTTTCACCTTTGGCACACTTATGAGGAGAAATTACACTGAAACAGTGCTCCATGCCCCCATTTTGTGAAATATTTGATGTACATGCATTCCAAGTCAAGTTAAAAATAAAAGGAAAGATCTCATGGGCATGTATTTTCCATCCTTTCTCGATATCTCCATCCCCATGGCACAATTTTATTCCCTACATGAACCCAATGTGTATTTTTGAGTTGCAATTACACCTAAAAAGTTCACCTAAGTGTAATGGGTCTTCCATTCTTCACCTCCCACTCCTTCACTCCTTCATTTTCCCTTGTGCACTCTCTCTCCTCATCTTCCACCACATAAATTACCTCACCCATGATCTCACAACTCATAAACAAAAAACATGAACTTAAAAAATTGAAAAAAACTCCTTGGAAGCCATTAAAGTGCAATTAAATCTAGTTCATAACATTCAAACGCAAGAAAACTAACTCCCTTTCCCTAGATGTCAAAATATAGTTTTTCTCATAACTTGCAAACTCCAACTCCGTTTGCCACAATATTTTGAATATATATTCTTTTTGAAAATACATTTAAGAAGAGTGTTTACTTTCATCAATTGATGCAATCATATGTTTTTTATAGCCACATGAATATTCCAGCTGAAAATCACATTTTCTCAGATTTACAAAAACCTGGTGATTAGAATCTTTTCAAAAATTGGAGCAAATCCTTGAAATGAAAAATGGAAACTTCTGCAATTGATATCATTATGATCCGACACCCAAAATACCATTTTATGTTTTTAGTAGGCCTCTACCATGGTGAATTAATGAAAAATACTAAGTCTAAGAAACAATTTGTTTTTAGTACCTTAGTTCATTCCTCCATGATCGAAACATTAAAAAATGACAAATTGGAAAAATTGCTAAGAAATTGACACCCATTTATGACTTACTAAAACTAGTAAATGTATAAAATGAGCTCAAAATGGTTACACATGTTCTTCCTCTTCATGTATCAATGGTTTCATCTTTCATGGATGTCAATTTCTTAGTTTGTAAGTGAATTCCCACATTTCCAGATGTAATAAGCATAAGGTATCTTTGAGTGAGCATATAAATTTTGGAAGTATTAATAAATCTCCAGCTGTTATTACATACTGATAATATATTAGAATATTTCCTCATGGTAGTGATGAGGATAAACTCATGCTTACAGAGGAATGAAAGTTGAATTATGACTCAAGTAGAAGAGAAGCCCTCTTGGTTCCCAAATTTTGTCTCTAAGTGCATTTTGGTCTCAGAGGACATTTCACTTCATCTCATATGGGGTGTATGATCATAAAGTGAAAGAAATTTCATTAAATATATCTCCCCTTCCCTCACCTCTATGTCAGATTGATATGGTATTTAATCTCATTTGTCATCAATTTCTCATGGTGCTAAAATAAAAGATCATCATGGCTACATTGTACGCGAAATTGTTTCAAGTTATCATCATGTGTAAGATTGTCAGAAAAGCATGACAATGTTTTAGGGATAGAATATTTTCAATGGTCTATTGATCTATGCACTTCTCACTTCTTATCTTAGTGTACCTAATGGGGATACATGGCTAATTATTCCAGAGGATGCTTCTTGCAGTGCAGAAGGGTCAAAATTATTCATCTGGAGTCCATCACTATAAGGGTCATCAGGATCAGGAATGGGTCTTCTTTACGATCAAAGCTTCTTCGTCCTTCCTCGTTCAAGTTATGAGCTTCTCCTCTCTCTCTCTAGAATTATATTTCTTCGTGGAGGAGAAAATTTTGTAAAAAGTGACTTAAGTCACTTAATGTTTTAATTTATTCATTGGGAATTGCACTTTAAGTTGAAAAGTCACATGGGAATGTGAAGATCCATTTTTATTTGGCTATATACTGTAATTATTTCTATTCTAACATATTAGTTTTTTCTCCTCTATAGAAAACCATATTTCTTCTATTTCTTTCTTAATAAATTCCTCTCCATCTCAAATACTACTCCAATAGAGCATTGTAATCCTACAAAACTAGGGAAAGACTGAATCTATTCATGAATATTATACAATTAAAATTTGTGTTGATTATATTTTTTGTCTATTTTTCATATTGGCGTCTTCTTATTGTTAATATGGAAATACTATGGTGTTATGTCAATAAACTCAACATGTTATTTATTGAGTAAAAACCCCTTCTCAGTTTCTCCCCTCTCTCCATACACACACATTTATTCCACCTCCTTATTGCACACAAGTTTATATGAGTAGTCGAGGGTGATCTCGAGTGAAAGGACACCCCTAATTGTTAGAGTAGTATACATATTTCCTTGTTTTCAATAAATGGACCTACCCTAGTCCTAAGAAGAGGGACCTAGTCAGAGAGCATTGATTAAATACCCTAATTTTCCATTACGAAAAATTATTTCTCCAACAAATATAAACATAAATCAACTTACTTACCACATTATTAAATACATTCATATGTTATGCACTAGAGTTATTGTCATTCATTTTAATGAATATAGCTTATTTCAGTAAATAGTTTGTTCCCCAGATATTTTATCTGATACATAGTCCATAACTTTTTCCAATCACATGAGTGGTTTTCTTAATTGATACATTTAGAAAAACTAAACATGACACACAATTTGAGTGAAATATTTTCCTTCCTATAAATATTTTCCAAATCATCTACCTTGATACCTGTAAGAAGGATTCTAGACACAAAAATCCAGGGATCTCTATCTACAAGAAGATCTCCCATCTTGAGATAGTATAGCTCGTTATGTTGGAAAATAAATTTTCAATATTAAGAGTCAATGTTTTTTCTTCTAATAATTTTCCTCTACATGAACAGATTCACAAGAAAAAATCACAGTAAAAGAAAATATTATCAATAGGATCGAGAAACCCTTATTCTTCACACAAAGATCGAACTTAGCTGTAATACCAAATGAAGAGAATTTGATCCTCTAATCAAATACAAGAGAAGAAATACTTTACATAATATTTAAAGATAAATAGAAATAGATAAATGACATTAAAAAATTATATAATATACATGATATAGTATGGGAATCCCTTTTGGGAAAAACATAGTTTTGTAACTTATGTCCTTATTGTTTTAACTCAACTATTTTACTATGCAATAATGTACTTCTCAGTTCTTCTCTATAATATTGCATGTCTAGTTATATGCAAACACATTGAAGTAGGTAACCATTGTAATGATATTATGAAAAAATGGGTACCAAGAACATGAGCCAAGAATACAACCCACAACTTAGCTCCCCATAAACATGAGTGATGTAACCACCCATAGAAACATAGGTTAACATTACATGTATGGGCCTGCAATTCTATAAAGGGGATCCAAAAAAATTTTCTCGGGGGCTAATGCACAAACATTTGATTGGGGGACATTTCCCTGTATAATCTAAAAGAGTGTAACCAATTTAAATATACAACATATTTACAACAAAAAACATGGAACTATCTATCTACTCAAGGACTTTATCAGGGCCTTGCAAGGAAAATTTTAAGACCCCCTACAAAAAACCATAGATATTACTTGGCGAATTTATAAAAATGAGTAATCAAAATCTTGGTGAATGCTATTAATTAAAAGTAAATAATGTTAGCTGGTAGCATAATGCTACCAAATGATATCATTATGATACCGAATAACAACATAATGATGTCGTCTAGTAGCATAATATGGGTAAATTTTAGGACCCCCTAAAAAAACCATAAATATTACTTGGTGAATTTCCAAAAATGAATTTCAAAATCTTGGCAAATGTCATGAATTGAAAAGAAATATTGTTGGCTAGTAGTGTAATGCTACTAGTTGACAACATTATGCTTTTGGCAGACAACATAATACTGTCGGTTAATAGAATTAAGTTATCAATCGGTAGCATAATGTTATCGGACAACAGAAAATTTCTCTTTTGTTCACGTGGTAAAGCCAATATGATTATAAAAATTTGGCTATTACTATAAATATTAGGAAAATCAACCCAAAAATTTAACTTATACCCTGAAAATTTAGGAGAAATAACAAGCGATCTAATACCTTGAAATTAGCCAAATCCAAATTTCAAAAACCCAAACATTCATGAATTAATGAAGATTCGACACTGAGATTTACACTAGATCCTCTTCATAAATAACAATTTTTTCAATTAAAATTTTCAACAAAAAAACAAAAAACTGCATATAACAATCTAATAAATATAAAATTCAAAATTAAAATTTCCTCATTAAATTCAACGTTGAAAATAAAAATAAACACTCGAGGTCATGTGATTACATTCCATTAACCTACCTTATTCTTGTTAATAAATGTCAGTAAGTATAAAAAAGTAATAAATTTATTTGTATTAAGTCAACTATTTTACTATACAAAAATGTACTTCTCAGTTATTCTCTATAATATTGCATGTTAGTTATATGCAAAAACATTGAAGTAGGTAACCATTGTAATGATATTACAAAAAAATGGATACCAAAAACATGAGACAAGAATATAACTTATAACTTGGCTCCCCATAAACATGAGTGATCTAACCACCCATAGTAACATAGGTTAACATTACTTGTATAAGCCTACAATCCTATAAAGGAGATCCCAAAAAAAAATTCGGGGGCCAATGTGCAAACCCTTGATTAGGGGGCATTGCCCCATGTATAATATTAAATAGTGTAACCCATGGAAATATACAACATGTTTACAAAGAAAAACATGACACTATCTATCTACTCAAGGACTTTATCAGGTCCTTGCAAGGTAAATTTTAAGAACCCTTCAAAAAACCATAGATATTACTTGGTGAATTTCTAAAAATGACAATTCAAAGTCTTGGTGAATACTATAAAGTGAAAGGAAATAATGTCAGCTGGTAGCATAATGCTACTAGCTGACATCATTATTATACTGATTGACAACATAATGTTGTCGGCTAGTAGCATAATGTAGGGTTAATTTTACAACTCCCTAAAAAAACCATAAATATTACTTGGTGAATGCCATGAATTGAATGGAAATGGTGTTGGCTAGTAGCATAATGCTACTCACTGACAACATTATGCTATTTCCCGAAAACATAATGCTATCAGCCGATAGAATTAAGTTGTCATTCGGTAGCATAATGTTGTCGACCAGTAGAAAATTTCTCTTTTATTCATGTGGTAACAACAATTTGATTATAAAAATTTGTTTATTACTATAAATGTTAGGCAAATCAACCCAAAAAATTAACTTTTATCCTCAAAATTTAAGAGAAATAACAAGCGACCTAATACCTCAAAATAAGCAAATCCAAATTTCAAAAACACAAACATTCATGAATTAATGAAGATTCGCCAGTAATATTTACACTGGATCCTTAGCATAAATTAATTTTTTTAACAAAAAACAAAAAAACTGCATATAACAATCAAATAAATATAAAATATAAAATCAAAATTTTGTCATTAAATTCAATTTTGAAAATAAAACAAAACACCCGAGGTCATGCGATTACATTCCTCTACCCTACCATATTCTTGCTAATAAATGCCATTATGTATAACAAAGTAATAAATTTTTTTGTATTACTTTTAGTTAAAACACATTTATCCATATTAGATTGACCCATTTAATTAGGTATAGATTTTTCTCACATGACATTTTCATTTATTGCTATGAATCAACCGCCAAACATGCATGTATACAAAACCATAATTCTCACAATTATTCTTACAAAGCTTTGAATTTAACAGTCAGATATGCCATTCAACACAAATTTTCAGCTACGCTAAGTTGTCAATATTGTATTTGAAATTGTGTATAAGAATGCTATTTATAAATATGAAAGTATATTATAATTGGTTATATGTGTTTCTTTAGTTTGATGTTTTTGGGTTACTTTTATAACCATGCATGTTAATATTGTATTCTCCTATATGCTTCTTTTTTTATCATTTTTCACAATGTTTTGGGACTATTTTTTTTTATAATCAACTTTGATCAATATATAAATAAAAAGTGTATTTTATTTTAACAATTTTTTATTTCAATAGGCATTATTTGTATTCTAGAAAGACCTAAATTGTTTAGATCAATGATAGTAAATACATTTTTCCCATGCAACACCATTGGAGGCAATAGATCCTTTGATTCAGAATAGTGCTTACAACAATACTTTCATCACACCAATAGTTGTTTCAGGCCAAAGGTCCCATAGAGAAGTGGATCAATGGTGGGTAATTCTGTTGTACATGATGATGAAAATAGAATCAGGTAAAGTTTATTGGTGAATTTTTGTAAACTTGCAAAAAATCGTGGATTATGGAAATTTAAATTGGTGAATATTTTTTGGTTCGTAGCTGACTTATTCACCGAAAAAATCAACCAACATGTCACTTATACTATTCATTTCACCTAGATTTTACACATATATAAGATCTTATGAATGTAGTTCACCACCATTTCGAATCATATCATGCGCATATTTGCTGGCAAACCCACCCAACCAACCCTTAACCATCTAACCCACCCGCCCAACCCTTATCCATCCAACACAATACCACCCAACCATTAGTCGTCCAACGCTTTGCCATCCATCCCACCCACCCAAAACTTAGCCGTCAAATCCCCATCCCATCCAAAACTCCCGTACAAACCTTAGCCATGCAACCCCTCACCTATCCAACACACCTACCCAACCCCTAGCCGTCCAACCCCTCACCCGTCCATCCCACCCGCCCAAACCCTTAGCTGTCCAAACCCCACCCTGTCTAATGTGCCCGTAGAACCCTTAGTCATCCAACCCCTCACCTGTCCAATGCACCCGTCCAACCCTTAAATGTCCAACCCCTCACCTGTCCATCCCACCCACCCAACCCTTAGCCGTCCAACCCATCTCCCATCTAATGTACCTACCCAACCCCTAGCCGTCCAACCCCTCACCCACATAACCCCTCAATTGCAAAACCCCTAACCAACCTACCCAACCAACTTTGTGAAATGAGGAAAAAATGCTCTCTGTGAAATCGCATTTGTCACAAAACATTTTTTCAGATATTCGCCAATGATTTAAAAGTTGATTTTTGAGATTCGCTAACGATTGGACAATAATTTTTTAGAGGGGTCTTCTTAAAATGAACCTTGCATAGAATTGATCTCATCCATCCATTCCATCCTGCAACTATTCAATGTATTTTTTTTGTGTTGGTGGATGTTATTGACATGTATAAGAGCTTTGTACTAGTCTATTATGTTATAAATGAAGTGGTTGGTTTTTATTATTTCTTATCCACATGATAACTATTTTCATTTTTTTACACTATTTAGTTGTAGCCCTGTGGTTGCATGCATGGATAATATCCCCTCCTCGCACCACCATTTTGTATATAACTTATGATTAGAGGGTTTTTACCTCGAGAAAGCAGCCATGCCTTGTGGGAACCATGGGAGAAAATGATGCCATGCCATCCATCATCAGTTATAAAGATGCCACACTAAAATCCCATACACAAACTCCAATAAGCCATAAAAGTAATAGCCAAGATGCTTGTGAATGCTACATAATTATTAAAGGGGATGTTTCAGAAAAAGGATTTTCTAGAACATACAACCTATTTTTTTTGGGAATTTGAGATAGTATATGTTTTCTTCCCTCTTATAGGGCCATATATTTCTGGCTTTCTCATGCCATCTTTTGAATACCTTTTTTAATGTAATTTTAAGATTCATTTCAAGGTCTATTTTTAGCATCTTGATATTAGAAGCATAAATTTGTATGCAATGAGTGCTAAAGTGACATTAGAAAGATGAGGATTATAATTTGATTATGTTTTTAAATCTTGGCTTCATGTTGAGCATATACGATTTCAACATCAGTCGCTTGTTTAGTTATAATGTTTTGTATTTACCCATACATGATTCTTGGTATTTCTTAAGGGATTGGGATTTGCTTTAAATATTTAATAATTACTTTAGGAATAATGTTATGACATTATAGAAGAGAATCTTAGACTACAGTAAGATCATTGCTATACTTTGTTGTCCCTTTTCATCAAATTAAATAATAACATTTTTCCATATGTGAAGGCGTAGTAACACTAGAGCAAAATGTGATCTATGTGTTATCAGTTTACCCCCCCAGGAAAAGTGGACTAAAGAGGGTAGCGGAACCTGAAAACCACGTAGGGCATCTAAGGATTAAATTGAGCTTATAAGCAGTTTCCGAGGTTTCGGGAGAAGTTTCAATAATTTTGGGTGTGTTAAAAACATAAGAGGATTTTTTCCTCTTTTAGGTTTTGAGCCTTAAGGATCAATTTGACAAGGGAAGAAGTGTGGGCTCCGCATGCCCACATCTAGCCCAAACAAGTGTAAAAACAAAAAATGGAATAATGACTTTTGGGGTATCTCACTACTCTCCCTCAACTTCTTGGCTCGAGAGAAATTCAAAAAAATCTCCAAATTAAGAGTTTAGGGGCCAACAATTTGTAAAATAGGCCTATGTGAGGCCACGAAGCTAGAAGTAGCTCACCGAGTTACAAAGTTGTTCGGTCGAGCTATTTTGGGGGCTCAAAAATCTCTTGACACCGCATGGAGAGTGAAGGTTTTCATATAGCTCGGGGGAGCTCGTTCACCTTGGAAAGTGATGGGGAGATGACTGAATTCGGTGTGCGTGGTGAAAGCTCGGGAATAACAATGATCTGTGCGAACATGGAAGGGAGCTCAAGCAAGCCATTGGTAAGGCACTAGGTGAGTTGGGGTCAGAAATCGACATAGTTAGTTGGTATCCGCATAGGGTGAATTTTGGGGGCCAATGTAGGAGTAGATGTCGAACCAGCTTGAAGGGATCCAACGAGTCAATAGCTAAGAATTGATATATCAAGTTTGGGGAAGAGGATATAATTGTAAAGGATTGAACTGGGAGTCAACTCGCATGACGAGTGAATCACAGAGAATTCACTAGGGTTGGCTCACCTTGGTGAGACATTGGAAAATGAAGGTCAAAAAAATAACTTAGGAGTCGAGCGAGTTAGGAAGTCAGAGGGAGCTTGAACTACTAAAATTTCAGACTTCAGGGTTTCATCATTTCAGAGATCGTGGGCACAAAGTGGATAAGTTAGTGAGTGAATCTCCAAAACCTCAGAATCCCAAAATCTGAAATGGGGTTAATGGTGGTTAATGAGTTATTGTGCAGTCAATAGACTATGTATTTTGGATCTCGACAGAGTTTTATTTTAGAGATTAGCGAGTGAAAAATTAGAAGTGGCAGATAGATAAAATATGAAGTGCTGAGTTCTGAAATTCCAATGTCAGGGTGAGTCATTTAAATTTTGGGGATGGTTCACTTTGTGGATGCAGGCGCTCGAGGTTTGAAATGAAAGCAGAGGGTAAACTATGAAATCTCACCCAAATTAAACTCCAAACACTTGAACGAAAACCCGCCAAGTTACATTGAGAACCAATTTTATTTGGGTGATGTGCGGGTAGGTGAGGATCTTGGAAGTCAAGCCATGCATCGAGCTAGTGGCGTGTTAGAGGATGAGTTGCATTCAATGGTGGGTTTTGAACCAAAATAGTGGCCTTCACTAAAACTTCAATATCTTTAGCATTCCTTAATCATTTTTAATGAAATTATACTCATTAGAAAGGAAATTAAAAGATAAATTTAATGGAAGGATAAATTTTAAGAGATCAAGGGGGTAGGTAGAGAATGAACTCAAGAAGCAACCTAGAGATAAATGATGACAACTTCCCTTAAACTCCTCCATTTTTGACAAATTTACAGTTGATGAAAATGTATTTCAGAGATCTAAGACATGAGATGATCAGGGATTGTAAATTAATGAGCTAGGTGGGTAAGAAATCATGATGAATTTGTAGGAGTTGAGGCTACACCCAGGTACAGTGATGGAGTAAATGCAAACTTGAAGACCGATTTCTTCTTCTATAAGGAAAAGTACCATCATGGGGTTTGTAGATCTTCCCATATACATTGTATGGAAATAATAATTTTGGTCGGTGATTGAAGAAATTTCAGAATTATTTTCTCTCTCTATTCTCTTCAAAATTTTCTTCTATTAATTGAAAGTGTTATCCCAAACTCACCCCTTGAGGTAAGTTTAGATAACTTGCTTAATTTATTAAGGATTGAGCGAGTAAAATTGGTCAAAGGCCCAAAAATCAGTTCTTAGGGGTCCCTTTGGCTCTTCTTTAACTTTGCTGTCCAAAGAAAAAATCCAAGAAGATAGGAAAAGTTGAAAAAATCCCAAAACAAAATGGCCTCTATTAGTGTACTGCAGACAAAGTGGAAGTTTTTGTCCTAGGCTGCACAAGTTGACGTAAGACAGTTGGGACTTGAAAACCCAAAATGGTTACATTCCTTTGTTGTCCGAAAAAATTAAAAAAATATGTCCCAGACACTCCGCGGGACATTAGGACATCTTGGATGTGTATCGATGAAATGGCCATAGGTAGTTCAAAATCAGTGAAATTGGATTTTTTTTTTCCGCGCGGTCTGCGGGACACTTAGGACATAATTATATGTAGGCCTCGAAAATTTGAAATTACTGAAATACTAAGGAGTTAGTGTATTGCGGAAAAATTAGAAAATTTTGTCCCAGGGGGCTCACGGGACAACGAGACAGTTGAGACATGCAAAACCAAAATCACCGCAAGTCAGTTCATTGCGGGTGGAGGGGAAAATTTTGGCTGGGAAAAACTAGACACAGGTACGCATGGGATGCAAAAACCCACAATTACCACAATACAAAGGAGCCAAGCCTTGCAGGTGGAGCAGAGGTCAATGGCCCCGATGGCCCAGTCAATGATGGGATAGTTGGGACAAGAAAGCCCAAATCGGGAGATGCGGAGAAAGGATGCCTAGACCATCTGAGTACGCACGGGACATGAGTTCCCCAAATAGCTGAGATAGCTGTGAATAAAGGAAAATAGTCTAGATCAGACCCCCAACTTCAAATGGCCATAACGTTTGACCCCGAGCTCAGATTTTCATAATAATTGACTTTCTAGAACGAGCAGGACATCCTCTATGCCACAAAAACATATTCATGAGTGTAGATATATAAAAATGAAAGAAACATATTCATATCCAGTGAAGTAAATGTTCAGTCTCATTAAATGACAGAAATGTTTGGCAGACCGAAAATAGTTGCATGCACTCAGAAGACCATAAATTTTGCATTTAGCAAAGAAAACACACAAAATTGGTACCGTTGGAATCGTGATTCTAAGCCCAACGCAAAAAAATTAAGAAATTCATAATTTGATGAGAAATAGATGGTGATTTTTAAGAAAATGTGCCCAGTTCAGAACAATGATTTTATTTGGTAGTTGGGATGCATTCAATGAAACATGCGCTAACATTTCTCACTGTTGCAAGTTATGGGATAGTATGGGGGGATTTTTGCAAGAAACATAACATCATTTAACTTCATGGACTACCTCTTGAAAGTGGTTGAGGGATATATTTCAGGATTTTCATTTTCCCTCTCTCTATCTCTTTTTTGAATGCTATAAATAAGAGTGTTGGGATCATTGTAAAAAAGATATTTTTTGAGAAGAAAAACTCTATAATTTTTTTTTAAGCCAATGTGCTACAAGCCCTTGTAGTGGAATCCTTGCATGGTGATCTAAGCCCTTATTCTATAATATATTGAAATGTGCATATCATGAAGCAATAGATGCAAGTTTGTGGATGTATCTTCCCTTGCTATGTTTGTTTACATTCCTCTTGCCTCTTCAATCTCATTGCATATATATTGTGTCTATCTTATGCTCTTTCTGGGATCCATTATCATTGTGTGTATATGAAATGTTGTTGTGAATGCATTTTGTTGGATTGTGGAGAACTATGATTACCTCTTCTGGCATATATTTTTCTTCCACTTTTCACACATTGGAATACTATCCTCATCCCCTCCTTTCCTGGTGTATCGCCACTTTAGTGTAGGATTTTTTTTCAAGCACTGTCTCTCTCTCTAGTCCCTTGGAATTGTTAGATTAGGAAAGATAGTTTTTCCTGCATTAGAGTAGAATGTGGTAAGCAGTTAAGAGCAAGAACCAACTTTCTCTGGAGGTCTATCTCAAGTACCAGGTCCCACAACTTGGAGATAGTACCCATGTTATCCAATCACACTGTGAGATCAAGCACACACAGTTATGCAAACCACAGGGTGCTCGTATTTAGTGATAAAAGAAAGGAGGGGACCTTTTCAAAAGGTTTGATACTTTACAATTGACCCTCCCTTCTTTCTTATCTATGAGAAATATATGGATTTTAAAACTCCCCATTCTACACTGTAATGAAAAATTTCATGCCTTTGGCCCCCCATTGTAATGTATTGTATCAACTTATTAGAGTAATGAAAATTGAGTTGTGTATGTTTTGTAACTCTTTTTGTGTTTTATTACATCTTATCTGATATTTTATCACAGTAAGAGGTTCTTGCGCATTATCCAATTATCATTGCAGGGTCTTGATGGTGTTGTGTTTATCGATGGATAGGTTTACAACAATTTTTTTGATGTGGTGCTAGACCACTCTCTTCAAAGTCACTTGTTTTCCTTCCTATGTAGTGCAGGTTGTCCAACATTCCTTCTTAGTGCACCACCTTCACTTAGGGTATATTTCATTTTCATGTCATACTTTTATGCTTGTCCCCTTGTAAAACATTAGAGTAGGGTTAGATTAGCCATCTCATGCACTTTGGAGTAGTTGGCACTAGGTTAAAAAAGGAAGCCTAACTTCTCCGGAGATCTATTCCATTTTGTAAAGTCCCACACTTTGGGATAACACAATGTTGTGCAATCACACCGAATTCCCCATCCACAACTTGGTCATTCGGGGGGTGCTGTGATTTTTCATCAACACTATGTCTTCTATGTTTTACTTAAACATTGTACATTCAGATGCTCCCACCAATCTTATTTTATTTTTATTTTTTGAAATATTTCATATGTAAGGATTTTTTAATTTCATTAATATTTGGAATTGTTTTGAAATTATTGATTAAAAAGTGTCATCATCCTTTCTTTACAATGTATTCACTATAGACACCTATAAACTGGATCAAACAATTTAAATACTTAAATTCTGCTAATTATCCCCTTTCTTGCAAATTTACAACATATCATAAATATTGCACCAGTTCTCTTCTATCACCATTAATTAGTTACATTATGTTAATTGAATAACCCTTTTATTACTCAAGAGACTGATTAAAGACATTTCATTAATTAGTGTTCCTTTTTGTCTAGATTAATTAATTATTCTTAATTAATTAACTTCCCCTTCTGTTAAATCAATAAATCATCATTTATTAGATTAAACTCCTATCATAACCCATATCATGCTAACTTTCCTCTAAAAAGCTTCTATAATCTTATACCTACCTATTAATTAATCACTCTTGATTAATTAAGATACCCCCCTCAACTCCCATGAATCACTAATGATAAATTAAACTCTCCTAAAGCAAAATTAACCATTCTAAAGTATGCTTATCCCTAAATAACCTAGCTTTATTATTATTCCACATATAATAGGATGAAAATATTCTTTAAACCAAAGGGATATATAAAGAACTCACGTCCTACCTTTCTTCTTAAACCTTTGCATGGATATAGCATAAACTATATGCATTTTCAATTTTGAGCATCCTCCATTAGTGTTGAGCTAGGAATCATCATATTGCATTTCATCCAACCAAGCTTTGAGTAGTATGACGAGAATCAAAATGGCCTCGTATCCATTTGTTGATGAGAATTCATTCTCAAACCCTTGGGATAAAAAAACAATAAAATTTTGATTGCTAAGGATCTACATAGGTCCATTTCTAGTTCAACTTTCAAAGAGTAGAGAATAATACTTAACATGTTAGTTTGATTTCCTTCAAAGTTATATGCATGTTGTTGATGTTTAGTCTTTTTAAGCTCTTAGCATGATGATATATGTTTAGTTAAATTTTTTTTAGAACTATTAGGTGTTAGTTTTACTTCTCTTATCTTATCTAATTAATACATGGATACATTTGGCACACATGGTGGGAAAAATTCATAGTCTCTTTGATTTTAATGAGTTTTACTGGTTTTTCTCAAATTTTACTAACCCAAATCATGCACATGTAAAATAAGTGAAAATCCTTAGGTTATTTCCCTAACTTTATATGCGTTAAGTCTCTCTTGTGGGATTTATTGTGATGGGTTATCATTAGATTTGAGTTAAATTAGGTTTTATTAAATATTTTTAAGGGTGCATATGTAATATTTCCATATTTTGACATCATCTCCAAGTACTTGTGTAGGCTATTTTTGCAGGGGCATGCATACGCTAAATTTTTTGAATAAGTTTCGAAAAAGGGAACACATATGCACTTTGATCCACTTACTTATCCTACTTCCTATTATACCCTTTGTAAGTTTTAGTCAGAGCCATGCATACATTGGAAAGGCCACTCATACACCTCTCTTCTAGTGCATATGTAATTTAGCTCTCTATGTTGTTCAGTAGTTTACATGTCTGCATATATGCTTTAACACACGCGCATGTGCCTCTCTGGGTGCGCACATGTTTGCTAGACCTCCATTTTACCATCTATCTGATAGACACGCCCACCTATTAGATTTATCACACATACAACACTCTTCCCATGCACATGCTTAGGTCACTGTCATTTTTAGTAGAAGTGTACACATGATGTTATCCACACACACATGTTTCTTAGGGCACGCATACATTCTAAAGGGCATACGTTTGTCACAGTACACATCTAGATGTTATTTAAATAGTTACAAAAGCTTGTGTTCTTGATGTGCTAATTAATTACAGGTTTATTTGGGATTAAATTTTGTTTTACAGACTATATCTTCATGCTTTTCCCTGATTTCCATTATTTAAGGTTAATGAATGTTGCATGCTTTTTTATGAGATTAGAATCGTGTATGCTGTTCTCTCAAACCTTTTACGTGATCTTGAAAATATGAAATGATTTCTACATATTTTCTATGCTTTGGAAAACATCTCATTACACTTATTACTAAGGGAATGAGTGCCAAATTGGAAAAAATAAACAAATTGTGTGTTTAAGTTAAGTGTTTTTCCATTTTCAGTTAAATATTTAAATTCTACATCATGTATGATCTTCTCTTGCATCTTAGGATGATCTTGAGAATCAGAAACAATGTATTATCCTATTTTTTGTTTGTGGAAAAATACTAAAATATTTGTGCAAGACCTAAAAATGCTTACCAAAGAATGGATAATCGAAACAAACTTTCTAATTCAACATGTGTTGTAGGTTTCAAAATGTTGTGTGACAAAAACCAAATTAATTTTAAAAGATAAAAACACACCACATTCATCACACTGTATATGCAGGTTTAGATAAGGGTACACCTTGTCCTCTTTAAACTAGGACATAACCCCTTTGGCGTAAGCCTTAAGATACAACAATGGCAGTGGTCCTAGGATCCCCAAAGTAGTCCACGCAAGAGGGAACATTTTGGATGAAACGGGAAGTTATCCACACACCTACTTAACTAGTTTACATATGAGATTTAACGTCAAAGTTATCCATATTGTAACCCTAGTGAGAATAGAACTGAACGAATTCATTGACCATTGTATTTTAAGGGGGTAAAGTAAAGATGAGATACTCCAAGACTAGTCAGTGTGACTTTCTTGGAAAAATGAGCTCACAAGGATATCTTGTGACACGTAGTTGAGGGAACCACACAAGAAAACATTTTTTTCTTGGAGCCAACTTGACCATATTAAGCCAATCATTGTTTTAAAGAGCCTTCATTAACTGAGAACTTTTTTTTCAAACAAGGGGAGAGTCCATTAAATTTCAAACTAAGCATCATTCACCACAAAATTTGTGAAGCATTACTTTATCTTATTTTTTCATCCGCCATAAGGCGGGCTGAAACTTTGCTAAAGTGAGGCCAAACACTTTTCAACCCCACTTGATCTAATTCCTTTGATTTATTTTGAAGTTTTTGGATCAAAAGAAGAGCAGAAATACATGTGTTATCAATCGATCATGTCCACCACTTTTGCACCCGTTTACATTTGTCCTTACTCGAGACTGGATGGTAAACATTGAAAGTGTGTTAGTACATTTTGATATCTTGATAGCCATTTGATCTTAATACCAAGGTCTTGAGATCATCATTTTAGTTAGGCTTGATTCCTCATTTGATTATCCTTTCAAGTTTTATGTTTTTTTGTAACGTATCAAAATAATTTTGATACTTATGGGTTTTTTCTCGAAAACTCGACCTAAGTTTATAGATTGTAACGTTACACTACGCACATCTTAAAAATTCCTTGGTGTACTTTGGCCTTAATTTATTTTCAAACATTACCTCAACCTTGAAAGGTGTTTTCATTACCTTATTCACGTCATATCAATATTATTTTGATATTAATACCTTAATTTTTCATAAAGTTTTGTTAACGTATCTTAGTGGTATTTTTGTGTTGCTCACATTCATAAACTCAACTTTTTGAAATTGAGGTCTTTCTTGGATATAAAATCGTTATAGTATCCTTTGATTGGAAATCACATCAACCACTTGTTAATACTTATGCCTTGTCCATCTTGAACTTGACATAAGTATTGACATTAAGTTGATAATTTGACGTCAAAATACTATTTGAAAACATTTAGGGATTAGTTTCTTGTTTGATTAATTGGTTTATCAAAATTGTGTGATTGTGTCTTGTGATTATTTGTCATATTGAATTATCCCTTTAGGAAAATCCTTTTGATCCTTTTTGATCCTTTACACTCGCAAATTGTTTTCCAAACCATGCTATATTGTTGAAATTACGTTATCACGATGTATGTTTTCCTTAGAACACCTTTGGAAAATCACACAAGCATCCCCTATCTATTCATGAAATGTTTAGTTGGTTGTTGTTATGCTTCCCGAATCGATATGGAACTTCTTTTTATTCGAAGGAATTCAATCAAACTATCTAGGTCTAGGCATTTAGACTTAACCAATTCCAACCATGATTGATTATCACAGGGTTCCTTATACGTACAAAAATAAAAAATAAAAATTTAGGAGTTCACATAAAAAGACGCCCATCATGAATAAACCACGTTTGGTTATTTGTGCTAGAGAACCCATTCATCTACGCCTTTCCCCACCTTCATCTCATGGTCAGTCATATGATTCTTCTAATTATAATCCAAACATTTATTTTGATTCTAAGGATTGTAATATGAACTATTCATTTGATTATTCTAATTCTCCTAATTATTCTGATCCAAACTATTATTCAAATTTTCCTCACTCTCCTGAACTTCATCATAGCAACCTTCTTCTATGGAATAATCAGCCACCTAAGCGAAGTTTTCCTCCTCTAAATATTTTTACCGCTAAAAAATCTCCCCATCATTCATCTAATGCGATTCTCAAGTAGCGGTCCTCTCTTTCTTCACAAAATCCCTTTAATCATTCATCTAATGTGATTCTTGAATCACGGTCCTCCCTTTATTTGCATGACCCCTTTAATCAATCATCTAATGGGATTCTTGAATCATGCTCCTCCATTTCCTCACAGGACCTCCTTTATCAGTCACCTCACTGGCGTCTTCCTCCTTTAAAGATCCGTGTGGATCCTAATTCTTCTAATGAATCATCTAATAGGACTCCTAAGTTGTAATCCTCCCTTTATTTATAGGACCTCTTTCATCAGTCACCTCAACAGAATCTTCCTTCCTCAAAGATTCATGTGACTCAAAGTCCTTATATTCAATCACTCGAGTTGACTCTCATGTCACAAACTACGGACTCAATCCTACTATTTTACTGACACTATATCATCATATAGGTAAGACCATTTCATATTCTTCTATTCATGAGCCATCTAGCTCCATGTGTAATTCATCTCTCATGTCATCTTCTTCTGTTAATCATCATCAAACATCTTCTCAATCTTCCCCACCAGTTGGACCTTTTTCTTCCAATCAATCCCCTATGGTCAATAAAAAACCCAAACCGATTGATTTATTTCATAACGAAGAAGCGATCTTAGCATTTATAAGGGCACACGAAGATATCCCTTTATAAAATTATAATCAAGGATTGTATTTAGATATTGATGCGTTCACATATTATGGGGAAAATGTTGATTAATTTTATCAAGAAATAAAGGAAGAGCCTCAGATCATGCAACTTGATCCTCCTCTTATTCTTCCATCCTCACAGTCTTAAGTCTGTTATGAACTGCCTAGGTCTAGTACTGAGCCATGGCCCATCTTCTCATCACCCAATTCTTCTTTACATATCATAATTCCTTAATCTCAAATGCACTTTGGGTCATCGGCAACTAGCCCATCATCTTATTCTATATGTGGGCCGCCTCGAAGTTTCCCTTCATCATCTATTTGTGGGTATCCTCTGGGTATCCCATTACCTTCTATATTAGGGCCATGTCCATGTAGCTTCTTGTTTTCTATCAATGGGACACCTTTGGGTAGCATATCATCTTCTATTCTTGGTTTGTGTCCTAATATCCCATCACCTTATCTTCTGGGGCCACGTCCTAGTATCCCTTCATCTTCTATTTTTGGCTCACCTCCTGGTATCCCATCTTCTTCAATTCTTAGATCATATCCCTTTCATCCATCACATTATTATTTTATAAAAAATTGTGGCGAGACCACCATCGTTCCTCCCATTGCTCTCATCAATTCTAAACGTCCATGTTATCCTCCCACTTCTCGGGATTAGAAAAATCAAGCATTAGCTTATTAGAAACCCATACAAGTTATTTATCAAGCTTAGATCAAAACTCCAAAGATATCCAAAGCTCCAAATAACTCGAATGATTATAAAATTCAAAACCAAACACAATTCCATAATGCACACCAACGTACCCGTCAATTATGGTGCAAAGTGCAAAAACCTATGGATATGGAACTCAAGCTCCCACATACAAAACCCATGTTATTAAAAAAATCATATTCATTTATTGAGTGTGAATTCACCACGATCATTGAGACTGGGGATAATATTACACTTAATAAAAAAATGCGTTTCGTCTCCCTTATCAAGGAAATCACAAACATCATTGTTGGATCTTATCACACACAGTGAAATTTTTGGTCCTAATTTCCCAAAAATCAAAAAAATCATAAAACAATTCAAAAATACAAAAATGAGAAAACATTAAAAATTTACAAAAATAAAATCAAATGTACAAAAATCAAACATTGCATTAAGGTATTTCATACGCATGGATGTTCTTTCTTCCCTTTCTTTCCATTCCTTTGCAATTCATCCACTCTTTTCATCCCTTCGATGATATGTTGGTTAGTCTATTCACATGCATTTGCTGGAATTTATCTCTATCATATACCTTTGACCTTGGTAAATTAAAGAATGACTAACCTCTTAGAGATCCTATCACTGTCATACATCTAGTAAACTTGTTGTGAAGAAATTTTGGACGTATTTGTTGACACTAGCCAATTTCATCATCACATTCACTTCCACATCCTTCCATCATACCCTCAGTGGTTCTTAACCCTTTGTCAAATTAAGAGACCTGAAATTAGTTTTCAGAAAGAAAAAGAATCAATCAAAATCAATCAATCAAATAAAAAAGAAAAAGGTAAAAGAAAAAGCAGATTGATATATAACTCTCTATTGTGGCATTTCTAGTATCTTCGTCAGGGCTATGGATTCGTAGTTGGCAGTAGATAAATTCTATGAATAGAATTAAATATATCTCCATTGGGGCAATGGATGTCTGGCTAGCAACGGAGAAATTTACGACTCTCCTTCCACCCTCCATTCAAAAATCACCTTTCAAAATAAATCATTCCTACACATTTGCTAACATGTCTTCACTTGTTGTCTATCAAATCTTCCATTCAATAAGTAATTAAATTCCTTGTGCAGACACTAGATCTTGATGAGAGAAAAATATTAGTATGTTACTAAGTGTCTTTTTTTGGACCTTGTTCAAACTCTTGATTTATTTTGTATTATGTCTCATGATTTGTGCCTTGTTCTAATCACATTTTCATCTCCAATCCTCTAGTTACATTTTCTATAACATTCACATTGTTCTTCTGCTTCATCCAGAACATCCATAGGTGTAACTTTTCCTTTTTACCATGTTTACAAAAACCTTTTTCCTCTTTTAATAAAACATTATTCTCCTTCTTTTCTATCATATGTTTCTTAGCCAACTTACATTGGGGGCATGATTTCTCCTTCCTATCACTTCATTGGTTTGATTTCATCATCAAGTTGAACCTATCTGTCTTTTCCTTGATCCAACATGTTAGGAAATAAGTGGTTAAATATGCGGAATAATCCCTCATAGAATTGTAACAGTAGAAACTAATATGCATAAATTATTACAGATCTCAAGTAAAATTACAGAATAAAATAACACAACACAGAGATAGTATTTAACGTGGTTCACCCAATTTGGGCTACATCCACCAAGAATCACTTGCTTGGATTTTATTATAAGCCATCTCTCTCTCTCAATAAAATACCCAGATCCATTTGGAGCTATGCTCAACAAACTCTACAAAATTCACAGCCGAATTCAAAGCACATATGCAATGTTTTTCATTATATCCTACAATTTGCACAAAACCATATAAGTAGGCAACTGCTTAAGTAGTTTTACAATACCGTGGGTATCAAAACCATGGGCCAAAACTAGCTCAAAAAAATATGGGTAAAAAATCTCACCCATATGAGAAAAGCACATTTCCCAATATGTCAGGTGCATTTTTTGAGGCAAAAAAATTTATGCCCCCAAAAAAATTGTACAATACTCTTAGTTTACAGTCTTCAACAATTTCACACATGAAAACAAGCTCCACAGCCTAACACAACATATCTTCTTCTTGTATATATGCGCAATATTTTCACTGGAACAATCTCAGCTCTTGCTAGGGGCATCTTTGCATCTTCATTTTTCCTGTACATAGCTTTGGAAAAATTACAGAAAACCCTAAAAATTCACAAACATTCAAAAATGCAAAAACATTTGTAAAACATCAAAATCCAAAATAAATGTGAAAATAAAAAATCTTATCAAAAAAATTGGTAACAAGCATGCACGCAGTTGAAACCGGTATCAAATACATCATACTGAAACATAAAAAATTATCCTTAAAAACATATTTCTTTGGTCCTCATTTTTTCTTGCAAACAACTTAGAGATCATCTGGATCTAGCTCCATTAGCAAAATTAGTTTGTTTACTATGTCGGTACTCTTTGGCATAACAAGTTGTTGGGTACTGTTTCATAGCACACGAATGGTTTTCAATATCACCCAAATGTCCTCCATTTATTCCCCTCGCATGTGTACTTTCGTGGGGAACCATCAATAATCCTTGTTGTTAGATCGAACATTTGGGAACTGAAGCTTGATAGAAAAAAAAATTGTGCAACTGTCTTGAATGTTGTTTGTTTGAGTATGTGTGTTTGTACTTGTTTCCCTATCAAGTTAGCTTGTGTACTTTCTCATATTGCATTGAATTCTATATGTTGCAATGAGTTGGTGTTTTCAGAAATGGAAAATTATTCATATTATGGCTTTTCATGTCATTCTACACTTTTTTTGTATGCTTATATTTTTAATAAGGACCGATGATATAGATCACTAACAATATGATGACCAAAAATTAGTTTAAATACACTGGATGAAAGCTAGTTCTTTTCTCTCAATCTTCATTTTTATTCGATATCATTATCCTATCAATGCTATTCTTCTCCTCATTCATCTATCCATTTCCTTCATTTTTTCGATTGTCAATTGACCTCTTTCATCACCCCATCGACACTCAAGGGGGAATCCTTCAATCCACTAATTTTTCTTCAAAATTCATGTGTTTGTACTTGTTTACTATCTTTGAAGTGGCGTCGACTACGCCACCCCAAAGAGGGGAAAATTTAGACACCTATAATTTGGATTGAGGAATTTAAATACTTAAATTTCACTAATTATCCCCTTTCCCGCAAATTTATGACATATTGTCAATAACACACCAATTCTCTTCTATCACCATTAATTAGTTACATTACGCTAATTAATTAACCCTTCTATTTCTCACGACGCCAATTAACGAACTTTTGTTAATTAGTGTTCCTTTCTATCTAGATTAATTAATTATTCTTAATTAATTACATTTCCCTTCTGTTAAATCATTAAATCATAATTTATTGGATTAAACTCATCTCATAACCCAGATCATGCTAGCTTTCCTCTGCAAAGCTTCTATAAGCTTACACCTATGTATTAATTAATCACTCTTGATTAATTAAGACACCCCTCTCAACTCCCATGAATCACTAATGATAAATTAAACTCTCCTAAAGAAAACTTAACTATTCTAAAGTATGTTTATCCCTAACTAACCTAGCTTTGCTATTATCCCACATAGAATAGGATGTAAAGCTTCTTAAAACCAAAGGTTTATATAAAGAACCCCCCTCCCACCTTTCTTCTTACACCTTTGCATGCATATCACATAAACTATAGGCATTTTCATCTTTGAGCATCCTACATTAGTGTTGAGCTAGATATCTTCATCTTACATTTCATCCATCCAAGATTTGAGTAATATGGAGAGAATGAAAATGGCCTCGTAGCCATGTCTTGATGAGACTCCATTATCAAACCCTTGGGATAAAAAAAACAATAAAATTTTGTTTTCTAAGGATCTACATAGGTCCATTTCTAGCTTAGCTTCCAGAGAGTAGAGAATAATGGCTAACATATTATTTTGATTTCCTTAAAGTTCTATCCATGTTGTTGATGTTTAGTCTCTATAAGCTCTTAGCATGATGATCTATGTTTAGTTAGCTTTTTTTTGGAACTATTAGGTGATAGAATCAATTCTCTTAGATTAGCTAATTAATTCATGGATACATTCACCTTTTGAGGTTTGTGGCACATGCTTGTAATTCATAGTGAATTTTAGTTCTCTAATTCATAAAATTGGTTATTTAAAAGTATTTGTAAATTTTATCTCATGTTACAATGTCCTTCCTACCTATGGGTTGATTTATGTTTGATGATGTAGTTAGTATGACATTTGTTTTCTCAATTTCAATATTTTTTCTTATCTTTATCCTTGTAATAGTTGAATGAATGTATGCAAATCTTGATGACTCCATTTTTTTGGTGCTTTTGTTTCATAATAACAAGGGATTATTTTTTCAATATTGGATTTTCATTCCATAGTAGATCCTCTTTGAGTGGTAACTATAAAACATGGGTTTCAAAAATTTTCCCAGAGTTTCTTAAATCTCGTTGATTTGGAAAAAAACTAACAATGTCAATAGGTTATATAGTATAGTGGGGAATTTTCACAAATGCAGTGTGGTGGTTTTCTCCAGAAATTCATGAGGTTTATGTATACTACAACATTATGCATACATTTCAATCACTAAATACTTGATCCCTTTAGAGAAAAATATGATGTTGATTAAAATTTGATTGGTGTCCAAACTTTGTTCTGATGTTGTAAGATTGACCCAAGATACGATGAAGCGAGAAAAATTGTTATAATATTTCCACTTCAAACAAAATCTACAACTACAACATTCAATACTTGTTTTTTGAATGTCAAAATTGTTGTCTTCAACAAAAACTAGGCTCCTTCATGATTTATCATAATTTTAAAAAATTGTTTAAGTTGTACCCTTGGATGCTCTATTGATTTCTGAAAGAAGAGATTCTCTTGTAACACATTATATATCGAAATATGTTATCGACGTATATTTTATATAGATAAATCTTCTATTGACCTATATTTTATAAGTTTAGACTCCCATTTCATTTTTGGAAGACAAATATCCAATGCTTTAGATATATTTTCCAAGTTTAGAATCTCATATCTTTATAGTAAAACAAGCATCCAACCAAATACTTTATAACGGTGGTGTAGCCTTTGAAGACATCAAAAATTTACTAGCATATCAATTGTAATGCCCGCTAAAACAACCACTTGAGACCCAAGAACAACCTAGGTTTAGATAGAAAAATTATGGAATAAATTTTTTTTCTCTCCTTTGAAAAGCATGACCACTACCAGGGTTTAAACAACAATTATCACAACAAAGATTCAAATTCAATTACAATTAATAAATAATTTTTTCCTGTTATAACAAATATTAAATCCACATCACAAAATTAATGAGTGTAATTAATCCAATATATTTAAATTTCTCTTAGGTGTTAATTTAATAAATAATTAAATTAACACTATATTTAAATGTTCCTTAATTAATTTTAGAGGGTCAAAGGGGCCAAAACAATTAAATGCCCAAGGTATTTAATTTTACTAGGTCTAAACAATAACCAAGGTCGTATTTACATGGGTTAGAAAAAAAAACATTCTCTTATCTCCTAGCGTGACACATCAAAAAGGTGAACCCATGCTCTAGAGTTATTCATGTAATTTAAAAAGCGGTAATTTCCCACTTCCCCTTTCTCAAACTTATCTTTTCACTTCAACCTGATTTTTCACATATTTAATGCACTTAAGGTTTCTAGAAAACATTTCCATTAGATAGGAAATTTCTTCCCCTTTTCAATGATATAAAGAATTCCTCCTAACTCTTCATATTTCTTAAGTTATAGGCCGACGGACCTAGGAAGGAAATTTTTTCACAAAGGCAGGTCTACGAGCCTGGCGAAGAAATTTTTTCCAAAGGTAGGTCAGTGGGGAGACTTAATATTTTTTTCTCCTTTTCAAAAAGGTAGAGTTTGATGTTGCGGGCCCGTGAACCTGCAGAAGTATTTTTTTTTTCAAAAGGGAAGGATGCGGGGTTGCGGGGTCGCGGAGGAACTTGTGACTTTTTGCATTCTTGAAAAAAGTATACTAAGTAATATTCAGGCCTATGAATCCGATTTGCAAAAATTTCCCCTTTTTTTTTGACAGTTAGTTTTTTTTTTAAACCAACCGACGTAAAAAAATTTCAGAAGGCCATAACTTTTGACTGGAAGCTTGGATTTGGACAGATGAGGACTTTTTGGAAAGGGTTGGAACTTCACTTTATAGGGAAAACTTAAAAATTATTTTTCATCAAACTTAAATGGGTGAATTTTAAGAAAACGTATTTCCTGCCATAAAAATATGAATTGAACTTTTTCAACTACCATACTTGGTCTAATTTGCTATTCTTTCTCCTTCAACACCCCAAATAGGCGTGGAGAAATGTACTTGAAATATTTCTAATGGATTGCAAGGATTAATAGATTACTGTTGAGAGTTCAATATGAATTTCTTTTCTTTTCTGTGAAATGTCATTATTATGTCTCTTTCCCGATTACTGGAGTTTTGAATAAATTACTAGGGCGATGCAGTTTTTTTATGATGTTCTTTATTCATCCTTAGTTCATTCTAAGGTTTCAGTTTTTCTTTCAAGTTGCAGAGTACTCTGTATATTTTCTAATATTTATTTGTAGGCTTTACATAGAATCCAAATGGAAAAACATACTTAAGCCTTAATCAATCTATTTTTCGTTATCATAGTTTAGATATTTAAGTTCATTCCATTCCAATTTTACAATTCTCAACTTTACTTCAATCCATGTGTGAAAACCCAAAATATAGTTCTACTTTCAAAACATGCATTTAGAATGAAAGAGAGAATGTAATATTTCTTCATACGTATTTCTTTTATTATTATTTTCAAATAGAGATTTCACAATATATTTCAAATGAAAACCATACCATTTATGGTAATTAAAACAATTACTATTGAACTCCAATACTTATTTTACAACTTACAGAATATACATCTCTCACATTCAAATGTAGGATCCATTTCCAAAACAGTGCAACTTTCCACCACAAATAATGTTACAATGCCATCCACTTGAAGTGGGAAATATCACAATAAGGAACCCAAGGAGAAACTACAAAATTTTTCTTCATCCTCAGCTCCAGAACAAAAACAAGAAGATCCACCATATATTTTTTGATCATAAAAAAGAAAGAGGAGAGGCAACGCTCTCCACCCAACCAAGAATTCCAATGAAGAGAGAAGTCTTCCTCCTCATTCGCCCCCAAGCCCCAACCACAAAGCAATAAGAAATCTATTTCAACTCATGGAAAGAAACTGGCTTCGATAACACAAAAAGAGTTTACACAAATAGAACACAGTCCAAATACATATTGTAGTTTACAACCACAGGAAGAACAACAACCAATACTTAGGCTTCATCATGCAAAAGCCAAAGGAGAAAGAACTATGGGGGAAGCTACTTATACCTTACAATGGGGAAATGGGTGTCCACCTTAAAATAAACCAGCCAATATATATATATATATATATATAATTAAAAAACCCCTACTTGCCCTTTTTCCTCCCCCACGTACCCCATATACCCCCCATTCTATTATGCATCCCCAAACTCTTATGCCTCCCCACAAGAGATCCCCATAGTCTTTTCCTACACCATACCTAGGAAATCTACCCAACCAACCAACAACATACCAAAATATTCAAGCATTCACATATGCATAAATAAAAGGAGAACATTATAAAGAGCCAAGCTCTTACCTCTCCATGGTAGAGTTTTCTCAAAAGGTTCAACAACAGGATTTTTCCAATCTAAACAATCCAAAAGCTCCAGCAATCCACAAGCATTTAACAAAATCTATAACTCTGTTCCAAATTACAAGAGCTCAAAACTAAATTAAGTAACCAAAAATTGAAGTAACACCCTCCAGTCACCCCAAAAAGAACAAAATAATTCGAATAAATAGAAAAGGAAGGGAGGAGGATGAGGTGGCTCCATGTAGGATACCACATCACTCATCCTCTACACCACCTCAAAATTCAACTTAAAACTCTAAAGAGTAATTAAAAATGTGGGTGAAATAATGACATTTTACTTCCACACACATAATCTAAGTCCACACCCCAAGGACCAAAATTAATTTCATGCAAGAAGGTGCAAAAAAAGACTTACAACTTGCCTTCCAAAAATAAATAATAATGCCTAGTTTTGACTCCCCAACTCATAGGTAGGGTTGGTGTATCAATTTAAGAGGTGTGGGACAAGTTTAACGTGTCCCACAAGCCTCCAAAATCAACCCCTAAGGACAAATCTAAATTTCAAAAGGAAGGCGGAGTGTTTCACAATCAAAATTACTTATACATTACTTATAACACATAATCCAAGAGACACCAACTCTAATAAATGCATTCTTTTGACCCATTTTTATTTATTTAACAACATGATTACTCACTAATCTAGAAAAAAATAAAATAAATAATAAAGGGGAAAATACATCACAAAAATTCACATACTAAGATTAAACAAAGGAACTAAATAAAAGAATACACATAACCCCTTGGTCACATTCGAAGGTGATTCCTCCCATGGGGACCCCTAACATCAATTCAAACACACACACACATAAAAAATACACGTTGTCATGGTGACCCTTGTTGAATTCATTTAGGATTCCAATGTGGTTGGTCTCCAATCCCCCGATGTTTGTTGTGACATGTTTACCTGTAAAACACAAATACCTCATTCAGCCTTGTGGCCGCATCAAATCATCCAAAATAATTATACACTAATCTCGAAGGTCATATATATATAAATCCAAACATCATCAAGCAAGTAACGAAATCATTTACAATTTCCTCAATAACCATATGATCATAAAATTAGTTCAATTTTCTAGGTTTAATCAATATAACAACCTATCACATGTACGAAAAACATATATATAACCATGCCAAACATTGTATCAATATCAATATCAATATAAAATGTCTCTAATAATCCACGTGTATCATATATGAATCAAATCAACCATAGTCCATGATCTCTAATGTCTAACATCATACCTACTCGAAAGCTATAATAATGTCCATAAGTATAGTCCACAGTATCATAATCAATAACAAAAGGTGTTGAAGGGAAGTGGGCACTACATTAACCATCAAATGTGCATATTATATTTCAATGCCCCATGATTTATCTACAAAATAAATATCTTGTACAATTTACATATATATCAAAAGAGGGTCCATCTTCTCTACAAAATTCACAAGTAAAAATCTCCATTATTAATTTGTAAAACCGTTCTTTCTGCTACTGAGTCAAAGCATTGAACATTTTTAAGTATCAAAATAATTCATCTTGTCTTTGTTTTGGGATTTTATCTAGTTCTATTTTGGGGGTCTCACATTTCTTTCCCATTGCGTTCTCTTTAAAGCCTCAAAATATACTTAAGAGAAGCATAGCCACTAGTTTGATCAGATTCCTTTTGATAATTGCCTATCAATTTTTGTAGAAAGATCTTTTTAAAGTTATTTCTAATAGTTTTGATTAGTAACAATTTAGTATCAAATACAATTGAAAATTTTCAACTCCTCTTGATGGCGATAAACTCCTCCTCCCCAATATGATAATTTTTCACTAACTTCCTAAATTCTCATGACTTGTATTTACATATATGTTCAGTATGAACAACATAATATTCCCTTCATATAAACTGCCAAGCATTGAAAATGAATTTTAATGACAATCTACTTTTTGGATCTTTAAATGATAATATTTGGACTTGCAATAAATCTTAGGAAAGATCTTTGTAGACAATGTTTTGATTTGTCGCATTTTTATTGAATAAGGGGTAATTGAATGGAACTATAATTTTATTGATAGGCTTGTAATATATAACAATTCACGTCTTTCCTCCTTTTATTTGTACATGGTTACTGACAAGAAAAATATGGGAAAAAACATTTGGAGAGACTTGTTTGAATCAATGTGAGCTATAATAACCGTTCCATCTACTTCTTTTCCTTTCCTTTATCTGTTGGATACGTAGGTATATTCAACCATAGGCTTCACATATGATACTCAATCCTGGTACATATGAAATTGATTCTAATGTATCCCAAAATTGTAGGGGTTTTCTAAGTAGTGAACCTTTAACCTCTGAATTAATTATTTTTTATTTTATTTGGTCATCTGATTATTCTACAAGTTTTGTAGTTTTTAAAGGTTTTGTTTTGCAAACCTCCTTGATTTCAAGAATTAGATTTCCCCAATTCTTTTAGTTCACTTTTTGAGCTCGATATTATAAAATTTAGGTTGAATAGGCTTTAATCCATCATTAATATAAGAAAAACAATTACCTGCAATAGTTACTAGACCAATAATACCCAAAAAGGGCATTCACAGTATAATAAAAGTCAAATTACCATTAAATTCATTAATAACTGTAGTACCTTATTTATTCCCCAATCTCAAAAAATTCTTGCTACATATTTACAAACAAATATACTCACATCAAGTGTTTCACTATGAACCAGTAAGGGAAAATTCCTCCAATTTGAAATGAATTGATGTCTAAGTCATATTTAAGGTACCAAATGTATCTATAAAAAATGATACTACTTCCGTTATCTCACTTTATTGCAGTTGAATATTACTCACGTTCGACTTGCACTTTGACTTTTCTAGGCTTCATACACATAATCCAACAAGCTCTTCATTTATATTGTCTCATTTCCATTGCATTTTCTTTTGTTAGAGAGACTGATAGTCATATTTAAAATCTGTAAATTGAAAGAGACTGAGATCTTTTTTTTTTTTTTGATGAAAAAATGATCTTATATTATATTAAATGCAACATGATACAAGGTAACTTTTCAACAAAAAGCGGGCGGTATGAGAGAACACCCCAAAAATACCAACAAACTAGGCCGAGCCTAGAAAAACAACAATGCCAAGCTACATGGACATCCGAGGAACACCAAAAACAAAGTCACCCTATGCTGAAGCAAGACGAGAAACTGGAGACTCAAAGCGTCACTACTACTCCCTAGATCTCATGACAACAATATAGTAAAGTGCCTCCTAGGGAGCCAACTCGAGCGAAGGATCTAGGCAAGGGCTATCCTGTCAGAAGAGTCAGAAACATGCGACCGCTTGGCAGAACCGCGAACAAGAGGAATCTCAACATTCATATCTTCTTAACTTTCATGGTGTGAACATAATTTTACATATATTTTATGTTTAAAAATAGGAACAACGTCATTCATAACATTATAAACATCTTCGTTCGGTGTGTGAATTAAGATGAAATTCTTTTAATGGTTCAGTTAAGACACCGCCAATTTGAAACTGACAAATTCATGACAGGTTAATCAACTCAAACTTTTCGTACGATCGTATTAATTTCTCACCAATAAGATTCCTACAACCGTTTATTTCCTTGAATTCTATTCATTTCTCACCAGGAAGATTCCAACAACCGTTTATTTCCTTGAATTCTATTCATTTCTCACGTTTATTTCCTTGAACTTCTAACAACTCCTAATAATTATTTCCTTGAATTCCTAATAACATTTCGTACGATCGTCTTTCTGATTGAGGAGTCCTTTCGTTCTCTGCTCTCACCTTCTTCGAATCTGCACCACCCACATAAGGAAAATTACGCACAAAAATTATTCATGATGATGTGTTTCACCACTCGTGAAAACGTGGCCTAAAAACACACCATTAATGGACAGCTGTGTTTCACCACTCAAGGTTGTTCCTCTGTAAATTTAGTCCCCACAAATGTAGTTACAGCAACAAGAGCTCAAGGGAAGGTGAGCAGTGGAGATATCCAATTGAAGTATGTTCAGTGCAGGGTTAGCAAAAATGCCTTCAACAGGATCTCACCTTCTGCGCTCTGCAGAAGCATTAACAATGCCAGGGGTAACCCCATTTATATTGGAATGTGTCCATTTTTGTCTTTGTTTGATGATAGTTTGATATTATTAGCAACATTTTGCAGGTTCAAGTCATTGTTCTGAATGCTAATATGAGCTGCCAAGAATGCAGAGAGAGAGTCAGTAAAGTGCTGTCCAAAATGGACAGTATGTCTCACAAGCCATGAGCTCCTAATGTGCAAATAGCACCACGTTTTGCTTTGATTTTGGTCGGAAATCGATCTTTTTGGTCGTTTTTGGCATGTTTCTGGTATGAAATGGACAGTATGTCTCACAAGCCATGAGTTCCTAATGTGCAAATATCACCACGTTTTGCTTTGATTTTGGTCAGAAATTGATCTTTTTGGTCTTTTTTGGCATGTTTCTTGTATGAAATGGACAGTATGTCTCACAAGCCATGAGCTCCAAATGTGCAAATATCACCACGATTTGCTTTGATTTTGGTCGGAAATCGATCTTTTTGGTCGTTTTCCGGCATGTTTCCTGCATGAAATGGACAGTATGTCACACGAGCCATGAGTTCCTAATGTACAAATATTACCACGTTTTGCTTTAATTTTAGTCGGAAATCAATCTTTTTAATCATTTTTCGGCATGTTTATTGTAAGAAATGGATAGTATGTCTCACAAGCCATAAACTTATATCGAGACCAATATGTGCCTCTTTTAATTTCTATACTCACATAATTATCTGTGAGTACAGATAATTATCGTGATCTTTTAAGTCATTTTTTGGCATGTTTCTTGTAAAAAATACTGTTTGTACATAATTCTGCATGCATGTGGATGGTGCAGATTTGGTGGACTATGTAGTAGATGTAACCCAGGGGAAGGTGACAGTGAGAGGGAGTGTGGATCCTAAAAAGAAGATGAAAAGAATGCTCAGCCAGAAAGAGGGAAAAAGTAAAGAGTTTAAGAGGCTCGGTGCAGGAAGAGATTTGGAGGACATTCAGAGAAAGAAATGCAACGTTTCTCCACATAATATCATCAAAGCAAGTTGCTCCTTTCACTAGTTTCTATTTTTTAAAAGTACAATTGGGTCGCAACCAGTTTCTAGATGTGTAACACACGTGTTTTATCAGAGCATGCGTTAAGCATATGAATGTGCAATGGAATCATATCATGCTCGAGTAATAATAAACTCATTAAGAATATTTCAATAATTTGGAGGATAGCATATTTTTGTCTCTCTGCTTTTCATGTCGTCGTAAGAGCGTGCCAGGGGTGTTGAAGCCCAAAAGAGAATTATTGAAATATCTTCAACAATAATTTTTAAAAATTACGTTGATTTTTAGTTAGGAAGTTGGTAACTTTGATTTTATAATTTTATTCTTGCATTTAAGACATAAAAGATATATTAAGAATATCATTGTGAATGTGTCAAAATAATTCATTTAATCATTTTTAATAAAGGTTCAAGATCCTTATAAAAATTGAAGGATTTATTTTGCTCAATGTAAATATCATATATGTTTGCGAGGTTAACCGGTCAACCAACCAATAATAAATTCTTCCCAAAAAATTATAAACAATTTATTTGTTTGTTGACCAGTCGTCGTGATAAACACATGTGATAGATAGGCTTTTCCGATTTATTTTTCTATCAAGTGTTCATTCTAGTAAGAAGTCAGATATAGTAAACCCCTGCATTACATTGGACTTCTTTGTTTTAAATTGCATTATACTTAGGGTGTTGTTTTCAATATTTTACATCATTGAGAGGTCTAACAAATATTAGGTAATTCTCTTCTTTGGTACTAAAACCTTGAAAGAAATCAATTTCTTTACCATCTTACACACTTTTATGCCCTATTAGAATTTGATGAAGAATATCTATGGGGAATTATAGAAATGAAAGTGAAGGTTTGAGAACCCTAGACCCAATAAATACAGTCATTAAATAATATTATGTCTATGTGATAGTTGTTAGGGATTATTACTTGGTGATGCCATGAGAGTGAAATGATGATATCAGGGTAGTTAGATGATGGCATCAAGACACTAAATTAATGGGTTTGGAAAGATTCCTAGGTCATTTCAAGATTTTTATGTCCTTGTTGTCTTTCTCTACCAAGTTGGTTCTTTTATATCCTATTGATGATTATTCGTAGATACATTTGAAATCAAATATACATCTTAAAGCCCCTATCTTGTTGATTATTATATTGGAAATAATGTAATAATTAAGTATGAATTTATTATTTTAAGTCCGATTAGATTTAATTTCTTATGGATGGCATGTACACCTAATATTGGTACAAAATGTTTGTTTTAGTGTTAATTTATATTTGTATTTATTGATTATTATTCTTGATTGGAATTTTAATGTCTTTCATTCATTTGAATGTGGATGTGTTGCTTGTGTTCTATTCAACTTTAAAATCTATGATCATTAAGTATTTTCATTTATCTTGTGTACATTTGACCGCATTTCATGTCTAATCCCAATTTTTCAATTCATCATTGGTTTTATATCTCCTTCCAATTGTTCTTTCTTCCAACTAATATCTTTTTGTTCAAATATTTTAGGAAGCATTGAAGCAATAATGATATAGCTTACTAACAACGCGCTTGTATGGTTGTTGTCACTTTCTCAGAGCTAGAATACGGTTTTTCATCCTTCTTCATTTGATTTTCCTATCCATTATGTGCCGTGATAGGTAATAGGATCCTAGTTAAAATTCAAGATTTATATAGATACATAAGTGCATTAAGAAAAAATCATAATCACCAAAGAGAATATTTATTTAAGTTGGAAGAGAAATGAACTCATTTATTTCAAGAGATTCCTATTAGTGTGAAATCACAGCACCCCCAAATGATTCATGGATCTACTTTTCTAAGGTAGGGTCATTTGGTGTGATTGCATAACATTGGATCATTCCCCAAGTTGTGGGACTTACAAATGGGAATGACAGTCCAGAGAAGGCTGGTTCCTCTTCCTAATCTACTTGCCACAAGCTATTCCAGCGCATGTAGGATAATATAATCCAAATCTAACTTCCAAGGAGACAAGGAGAGAAAGAAAACATGAAAAAATAGAGCCTACACTAAAACAGCGATACACCAGAGAAGGAAAATGCTGATCATCTACCAAACTTCCATGGAACAAATAGAGGTGAGCAATGGAAAGGATGGATAGTAGCATCACAGAATAGAGATCAGATTCATAGAGAAAATGTTCCAAAATCCCATGAACACAGCTCCTAGATCTGCAAGTGAACATTTAAAACATGCATAGATACCTTGCAATGAAGAGAGGCAAGAGGAGATGATAAAAAATGAGCAAGGATGGACAAATGCATCACAACACATGTTTTTATTACTTCAGAGTTTTCACAAAGCATCATCTACGGAAAAGAGGTAAAAACACCATTTTACAGAGTAGGGGAGGAGGTTCAAACTCCCTTTTCAACCCTGGGGAAGAAAAAAGAGGGGGAGGCAGAGATTAAAATGAACAACAACCTTTTTGGGCCCCTTTGTTACAATATATAGAAGAATGGGAGAGAGAAGAAAGAACGAAATGTATCTTGCTCCAACCACTATGAGATATCCATTGAATCCCTTTTTGAAAGCTCAACTATTGGAAATCAATGCCTTCTGCAAATATGCCCTCAAATACATCTTTTCTACGTCGATCCTAGATTCAGCAACTTGAAGGAAGAGGAAACGACGACAATAGATCGAATCTGATCTGGTTGTTGAGACTGATGATCCTACATTGAAGTCCCAAAGAAGTTTCACCATTTTCCTCTCACCTAACCTCCTCAAAATTAATGTTTTAGACTCCCATGGCATAGAAGACATCGAGATCTTTCCAATGATGTCAGATTTGTGATATTTTGAGCTATGGGTCGAAAGATATGCCCCTTTAAAGTTTACATCGATTCTACACAAATGGACGGGAAAATAATTTGAAAAATGGGTCCCACTTTTGGATTGGGACATGTGGCAGCCAGATTGGGACAAAAATTGGGTCCATGGGTCTGCAATTTACAATTTATCTTTTGCACAAAAATACAAAGATTTTAAAATCCCCGCAGCCCCGAAACTCCACATGAACATGTGGCTCCTTTTGGTTGGCTAGGAAACGTGCTTCCATCTTTACTTTTATGCCTTTTAGATGAAAGGAAAACTTTAACTTTTTTTTTCTGACTCCTTGCCTCGGCTTTGGCTCGGGCTCAAATGCTAAATTTTTCCTCTTGGTGGAGTCGCGGGCCTTTTTACAACTTTTACTCCTTTTGGGGCAAAGGGAAAAAACTAAATTTTTCCCCGACGCCCCACCTTCCCCTGGGACATGCGTCAATCTGGCACTCACTCAGGAACCTTTTCTCCTTTTAACCCTTGAAACAACACCCTTAGGAAACTTGGTAGCTTCTGTTAGCCTAGCTTATGCATTGACTATTCAACTAACTCTGCCCCCTTTGAGGACACATGGAGGCACCACACTCGTTTGCAAACCTGACCCAAAGTTTCCCTTAGAGGAGCATCGAGTTGATAGTTGTCGGCCTCCACTACTTTGTGGAATTTTCAATGGTACCTCTTACTTTTCGATTTTGGGATATGTGGTGAGCACGCGCTCACTTGGGTCTTCGACTTTGGACCAACTTTTAGAAATGCGTCAGGCTGACACTTAGCACCCTCCGCTTAAAATTTCATACTTAGCCATTTTTTGAAGCTTTCTGCCCACCCCTTAACTCTTATTGACCAGTTTGAGCTCCCCCTTTTCGATTTATTTTAGGAGAAGATTCATTAGGACACATGGTATCTTTCATTTCCTCCTCCATATTGAGTCATTTTTGGGTTTTATCCTGAACCATTTCGAGGCCGAGGACTTTGAATCTTCGTCATTTCTTCTTCTTTCAGTTTCTGGTTCCTCTGCAGCATCTCGATTTTTGTTAGACCCTGTTATCCCATAGTTGATCCTACCTGTAACTTAGAGAATGGATTTAAAGTGTAGAAACGGCCCGACAGAGTTGTTTCTTTCTGTACAGGATCCTTTGCACTTTCTTCACTTCTGCCACTTCATTGCTAAATCTTTTTGGCAACCAATTGCAAGATTTAAATGCATTTTCTCAGGTTCCTTTTATGTGGGGTTGTGATTCGATCCAATATTTATCTCAGAGCCAAATATGGATAACAATTTGGTGACTCACAGGGACATTAGCATGCTAGAAGAAAAGATGAGTAGCCTTGAAGCATCCATTGGGCATGGATTCTACCTGATAAACATGCAATTGATCGAAACTTTGAAGACTTGATCCATGAGCCACTATGAACCTAACTGTAAGCCTTTTCTATGTTTTGTCTGACCCTGAGCTTGCCTACACATCTGCACCTCAATTTTCATAAGAAAATATTGGAAATGGAGTTTCTGAGAGTAGAAAATTGTTTTGACCTAGGGATTCAATCTATCCCTCAAATGGACTATCTTGAAATGACTTTAGCTACTTCTACATTTGTTTCTTTTGGAATTTGCAACTGTTACAGGAAAACATGACCAAATCATACATGCCTTAAATGAGAAATACAAAGTTTGCATAAACACTTCTTCTGTTGAAATCAAAACTACCTACACTACTCTAACCAAGAGCAAAGGGAGCTCAAAGAAAGCTTGAAAATGGCAGGGAGAAATAGATTGCCTTTCTCAAAAATTGCAGCCATGTAACTAATTTGGCACTGAACATGGCTGGTTGGATGAGTGAAAAACTAACTACAAGTTGATCTTCCACCTAAATCACCAAAGTATCAACTAAAGACAAAACCAATACCTCTTTTAGTTGCTTTGTATTTGGATTGAAGAGGCATTGTAGCTGATCCTTGGCACTTTGCATATCATCTTCATGCCCTAAAATGGGCATGACCAGATTTGGCTTCTCTTTTAGCTCCAATGTAGCCAAATACCTGATTGGGAAAGGTCTGGTCCATTTGATATGCCCGTTGCTCTAATTTTCCACTCTAAAAATGGAGTCTTCTTGTAGACCTATTTTGGTGAATGGCGTGGAAGGAATGGCAGAACTCTTCTACTGTTTCTCTTATTCCTCTTGTGAAGAGAATGAAAGGTTTGAGTTTTCCAAACTTGATTCCAAAGAGCTGCTATAAGATACAGGTTTTCTGCAATTGAAAGTTCTCCTATATAACATAAGGATCATGTGCTTGGAAGGTGGATGGTGAAGGAGAAAACAAATAGAAACTCAACTGGTTCTTCTCCATAAAAAAAATCCTCCAAATCAATCATATACATCGCCTCACTAATTTCTTGTTGCAAATGTTCAACCTCTTACATGATGTCCTCCTGATATATAATTTTATCACCATGGTTCTCCTCATCCTCAAATATTAATTTTGAAAGATCAAACTCCTCCTCAATATTAAAGATTCAAGGAGATGAAGTGGGAGGAAGAACTGAAGG
The DNA here is from genome assembly GCA_019776745.2 of Taxus chinensis. NCBI lineage: Eukaryota > Viridiplantae > Streptophyta > Pinopsida > Cupressales > Taxaceae > Taxus > Taxus chinensis. The sequence goes on from CM034147.1 coordinate 215,195,714, forward strand.
TTCCTCTTATGGCCTGACTCCTCACTTCGAGCCTCTGAAACTATATGGTCCTCCTCCATCATGGGTTGATTAGCCAAATTAGGGCCTTCGAATGAAAGTAAGGGAATCTTTAATGATTCTTTCTTCAGTAAGTGGATTAGACTCTAATTTCATCTCTCCCATCTACTCCTCTTCAATGGGACTTGGAGTTGATTGTCCCTCCTCTTTAACTAGTTGTGCAGCTTGGGTTAGATTACTATCTTCTTCAGGAAAAGTGCCATAAACAATACTGTTGATTCTCTTCCTCTTGTTCTTTTTCTTCTTTTACTGCAAACTTAGCCTCAACAACCAATTTTTCTTCAACTCTAACCTCCTCCATTGGTTTGACCATCAAGGGGATCTTTGTAAACCCAAATTTGGCAGCTCTAACTCTTCAGATTGTCTATCATTTATTTTTTGTTGGGCTCATATCCTTGTTATTCTCCTTGACTGTTTTCTTGGGTCTCTTCCCAACATGGAATTGGGAGAGAAAGAGGAGTGGTAGGTTGGGGTTTAACTAAATTTGTGATTATTTGTTTTGGGGTGCAGGAGGTGGAACTTTTGGTTTGTTTGGATGGGATGACTATTTGGAAGGAAATGGAGGAAGAGGAACTGAAATGGGGTGGAAGACTACATAATGGAGGAATGGAATCAACACTTGGGGGTAGCAAATGGGAAGCTTATAAATTGGAGCTTGGGTTGACATGTTGCTATTTTGAGAAAGAGAAAAAGAAAAGCTATGTGGTGGTGGACTTACCCATTGACAAGGTTGTTTTGACTCCAACTCGTAAGTCTAGATCTCCTCTAGTCTAGTGTGTAAGTTGGGACAAAATTTCAATCATGAAGTCTAGCTTCTCCTAAGGGCTATAATGTCTTGGAAAAGTGCCATACCACGGACAAGGTACCGTAAAACCAATATGAAATGCCTTCATTTGTGCTATGCCCGTTGACTAAACCATGCCAACCTCCATTTTTTGGATCTTCTCTAGCAGACCAACATATTTTATTTGACTGTCTTCATTTTTTGCATACCCCTGTTCTTGGAGAGCTCTAAATCCAAACTAATTTTTGCATTTTTGATCATTGGGGTAGACATTGATTTTTCCTTTGCTCAAAATACTAATTTGAAGGAGTTGTAAAACATATTAGGGGTGGATTGTTGTGCTTCTGTAAGTGTGAATTTCATGAAGGGAATGAAGTTATGATTTCATTACTTCATGGAATGGAAAATAATGAAAGAGATGGAAATAATAGTGGATAAAAATGAGTGGAAATGGATGGAAATATCAATTTTGCAACTCATAGAATGGGTTTTTGACCAGATGGAGCCGCCATATGTGTAAACTAAAGCTTCTAATAAGCTGGAGATTTACAACAAGTGCACATCAATCTTATTGCAATGAAGTGAAGACCTCTTTGTCCCACTGGGCATGCCAAAACTATTAGTGCGAAATCACATCACCTCCAAATGATTCATGGATATGCTTTTCTAAGGTAGGGTAATTTGGTGTGATTGCATAACATTGGATCATTCCCCAAGCTGTGGGACTTGCAAATGGGAATAACCCTCCAGAGAAGGTTGTTTTCTCTTCCTAATCTACCTGCCACAAGCTATTCAAGTGCAGACAAGATAATCAATCCTAATCCGACTTCTGAGGAGACAAGGAGAGAAATAAAATGAGGAAAAATAGAGCCTACACTAAAATGGTGATACACCAGAGAAGAAAAATGCTGATCATCTACCAAATTGTCATGGAAAAAAGAGAGGTGAGAAATGGAAAGGATGGACAGCAACATCATAGACCATAGATCAGATTCACACAGATAATATTCCAAAACCCCATGAATATAGCTCCCTGATGTACAAGTGAACATTAAAAACATGCATAGATACCCTGCAATGAAGAGACGCAAGTAGAGACAACCAAAAATGAGGAAGGATGGACAAATGCATCACAAAACATGTTTTTATTGCTTCAAAGTTTACACAGAGCATCATCTACGAACAAGAGGTAAAAATTCCATTTCACAGAGTAAGGGAGGAGGTTCCAACTCCCTTTTCAACCCTGGGGAAGAAAAAAAGGCGGAGGCAAAGAAGAAAATGAAAAAAAGTATTTTTGGGCCCCTCTGTTACAATATATACAAGAATGGGAGAGAGAAGAAAGAAAGAATCTTATCCTGCTCCAACCACTCTGAGATATGCATTGAATCCCTTTTCAAAATCTCAACCACTGGAAATCAATGCCTTCTACAAATCTTCCCTCAAATACATCTTTTCTCCATCGATCCTAGATTTGGCACCTTAAAGGAAGAGGAAACAACGATAATAGATTGAATCCGATTTGGTTGTTCAGACTGATGATCCTGCATTGAAGGCATGAATAAATTTCACTATTTTGCTCTCACCTAACCTCCTCAAAATTAAATTTTCATAATCCCATGGTGTAGATGACATCGAGATCTTTCTGATGGTGTTATATTTACAATATTTTGAGCCCTGGGTCAAAAGATATGCCCCTTTGAAGTTTACATCAACTCCACACAAATGGGCAGAAAAAAATTTGAATAATGGGTCCCCCTTTTGGATTGGGACACGTGGCAGCCAGATTGGGACAAAAATTGGGTCCATGGGTCCGTAATTTACATTTTGTCTTTTGCACAAAAAGCTTAAAACTTTAGAAATCCTCGGAGCCCCGAAACTCTGCATGAACACGTGGCTCCTTTTGGTTGGCTAGGAAATGTCCTTCCATCTTTACTTTTACGCCTTTTTTACGAAAGGAAAACTTTCATTTTTTTCCCTGACTCCCCACCTCAGCTTTGACTTGGGCTCAAACGTTGACTTTTTCCTCTTGGTAGAGTCGCGGGCCTTTTTGCAACTTTTACTCCTTGGGGCAAAGGGAAAAAAATAAATTTTTCCCCAATGCCCCACCTTCCCCTGGGACACGCGTCAGTTTTGCGCTCACTCGGGAACCTTATCTCCTTTTAACCCTTTAAACAACACCCTTAGGACACTTGGCAGCTTACGCCCATAGGGCATATGCATTGACTATTCAACTAACTCTTCCCCCTTTGAGGACATGTGAAGGCACCACGCTCGTTTTCCAACCTGACCCAAAGTTGCCCTTAGAGGAGTGTCAAGTTGACACTTGTCGACCTCCACTACTTTGTGAAAATTTTAATGGTCCCTCTTACTTTTTGATTTTGGGCTAGGTGGCAAGATTGCGCTCACTTGGATCTCCGCCTTTGGACCAACTCTTGGAAATGCACCAGGCTGACACTTGGCACCCTCTTCTTATACTTTCATACTTAGCCATTTCTTGAAGCTTTCTGCCCACCCCTTGACTCCTTTTGACCATTTGCTACATGGAGGACTAGCACAAGTTTAAGCTCCCCCTTTTTGGATTCATTTTGGGGGAAGTTTCGTTAGGACAGGTGGTCTCTTCTACTGCCTCCTTCATACTGAGTCATTTTTGGGTTTTATCCTAAACCGTTTCGAGCCTAAGGACATCAAATCTTCATCATTTCTTCTTTTTTCAGTTTCTAGTTCCTCTGTAACATCTCCCCTTTCGTCTGACCCTGCTATCCCATAGTTGAGCCTGCCTGTAACTTGGAGAATGGATTTAAAGTCTAGAAACAGCCCGACAGAGTTGTTTCTTTCTGTACAAGATCCTTTTCTCTTTCTTCACTTCTGCCACTTCATTACTTAATCATTTTTGCAACCAATTTTAGGATTTAAATGTGTTTTCTCAGGTTCCTTTTATGTGGGGTTATGATTCGATCAAATATTTAGCTCAGGGCCAAATATGGATTACAATTCCCTATGCCATAAAAATCAAGAATTTAAAGAAGAACATATAACACTTCATTACATTGGATGGATTAGAGAAGTACATTGTACTTAGGGTGTTTTTTTCCAAAATATTCAAAATCAAAGGGGTATTATAATAATGGAGAGATTAAAAAATTCCCCCATTGACTATATATTTCTAATTGTTTTGGATGGTGTTACAGGATATTTATGGTTTTAAGGAAGGGGTGTAGTTTTCAAATGACTCATAATGAATTATAGAAAAGTGAGTTAGGTTTTTAAAGTACCAAAGAACATGAACGGGGTAGTTAAATTAGTTCAATATATTTAACAACTCTAATAAGTTCGATATGTATACTGGTATACTTATAGCCTTGCCACTTAATTTGTGTAGTTTCTGGCAAGGTTTTCCTTTTTTTTTTTCAGGGTTTACTTTGCCTCACTATTTCAAAATTTTCTACCATGTAATTTTGAATACAATATCTTTAATTCTGATAGTATATTTATCATTCTATAAATTGTTTTCTCAAGTATGTTTCATGCACTTCAATTATTTATATTTTCCTATTATTTTCTAAATCCCTAGGTTATATTATTTTTACAGTAGACAAAACCTAACACAACATATAATAAATACACTCATACCTACATTGGGATAATCAATTAAGCATAATTTTTAAGTCATCACATTAAACACAACTCAAATATGTTAACACCCCATTATGAGACCGTACCTAAATAATTCAAAACCCTAACAAAACTTTGATCATTTCATAAAATATAACATACATAAAAGATAAAAACCATTTAACGAAAGATAACTTATTATACACATCTTCTATAGACATCATCTAATATCACATCTTATTTAAAAATAATATATGTGATAATATTAACCATGGCTTAATAAACAATATTACACCTACTTAAGACATACTAGCCCATGGTTGACTTAATAATGGACTATAAGAGTTATAGATATGAGAAAAAAATATATGCATGAGGAAAATACAAAACAATGGTTCTTTTGAAACACTTTAATCTTGCATTCTTGTTATTGTTCTCTGAAACATCCCTCAAAATTTCAATGTTCCAAATTAGGACTGTATGGGGGTATTAAAACATTTCCATGGACCAATCATCTTGCCAATTAACACACAATTAAAAATACCATGGGGTTTTTTAATTTTCTATGAATCCCTTGACTTCCCAACCAGTCCATAATTGTATTCAATGTCAAACATTTCAAAAGCTTGTACAAGTTTATTTGATGATGCTTCAATGTCATGCACCCTAGTAGGTTTTGGAAGCATCCCATGTGCACTATATTTATAATGCATTATCTATGATCATCTGTAGTCTTTCATATCCTTATAACACTTGTTAACTATTTTCATAATCCATCTCAACCTCTCACACTTTGGAATATTACTTATAAATTACACACGTATTATCTTACTTTTTTTCTTATGTTTGCTTTAATTTTATTAATCTTATTCCTCATGCATATGACCAAGTCCTAATCTATTCACTCACGTCTCACACCCATAAATATCATACTTAGCCATTTGGAGGGAAACATTGTTCATGTACCTTTTCCCAAGTATAAATACATCCCTTCCATAATCATTCTTTTTCTGTACATAATTTTAAGTTAACTATTTTCATAATCCATCTCAACCTCTCACACTTTGGAATATTACTTATAAATTACACACCTATTATCTTTTTTTTTTCTTATGTCTGCTTTAATTTTATTAATCTTATTCCTCATGCATATGACCAAGTCCTAATCTATTCACTCATGTCTCGCGCACATAAATATCATACTTAGCCATTTGGAAGAAAACATTGTTCATGTACCTTTTCCCAAGTAAAAATACATCCCTTCCATAATCCTTCTTTTTATGTACATACTTTTAAGTTGTTAACTATTTTCATAATCCATCTCAACCTCTCACACTTTGGAATATTACTTATAAATTACACAGGTCTTATCTTATTATTTTTCTTATTTGTGCTTTAATTTTATTAATGTTATTTTTCGTGCATATGACCAAGTCCTAATCTATTCACTCACATTTTGTGCTCATAAATATCATACTTAGCCATTTGGAAGGAAATATTGTTCATGTACCTTTTCCCAAGTAAAAATACATCCCTTCCATAATCCTTTTTTTTTGTACATACTTTTAAGTTTTAATTATTTGGTAATTTATCTCCATCCCATAGAACCAAAACTTCACTACTTGTACTTGTAGCTCCTCCTAAAAAATCTTCCCAATGTACACGGGCTTCATGAGCTATGAGCTTTACATTATCTTGTATGTTTTTTCATCTATTTGGAAAACATATTACTATGGATTTTATCACAGTTTCTTTCATATATTTCTATCTTGGAAATAAATTTCAAACATAGTGTTGTCTTCTTTCATTATCTTCTCATTGAAAATTAAAAGATTATTTTTTATAGTTTTGTTTAATTATCATTTACAAGATAGAATATGAAAATGATTTTTAAAACTCAATAAAGAGGATGCATTTAATTACTTATAGACTCTAAAAGTTGATTTGACATTGTTGTATGATTATACACTTGATGGAAATGATTTAAAATAACTTCATTTCTGAATTTATAGTGCCATATTGATTAGGTATGGCACCACTCATTGTGTCTGGAAGCATCATATTATTTCATACCTATTGGATGGTTCCATATGATAATGCGCTAGAACTCTATCTATTTTTGTGTCCGCACAACTAACTTTTATGTGCTTTACTGTGAAACCCTAAGTGTCACATAGGTGCAAAATCCCCTATATGATGTGACATTACTTCAAACCCTAATTGTAGATACGATACCTTGCAAACAACATTAGATGTTGGAGTAAAGCACAATCTTTAACCTACCTCTATTTGAAATAATGTTTAGAGGATTTAAATCATGTCTAGCTCTCCACCTACCATATAAAATCTATATGGATGTAACTAGCTTTGGCAATTTGATCACTTGATAATTCAACAATAGAATGGAGTGCCTAGCTTGAATTATCTCATGAGGTATCTCTATAACACAATTGAGTGTATTTTAAATATATAAAGGGGCTTTTAATAGAATGTAATCATATTATTTTAGTATTTTTGTAGATATTGGAGTGATTTTAGAATGAAATTTGCAATAGGTTTTCTTGAAAGCGCTAGGTGATGTAAATAGGTGACTTAGAGTTTTATTTATAGGATTCGACAGGTAAAGTTTTGCATTAATAAATACTTATAGGATATGAATAAACCTATATCAGATATCAAATTGAAAAAAGTTATCATTGGGAAGCTAGGGAATATATATATATAATGAACCATTGGATGATTCAATCCTAGATGAATGGTGTCATATACGAAAGTTATAGGATTATGAAAATTTATGGGAATAATTCCTTATAGGACTATGCTACTATGTACTAATATTTATGTTTTTTAGAGACTAAGTAGTGCGAGTAGAGAAGAAATTCATGCAAGAGAGATAAGCTTAGTTTTAACACATAGGCCTAGAAGGTGATGGTATGTCATGGTGTAAGGATAAAACTAAAGTTTTCATTTACCAATGATAAATTACCAAATTTAGGTGTATAAATTTACCCCTTTAAGTGTGAAATGAATATTATATGATTAAAGTAAAATATTCCTTAGTGTGTAAGAACACATTGTCTTTTCTTGAGGATTTTTATCCACTTGTGTATTTAAACTATCTCTGAATTGAAAATTGTGACATAGAGTGTAGTCGATTCCGATAACTACTTATAGACTCTACAAGTTGATTTGACATTTTTGTATGATTATACACTTGATGGAAATTATCTAAAACAACTTCATTTATGAATTTGTAGTGCCATATTGAGTAGGTATGGAACCACTCATTGTGTATGGAAGTATCATATGATTCCATACCTATTAGATGGTTCCATGTAATAATGTGCTAGAACTCTATCTATTTTTGATTCCATACAACTAACTTTGATGTGCTTCACTGTGAAACCCTAAGTGTCACATAGGTGCAAAATCCCCTATATGATGTGGTATTACTTAAAACCCTAATTGTAGATACAATACCTTGCAAACAACATTATCTGTTGGGGTAAAGTATAATCTTTAACCTACCACTATTTGAAATAATGTTTAGAGGATTTAAATCATGTGTAGCTCTGCATCTACCATATAAAATCTATATGGGTGTAACTAGCTTTGGAAATTTGATCACTTGATAATTTAACAATAGAATGGAGTGCCTAACTTGAATTATATCGTGAGGTCTCTCTTGGGAAGTGTGAATCTATAACCCAATTGAGTGTATTTTAAAGCTATAAAGGGGATTTTAATAGAATGTAATCATATTATTTTACTATTTTTGTAGATCTTGGAGCGATTTTAGAATGACATTTGCAATAGGTTTTCTTGAAAGTGCTAGGTGAGGTAAATAGGTGACCTAGAATTTTATTTATAGGATTCCATAGGTAAAGTTTTGCATTAATACATACTTATAGGATATGAATAAACCTATATCAGTTATCAAATTGCAAAAAAATATCATTGGGAAGCTAGGGAAATATATATATATATATATATATAATATATATATATATATATATATAATATATATATATATATATATATATATATATATATATATATATATAATGAACTATTGGATGATTCAATCCTGGATGGATGGTATTATATATGAAAGTTATAGGATTATGAAAATTTATGGGAATAATTCCTTATACGATTATGCTACTATGTACTGATATTTATGTTTGTCAGAGATTGAGTAGTGTGAGTAGAGAAGAAATTCATGCAAGAGAGATAAGCTTAGTTTGAACACGTAGGCCTGGAAAGTGATGGTATGTCATGGTCTAAGGAGAAAACTAAAGTTGTCATTTACCAATGATAAATTACCAAATTTAGGTGTATAAATTTCCCCCTTTAAGTATGAAATTATTATTATATGATTAAAGTAAAATATTCCTTAGTGTGTAATTAAACTTTGTATTTTCTTGAGGTATTTTTATCCACTTGATTATTTAAACTATCTCTGAAGTGACAATTGTGACATAGAGTGTAGTCAATTCCGATAAAAAGAATTGAAATTTAAATCAAATTTAAAATATATGTGTAACATAAAAATTTAATTTGTAACCAATAAAGGGAAATAGATAAAATCATGGAAGTAGTAAACCCATTATATTTTCTAAAAGATGATATTTTTTATGTTATGCTTAGAGATGTGGATCAAAACAAAGTTCTTTGTAGGGATTTGGTGACAGAAATTTGAAGTTGCATAATTAGAATAAGAGTTTAAGTATTAATAATATACACTTATAGCTATATTTATTTGACACATCAGTGTGTGATAATAAACAAGCTAGAAAATGGATAACAATATGTATTGAGTGAAGATAAGATGTAGACATTTGTCTTAGAAAAGTAGCATAGTCATAATTAAAAGTGTCAAAATGATAAATTACTAAATTTGAGTGTCTATATTCCTCCCTTTTAAGTATGAAATCAAAATTACATACTTAAAGGAAAAGACAATTGTGTGTGTAGACACACTTTGTATTTTATCATATTTTTTTGTCTAGATGTGTTGGTGTTGGCATTCTCCATGGTGAAGCTTGTAACACATAGTACTTTTAATACCCATAGTAGAAATTCAACTGTAAATCACATGTACATATAGAATTTGAATTTATATAAAGTGAAATGAAGAGATGTAAAACATGGAATAAATACACCTAATTAGGCACCGGAGGGAATAGATTCTAATTTTATTTATTGTAGTTGGATATTTGGATTGTGTTGTTGAAATTTACCCAAGGATCATGAATGATTAGTCCCAAATTGCGCCAAAGGAGAAATTGGAGTATTGGGTGCATGTGTCCCAACACCAAACAGAAGGTAGAGAGAGGTAATAATGCACCATGTGCAGGAATAGATATATGTATCAATTTCTTAGTAACCTTTATATCCTTCCCTCTGAAATGAGGAGAGAAAATACTATCTAAAAAGAACATAAGTGCTTTGATACTTTACATAACCCCACAAACCATACCATTGAATACATATATAGGAAATTTTATATATACAGAGAGACATGGTATAAAAGCGAATGAGTGCTCCCATGATCTTATTTTGTTTCATAATGATTAGTAACTGTGTGTAGTATGATGAAATGAAAATGGATAAGGAGACTCATTCCCAGAAAACACATTTATTTCCTAACTAAAACTTAGTACTGAAGTGGAGAAGGAGTGAAATATTCATGTACCCTGTAAAATGTTAAGATTCGTGATATAAATATGATATTATACTAAAAACATATATTTATAAGTGACAATCTAAAACTCAAGATAAATTTGGTGTAACTAACCTTATGGTAGAAATGTATGGTAGGATAAACAACATTTGTATGGTCTTCACCTTTTAGTATGGTTTTGCATGTTTGTATTTTATGCCATTTTTAATCTAGATATGTTTCTAAGGACTTGTTACCTATAAATAATTGTGTTTGAACCTATAATTTTTCCCGGATTTTGATGTGTGTGTGATATAACATTTAAGTGCACAACTTAAAAGAGTATATGTATTCCCATGAACTATATGTCTGAGAAATTGTACGAGCATGTGGATTGTTGAAGTGGTGACCACCTTTGAGAACATGTTCCTGTAAAAGGGATTATGTACAATGGTAATGATGACATGGAAAGAGAAACAAGAACAATAAAAAATTATAAGATCAATAGGATAGTAAGAATACAAATGTAATACAATATTCAGAGATAGATAGAAATAGTCAAGTTACCAAATCGAAGCAATAACATGCAAAGAATAGTCACATGAAGGAATATATATACAAACATGGGACACTCACAATGGTACAACATAATAAAGACACTTAGGCCACATGCAAGAGAAGTAATGTCACACAAGAAATATATAGATTCAAACCTTGTGATCCCCATGGTGTCACATTATAAACAGGAAATTTAGGATGTCTAAAATGAAGTATAAAAGTAATAACACAAGAAAATAGTAAACAATATAAGAGAAATATAAGTATTAAGAATGAACATGAAGAAAAATATTCCACTAAATAAAAGATATGTATCAAGAATGTTAGTTCAAAATATAACAGATACATGATATATGTAATCAAGAGTACAACAAGGAAGTATGAAGGCACTATAATGAAATATATAATCTCGTTTTACTGATTCCAACTAAAAATGAGATAACCATAGAAAATATTTGGACATATCTCTAAAAAATCCCTTTTGAAGGAGATTTTTGCATTTTCAAGTTTTCATTACATGAGAACAAGTTTCTTGCATGTTACATGTCCCATGTTCCCTGAAACCCGAAACCCGATGGTCTTGACCGTGCGTCAGGTTTTTGGAACTCCCATGCATCTGAACATGCTTTTCCCAAAACATGTTTTATGCTTAGTGTTCCCTAAAACCTGAAACCCGATCATAGCATATGTCAGAATTTCAGGACTTAAAATCATCTCGACATCTCATGCGTCATGCTTCATGTTCCCCGAAGCCTGAATCACGAATTAAACCAAATCCTTTGTGTCGGGTTCTCGGGAGATCTAAGCATGATGACATGTCATTAATGCTTGGTTTTATGGTAGTTGGCACAAGTGTCAAGAGATGTGTAATTAATGTTAGGGTATTATAAATACTTGGTTTTCCACGTCATTTGTTACCTGGTACATTTTTGTTGCGTTGGATTTTTGTGTATGCTTCTTCCACCTCAAGACCTGATTGAGCTTCCTGGTTGATTGCGGCATCCATCATTGATCATTTTTTCAAATTTGTTGAAGGTATTCTTATCCTCTTTCTATTTTAAAGCTTCTTAGGGTTATTTTTTTAATGTTTTGCTTAGGTTTTTTATTTTCCTTTTTCTTTACTGGTTTAGGGTTTTGGGTATTTTCCCCTTTGTTCTTGTCCTTTTCCCTGTAGGGTTTTTGTTGTAAATCCACTCCTTGGTTATTTATTTTTATTTTACTTGCTATAAGTTGTGGATTTCAAAGGCTGTAGAAAAACTCCTAAGAGATCAAAGAGGGAAAATTTTCATGTTCTGACAGGACAGAGAATCGATATCCTTGTTTCGACATGATTTAGTTTCCACCTTGTTTCGGGATTTTCTAGCTGCTCACCATCTTAATTTCCCTGCCTTGTGTCGGGTCTTGACAGGTGTTTAAGATCTTCTGAGTTCTACAGTATGTTGAGTATTTATACCTACTCGACATCCTGTCACTTCTGCCTTGTGTCGGGTTTTCATTGATGCACCAAAGGCCCTATTTTCTGACATACATCTCACTAGTGTTTCAGATTTTTCAAGGTTTCTGAAATCCTCCAAACTATGCTAGTCCTTAGGGTTTTTGTCGGTGTTTGAAACATCCTAATTTCTGACATACAATCTAGTCTATTGGGCTTCTGAATGTGTTCTGCAAGTTTGAAAACCAGAAAGGTGTGTTGGGTCTATACACTTGTCTAACAAAAACTCACACCTGACTACTCTTCCAAAAGTCATTAAGGCATTCTTAAGATTCCTCATGTCAGACCCTGGTCCATCTCAATATAACTCAGATAAGTGTGGAAATGTGAAGTATAAGTATCATAAGATGGAGTCTTCTTCTTATGTAAGCTGTAATTATGACATATGGGACATAGAGCTTGGCAATATAGATATGGAAGACTTATGGAAAAGAATTTTGGATTCTTCTTAGAATCCATGGAATAATTCAATATTCGGCAGCAGTCTCCCTCTTGCAGCAAGATTTCCAATATCATCCCAATACCATGAATTCATCCTAGCTTGCGCTTCCCACTATGACTCAGCCTCCCGCTCAGTAAGAAATGAAGTAGGGGAGCCTATAGTGAAATTGGACGGAGATTATTTTGATCAACTCCTAAAGTTTCCCAACTTTACAGAATATGTTGATTTAGATTTTAAATGAGCACAAAAGGCATAGGACAAGGATCATGAAGACTACATCAAGCACATAAATAATAAATTCTTGATCAAGGCTAAGCTCGTTGTTTCTAGGTTTCCTAAGTCAATCCCTAGAAGTGATTTTATTCTTGAAGTCAGTGATATCATCACCCTGCTGAGCCGGTTGTTTGGATTCAAAAATTTAAAAGAATTGCAAGGGTAGATGTACCAGTTCATGGTCATTATAAATAAAAATTACCAAGGGATTGATTGGGATAGCTTGATAAGTAATGAGATAGGCTCCCAAATGAAAACATTCTTGTTTATCGGTAAGTTCCATATGATGTCATATGTCACCTATGTGGCATTAGGCATGAGAAACTGTTATCCCCGTTTTGAGTTCACAATGAAACGATCGGATAACCCCTACAAATTTTTTGAAGTGATTTTGCATTATGACCTCTTTTAGAGAAAATCAGGTTTTCGGGTGTTACTAACAGCTTGACATAAGTTTTAACATGCTTTATGTCTTATGACCTCCGAAACCCGAAATCCGCCTTGCAATGAGAAAATCCTTTGTAATCGGGTTTTCGGAAATTCAACTCGTCGGAACATACTTGAGTTAAAACATGCTCTGTGTCGCGTGACTTCCGAAACCTGAGACCCGCCTTGTGTTAAGACAATCCTTTGTATTCGGGTTTTCAGAACTCTAAAGCATCGGGACATTCATGTTCCAAAACATGTTTTATGCGCCATGTTCTCCGATTCCCGAAGTCCGCTCAATCCTTTGTAATCGGGTTTTCGGAAGTTCAATGCATTGGAACATTCATAATTCAAAACATGTTTTGTGCTCCATGTTTTCTGAAGCCCGAAACCTGAAATGCACTAAAATCTCCTTGTGTCGGGTTTTCAGACTCCTCCAACATGCTGACGTGGCATTCATGCCGAGTGGTTGGTGAGTTGGCACGTGCCGAGCTGAAGTGTATTTATTACTGATTTTCTTATAAATACGCGGATTTCCACGTCATTCTTACCGTTCATATTTTTAATTCGTGGATTTTTCGCATGCTCTTCCGCTCCCAAAACCCGCAAACTCACGTTACCAGACTGGATCGTTTGTTTTCGATTTTACCTGTCTCGAATTGAAGGTATTTTTCGTTCCTTCTTTATTCTTGATTTTTCTGGATCGACTGCGTGTATTTTCTTTCCAATTTCTTGCCAGTTGTTGAGGGTTTTTATTCCTTCTTCTTTCTGTGTTGTTTTGGAAAGGGTTTTGGGGTTTTTAGGGTTTATTTTCTTTTTGAGACTATCAATTGGTGCTGTTCCTTCCAAATTTCAATTACTTGCATGATGTATGGAATATGAATAACAAAAAAGAAAGGAAGTTATGTATGTAGAAATTCAAAGGAAAGACTCTGTTTTTGTTTCCCGGATTTTGAAGGTTGTGTTGCAGATTCAAAAGTCCAAAGAACATTGGAAGCTTGAAGTGACGGGGTTTCTCAACATTCTGACCTCAACACTAAGTGCCGGGCATCTCCTAAGTTCCGTCATCGAAAGTGGGTGCCGGGTTTTCTCCTGTTTCCGCCATTGAAAGCAAGTGTCGGGTTTCGCCAAGATTCCGACATATCAGACCTGTCGGGTTCTCAAAGTTTTCCGATATCTTCTTCTGCGTGTCGGGTTCTTCTCTTCTTCCAACGCATTCAGTCAATCAGGTTTTTCAGTGTGCACAGCATCTCCGGAGTTCCGAGCCTTTCTCCTTCCAATATTCTTCATGTCGGATCCTGGTTCATCACAGGGAGAAGGCTGAAAAATCTAGCAGGATGAAATACAAATTTAAGAAACCAGAATCCCCGTCATATATCGACTGTAATTATGATATCAGGGATAATGAAATGGGAAACATAGATATGGACAACTTTTGGAATAGGGTGAAGAGTTCTTCTCAAACCCCATGGATGATGGCTTTAGCTAACAGTGGCTTGCCCCTTGCAGCAGGCTTTCCCATGTCTGCCCAATGTCCAGAGTTTGTTTTGGCTTGTGCGTCCAGTTACGACTCGGCTTCTTGTTCAGTAAGGAATCAGGCTGGTGAGGTAGTTATCAAACTAGATGGAGCTTATTTTGATGATCTCCTGAAACTACCTAATTTCGAGGAGTATGGGGACCTAGACATCAAGTCGGCTCAGAAGGCCTGGGACAGTAACCAGGAAAATTGCATTAAGGATGTCAATAAGAAGTTCTTGGTCAAGGCAAAACCAGTAATATCTAGATTTCCAAGAACTATTCCTAGATGTGATTTCATACAAGAAATCAATGACATTATAACCCTGTTGAGCCAGGTTTTTTGGCTTGCCGGAATCAAATTTATTTCATGGATGGATGTATCATTTTATGGTCACCATCAAGAAGAACCAGCAAGGGATTGACTGGGGAACCCTTATCAGTAATGAGAGTGACTCTCAGATGACGATGGTCTTATCGACCAGAAAGTTTTATATGTTCTCATATGTGGCCTATGCAGCAGCTGGAATTAGGAGCTATCCCGGACTGGATACTAAAGGAAGTAGAACGACAAACCCAGTCTATAAGTATTATCCTCAAATAACAAAGAAGGGGTCCAAGGATCATTTTAGGAGGGTAAATGACGCCTTTTTCTACGAGAACATCTGCCAGCTGAACCCAGGGCTAAGAAATACAACGGTATCAGACGAAGCTTGGACTGAGGTATCTAAATGGGGATGTATCTTCTTACAGTTCAAGAAGTTTACCTACCTCCGAACGGTCATGTACTCAGGAGAGCCTTTCCGTCTGCCTCGATATCCAGGGGATAGATTGATACTAATAGAATTGGCCAGACAGCTATTGGATTTTCACAAATTCCAACAGAGCAAGCCATAAGGCAGCAGTATCCTTCCCAATTTCTATTGGGAGATATACTTGCTCAACAGTGGCAAAGGCCAAAAATGTTGAATGTGAACTCCAGGAGAAATTAAAGAAGCATATGAAGTCTCGGGATGGTTTTGACATCCGAGGAGTACTTAGAACCTATGGAGCCCTACATCTGCACAGGCCCGACATTGAGGATATCTGGGTGGATTGCGTAACAAAGTTGCAGTTCGCAGAAAAGATAATAGTAGGTTAACTATTAATGAGATTCAGACGCTAGAGATTTCTAATTTTCCAGATGGCACAACTGACAATGAAAGTGTGTTGGATATGTCCTATGATGGGCTTAATGAAGATTGATATGTTTTCCCGCCTATTGATTGGTCGGCCAGCGAAAAAGCCTCTATCACAGATAGGTCGGCTCTCATTCTTGCTCGCACCAAAAAATGGCTCTCTTTTTGGGGCATGAATTTTAAAGATGACAAGTTTCCAAAGTTGGCTAAAATGGAGGTGGGGCCCTCCCAAAAGAAAAAGGACAAAGAATCTACTGAGGGGCCTATAAAGATCAGGATCCCTAAGAAGAGGAAAGAAAGACAAATCTCTTCAATTGTTTCTCCAGCTCAAACGGTGGTTGTGCCAGAATCACCAACACCACCAGAAATAGGGGAGATTAATTTAGAAGAAGGAGGAAGCCAGCTCTTGACTTCACCATTTGCTGATTATCAAATTGAAGAAACTTTGTCTCTTGCATCTCAGGCTTTGGAAACTGAATCTGTGCCTCCCCCTCAATAACCACTCCAGCCTCCTCATTCCCCATCCACTTCTTCAAGTATGACCAATATTTTCTCCGGGCTCTCACCCCTCTCTGCTGGAACCCAGGTGATCACCAACACTCCCCCACAACCTGTGCCTCTATTCATTGCACCTACTACCACGTTGACTACTGTTCCCCCTCCAATAGTAGAATCTACTCCCCTTGAGAGTAGAATACCAGTTACTACAACATTGGCAATTTCGTCTGATACTCCACAATGGCTACTCAAGCAAACTCCGAGGAAGAGGAAAGTGATTGTACCCCTACCAGCCTTTTATTTCAACTCACTCAAGGCTTCTACTGCGAGATCAGCCAAGAAACCCAAAACAGTTTCAAGGGTTTTGGTGGATGCCTCAGGAGATAAGTTCGCAGAGATTGCCACTCCCTCAGCTGACAAAACTAGAGATGATGTAACAACTGCTGATTACCAGGTAACCAGGGTGTCTCTAGGGAAAGTAACAGCAAAAGGGGCACAGCAAGATGCAAAGGATTCCATAGACGTCTTGTGCCAAAAGTTGAAAGAAACAAAGGATAGCAGAAATGAGCTTAAGGAAAAAGTGGAGCAGTTGACAGAGGTTTTGATCAAACTCTCAAAACCCCTTGAATCCATACCACCTTCTTCTGCTTCTACTTCTGCCGGATTCGATTTCTCATCGGTGCCTATGATTGAGAAGATTGCCAAAAAAGGAAGAGTGGTTGACGAATGGATCCAAAAGTTTCTCCAACAAGGGAAGGAAGTAATTCAAGATGTGGTGAAAGTTCATCAGTCCTTGGCAGAGATTCAGAAGGAAGGAGAGAAGATGGATGAGGAATTCACTGAAGAACTTGGACAACTTGATTTGACTTGTGAAACTCTCCAAGTGCTAAAGCAAATACCAGCACATCTCTTGGTAGAAGAAGGCGTTCTTCCACATACAGATAAACACTTTCAGCTGATCAAGGCCATCAAGTTCAGAGTAAAGATCCTCAACGAAGCCTGCAGCAAGTTGAGAGAATCAAGGGATAAATTGATCGATGGGAAAAGTGATCTGGAAGAAGAATTGCTAAAGATTTTTCCAAAGGTGTTAGTTGGGAACTCAAGTGCCCTATCAGCAGATGATCTCTTCAAACAAGTTCAAGAGACTGTTCAGCATGAACCTGTAGATGGATTCGACCTTGAAGTCATTGGTCAGTTTGTGAGGATTGAACATACGTTGGAGGCCTTAAGAAAGCTCAGCAAAAGGTTTAAAAAGCTTCTCTGGCAGTGCCAGTGATATCCATGAGACCTGCGAAATGTGGAATGATCATTCCACTGCACCTGAGGAAAATGAAATGCAAGGCATTATTCGGAAGTTCCAGGAGTTCCGGAACAAACAGTCTCAGCTGGAGGAAGAGAAAGAAGAAGAATCAAAAGATGATGACTCAGATTAAGTTCCAACGTCCCATGACATTTCTATTTTTAGAATGACATATCTTTTATTTCCGTTTTGTCATTATTTTTAATTCATACTTTGACTTGATCTCCTGCGTGAGAATCATGCAAAGCTGAACTCTAGTTAGCATGCTACTTTTCAGGATCTGTCTTGTTTTATCTCTAGCTTCTTTTGTTATAAATAAGGGATGCTTGTGCATTCTAAAGGGTCGAGAATTTTTGAAGCATTAAGAGGCTATTGGAAAGGAGAAAAAATTTGTGTTTTCTTTCAATCATTTTGAAGAATAGAAGTTGATATTGTTTTGCAGACTTTGTGTTGTGAAATATATCTTATTTAAGACAGTGTTCTTATGTTCATGATCTTAAAGCTATTCTTTGCATAGAATCTCAGTGTTTCTAATTATCTCGGACGTTATATCTGTGATCTAAAACTCGTATGATTATTTCGTGCTCTGTGTTTACTCGAAAGAAAATACGTTTCTCCCATTTCTTTTCTACCGTGCTTCTTTCACTATAACAGTTTCTAACCTATTTCACTTACGAAAGCAATATCCTTGAATCGTGTGAATGTGGATTTTGGGATTTCATCCCAACCCCCAATTGTCAGATTAGTGAGAATATAACATTCCCCTCATTATAAAGCTGTGTATTAGAGTAGCTTTAAAACAGTCAATCTCACCTGTCAAGTTTGCACATGGAGGGATGTAATCCCAAATACTGTGGTTGAACCTCATATTTTGGTTTGACAGAAATATCCAATGCAACAGAAACTATCCAAGTGCTGGATGGAAATGGACCTAAGAAAAAGAACACATGTTCAAGGATAGTCTGTTAGCAGCTGTTCAAACTGGCCTTCATAACGGCCCAATATCCTTTGAAGTTTTTCCCAATTATCCTGTATCTCTTACCAAAGATGACCTTTTACAGGATGTTCTCAAATTGCATCTAGCAACAACAGGTCTCAACATGCGCGTAGGTTCTTGTCCCCTAGCCATTCATTACAAAATCATTTACCGCTTGGTCAATACCATGAACCCAGCTGTCAAACATGGCGTGTCCAAGGGCAGTGAGCGTGGTGACACACGTGAATTAGAAAGGCAAAAAATTGAACCTGAGCTCATATCATGGTCTGACATAAAAGTCCCCAGAGAATGGACCCTTGCTAAGAAATTTGTCCAGACATCTAGACCAAAGCTAGAAAATGCAACCTCAGTTACAGAAGGTAGAGATAAAGTAACATTCAGCTTTAGAAGAAATTCTGATGCTGGTAACTCTAAAAGGCATCTGCCTAGAAGCAATTCTGTAGCTTCCACATCTTCTTACTTCACTGTTGGAGAACCATCTGCTCCTCAGAATGAAAAGAAAGAAGATGAAAAAGAAAAATTATTCTTGTGTAGCCATAAATCATTAACACATGATCCATCCACTGACTTTCTATGGTGTTCAGATTGTGAAAAATTAGTAAGTCAGAAATATGCCCCTGTCAATGGGCCTACAATCAATATGGCTTCTACAAGCACAAGAACTGTTTTCCCTCCTACAGATCAACATGAGTTGATCTCTCCAGATGAAACCCAGAAGGCTGTCTTCTGGTATCAAAGATCCGTGAACAAGGAAATAGAGCCCTCTGAAAGCTCTAAGATGTTGAATTGGACCAATAAGGCCCTCTTGTCTGTTCACGAAGAAGTAAGTACTTATTCAGAAATAGTTTGCTAGATCTTAGATTCACATCCTCTGCCAGAATACAGAGAAATTATTTCAAAAATTGAGGTTATTCAACCTCTTATTTCTCCTTTTGTTCATTTCTCATCATAGGTAATCCTTTGTCTTGCTTCTCAAGCTTAGGATTTAGAATCTTTACCCCCTCTATACCAATCTTCCTCATCTCGTATTTCTACGCCACACTCATCAGTCATGGCCATCATTTTCTCTGATCTCTCACCCCTCTCTGTTGGACCTACGATGGCCCTATAAATGCCTCCACCTCCCACAATTTCATTCCCTGAATCTATTCTCACAATCACTACACTTAAAGTGATCACGACTCCGCAAGTAAATCTTCCTCCACCCACAAATACAACCATAACAACTCCAATAGGAGAAACTTCTTCCATTGTACCTCAATGGTTGGTCGATAAGACTACAAGGAAGAGGAAGGTGGTTATTCCCCTACTAGCCTTCGATTTTAGTTAACTCAAGGCTTCTCCTGCCAAATATGCCAAGAAACCCAAAATGGTTTCAATAATTTCATTGGATTATTCAGGGAAAAAGTTTGCAGAGATTGCCACTCCCGCAGTTGACAAAACAAAGGAGTATATAACAGTGACTGATTATCAGATTACATAGGTTGATCTGGGAAAAGTTACAATAGAAGGAGCACAACAGGATACACAAGATGCCATGAAAGTGCTTTGCAAAAACCTGAAATAAAAAAAGATAAACAAGGATGAGATAAAGGAGAAAGTTAAACAGTTGACAGAGGTACTACTCAAAATTTCAAAGCATTTGTAGTCAACACTGTCATCTTCTACCCCTACATCTATCAGGTTCAATTTCTCATCGATGTCTATGATTGAAAAGATCAATGAGAAGGGGAGAACAGTTGAAGAATGGATAAATAAGCTACTCCTACAAGAAATAGAGGTCATATATGACACAGTGGAAGTTTATAAATCCTTTAAGGAAATAAAGAAAGATGGTGACAACATGGATGATGAGTTTTCACACGAAGTTGGGAACCTTGAATTAACTTTGTAAGCCCTCAATGCACTGAAATAGGTTCCATCCTATATCTTAACGGAAGAAGGAATTATTCCACATGGGGATAAGCATTTCCAACTTGCTAAAGACATCAGATTCAGGATAAATATTCTCAGTGAAGCTTATAGCAAGTTAAGGGAACGTAGAGATCAATTGGTTAATGCCACTAATGACATAAAAGAGGAGTTGTCCAGGATCTTCGCCAAGGTGTTGGGTGAAAGCTTAGATATTCTACCTACTGATGATCTCTATAAGCAAATTCAAGAATTAATTCAGCATGGACCAACTTCCATCTTCGATTTGGAAGCCATCGATAAGTTCATAAGGATCGAAAATGTTTTGGAATCACTAAGGAAGCTCAATAAGAAATTGAAGAAACTCCCTAGTAATGCAAGTGACTCTCAAGAAACTTGCGAGGTCCTAAGTGATTATTCTAGTGTGCTAGATGAAGATGAGATGTAGAGAATAATCTAGAAGTTCCAAGAATTCTGAGGCAAGTAGGCTTCTCTTGAAGAGGACAAGGATGATGAAGCAGAATAAACATAATGTTTCATGTCATTTCTATCAAGAAATTGTCATGTCTTATTCATTTTCGTTTCGTCACATAGGAAGCAAATTTTGACTTGTTCTCCTGCATGAGAGTCAAGCAAAATAGGACCCTCATTAAAACACTATTTTCTAGGATTTATCCTATTTTCTCTCTACTCTCTCTATTATAAATAAGGGATGCTTGTGTATTTCAAGGAGATAATTTTTGAATATCAAGAGATATTGTGAAGAAGAAGAAAAGCTTTGTATTTTCTTTTTAATCATTGAATAATAGGAACACGTGTTATTTTACAAAATTTGTGTTGTGGGATTCATTTATATTAAGATATTGTTCTTACGTCCAAAATAATGAGCTATTCTTTGTTTAGTATTCTCAATCGCTTCAAAATATTACACTCATTATCTAAAACTCGTATAAGTATTTCTTGATTTGTGTTTGCTTGAAAGAAAATATGTTCCTCTCATTCCCTTTCCACTATGTTTTGTCTATAATAAGTTGCCTTTCTAATCCATTGCATTTCTGAAGTTTTAATATCTCCATTTCGTGTTGATATGGATTTCGGGATTGTATCCCAACCCCAATGATTAGAATAGTGTGGATATTATATATATTATTTATGTTGTGTTTTAGATTAGTAATAAAGAGGAAACCTCACCTGTCTTGAGGAGGGATTTGATCCCTTTCACTGTAGTTGAACTTCATATTTTGGCCTGAAAAATACCCAACCAACAGTTTTAGGTGACTCTGCTGGGGAATATAGATTAATAAGGCTAAGTTTATCCTATTGGTGTCTGGCGACTCTGTATTTGCCTTATTTTCAAAAGATCCATTATTTTTGGTTTAAGATGGCCAAAAAGATCTTTACTCAGTCAAGCTAAGCCAAGGGTGAGATTGATGCATTCTTTGATCTGCTTCAACAACATAATTTTAGACTTTCCCCCAACAGTGTTCCATCTAGTTGAGAAAGAAGTTCTTTGCATATCTAAAAATTTCGAGTCCCTCAAGAACTAAAATTTTCTGTAACCTGTCCTGCATTATTCTTGTCTTATACTCAGATTCTATACACACTTCATTCAAAATAATGGCAACACAATCTGTGCCTTGAAGTGCAGCTATTTTCCCTCTCTCCCTAACTCCACCATTGAATGATCTACCTCATGGATCTCGTAAGAATATCCCTAAGTTCAATGGTGATGGGAAGTAACACCCTAATGAACACATCACTTCATTCTTTGTCGCATGTGGCATCCTTGGGGTTGCTCATGAAAACTTCTCTACTCGACTCTTCATTGAAACATTACATGGTGTAGTAGCAGAATGGTTCTACCATCTTCTGAATGCATGCATTAAAAACTAGGCCACTATGAGATCCATATTTGAAGCAAGGTTCAAACTAACTGAAGATTCTCATGCCTTGTTAGAAAACATACACATATTAATAAGGAGTTGTGTGAACACATGCGGGACTTCATAGAAAAATTCAATAAGTTGATTCATAAGATTTTAGACGTAGCCATTCCCACTCTTGAAAATCAGAAGTGTTTCTTCATCAACACTCAGCCCCCTGATGTGAGTTTCTTATTAATAATGTTTGTTATTCTTGATTTGGCCACTTCTCAAGCTATAGAGATTGAAATAGAAAATGATCTTATTCTGGCTAAAAAGATCAGAAGAGAGTCATCTAAGCCTAAAAATTATTTTCTTCTCAAAGTACTACTGATCATATGATTCAGAAGATGGCCAATGAATTGACCACATTAAAGAAGAAAATGTCTCAACAAGTGACCAACATTCCTTATTGGGATATTCCTAGATGGAACTTCAATAATGATAATGGCACTCCCACTAGAGATAGGAATCAGTTGATTACCACTCCCACCAGGATAGCCATTGAAGATCCTCCTATCAACGCAGCAGTTGAAATAGTTGAGGATGGTGAAGAACCAGAATGTCAAGACTCTCATGAAGCTTTTGAAGCTTCAGGATATGCTAATGAGTCTTTTGACGATTCAGATGATGACTCTAGCATTGGGTACTTGGAATACGAGGAAGAGGAAGGAAAGCATGATGGTCAATCATTTGCAGTCTTCACATGATCTCAATCCCAGAACCCCAGAAAGCTGGTTGAAGGCTTTAAGGAGAAAATTAAAGAAGTTCCCTTGTTAATGGCTAAAAGAGGCTCTCCTATCTAAGTGGAAACTGAAAAGGAGACAACTAAAAAGGTAACTTCATCTTCTAAATCCCTTTCCCCAGCCCCTAAGGCCAATACTTTGGCTCATACTAGTGTAACTAGAACTGAGCCCACCATCATTCCTTGATATGCCACTTTCAACATTATTGACCATGCAATGAAAACTAAAATCCAAATGTCGGAAGCTGAGTACCTTAAGTCAAATCCTGAGTAATTTGAGAAACTTTCCAAATTCATTACAAGCAAGGTTGATATCCCTTCTTCTTCAAAAGGAATTTTGTCTAGTCCCACTCAGAATTTACCTTAGAGTAATATGACCTCTTTTGCTTCTTCCTGAAATATTGAATAGTTTTATTTGTCCTTACTTATAAATGGTTTTAAACTCAGCAATTGCATAATTGACTTAGGAGCCTCTGATAATGTAATTCCTGCAAAATTATCTCATTCTCCTGGACTCACCTTGACTAAATCTTATGGGTGTTGTTAATCTATGGAAACCATAAAATTCCCCTTGATTGGCCCACAGTTTGCATTTGTTTCCATCCCTAAAAAGAGAGTAAAAATGTCTACCCTAGTTGCTGATATCCCAGCTGCTTATGGTATCCTCTTAGGAAGATGTTTTTGTAAAGATGTTGGAGGAGAAATCAATATCGACTAAACCAAAGTTAAAATTCCAATAAACGGATTTCCTCATGTCCTTCACCTTCAAACCCAGGTGAAGTACCTGGTCACTAAATCAGATGATCCCAAGGCCCAAATTCTCTTCGAAGATTTAGGTTTGGGTAATTATTTCATGACATCTGAGGTGACCTCTCTAGAATTCAAGGAATAAGATCCTAATGGTTTTTGGACCCTCAAGTTCGACAGGATCTATTCAACTACTGGTTCAAGTGTTGGAGTGGTTCTTATATCTCCATATTTTGAGATTTTTCCCTTCACCTTCAAGTTGCAGTTTGACAATACTAATAACATGGCTGAATATGAAGCTTTGTTGTTAGGATTGGAAATGGAAAGAAAAAAAGGAATCCAAAATATCAGAGTGCAGGGAGATTCCGAGTTGATTGTGAATTAAGTAAAGGGGACTTATCAGGTAAAAAAAAATCACCTAAGACATTACAAGAACAAGGTGGGAAAACATAGAATGATATGATGGTTTTTCCATTAAGGCAGTCTTAAGAGATTACAATGATAAAGCTGATTCTTTAGCCATGTCGGCATCTCTTCTCCTTCCTCACCCAAATTTCAAATAGGACACATATACCATTGAAATTTTGTATCGTCTGAGTGTTCCAGATAATTCAGCACATTGGCAAGTGTTCAATGATGATCAACAGTTACTGTATTTTCTTGAAAAAATTGATAATTTTAGTGAGCTTTATTTTGAAGGATCAGAATTGGCTTTCTGTGAGTCCATCTTGAATTCATATCAAGAGCTTGATGGTAAATTCATCCAGCTCGAAGGAAATAAGATTCCGAAGGGATTAGTTTCTCTAGAGGGTCTATTTGATAAGCATGACCATTTCATTAGGGACAAAAGGAAAGCTTAAGGTGCTTCCTCATCAGAGGTAGATCAAGTTAATCTAGGCTCTCCTAAAAAACTAGAGGATGGTAAACATTGGGAAATGTTGTTCCCCGGAGGAGAAAGAAATATTCACTTCACTCGTGAAGAGATATATGGACATTCTAGCATGGTCATATGCATATTTGAAGTCTTTCAAGCCCAAGGATGTGCAACATAGCATTCCTTTGAAGCCTAAGGTTAAACCCTACAGGAAGAAGCAAAGGCATTATAACCAAAATATCTCAGGGACTATCCTTATGGAAATTCAAAAGATGTTATACACAAGGATTATCTTTCCAATCCATCATTCCACTTGGGTTCCTAACATTATCCCTGTCAGAAAGAAGAATGGTGAGATCTAGATTTATGTTGACTTCCAGAACCTTAATCAATATTCATTGAAATAAAATTACCCATTGCCTATCATGGACCAAGTATTACAGACTGTTATTGGATCAGAAATGTTATCCATGCTTGACGGATTTTTGGGTTATAATCAGGTTGATGTAGCTACTCAAGATCAACATAAAATAACATTCACGACCCCATGGGGACCTTTTCTTACAGAATGACGACTTTTGGTTTGAATAATGCTGGAGTCATGTTTCAAAGAGCTATGGACTTAGCTTCAAATATTTTATGGGTAAGGTCATATTTGTATATTTGGATGACTTGACAATCTTTTGTAAAAAGTGAAGTGATCATTACAATCACCTAGAGCAGGTACTCTTAAGATGTAGGCATCATGGGATTTCATTAAATCCTAAAAAGTCCACATTCAGAGTAACATAACGAAATTTAATGGGTCATATCATGATTAAAGAAGGAACCAAGATCAACTCAGAGCGGGTGAAGGCCATCCAAACCCTTACCTTGCATACAAGCAAAATTGGGGTGCATTCCTTTTTCGAAAAGGTCAATTTCCTAAGAAGATTTGTACCTGATTTTATTGATAAAACCAAGGATAACCTTGGGATGATGAAAGTTAAAAATCCATTTCGATGGAGCACGAAAGGGAAGCTTGATTTCGAGGAAGTCAAAAGAGCAATTGCTCACACTCCTATTCTGGTATGTCTGGACTTCAAGAAGGATTTCATCATGTAAAGCTATGCTTCCGCACATACATTATTAGCCATCATGATGCAAGAGAATGAAGAAGGAATTGAAGATCTTGTTGCTTTCATGAGTTTCCCACTAAAGGAACATGAATTTAAAATGCCAAAAATTGAAAAGCATGCTTATGTAGTGGTGGGAGCGGTGAATCATTTCAGGTACTATGTGTTGAGTTCTCACACTCTCGTTCTAATTCCTGATACTGCAATTAAGTCAATTTTGACTCAACAAGAGTCGGGTAGTCAACGAGGTAACTGGATAGCCAAATTCCAAGAATATGACTTGGACATTAGACCTACAAAGTTGGTTCAAGGAAGAGGTCTGTGCCGATTGATTGTAGAAAACAAGTCTGAGACAGAATGCGAAGAAACTAAAGATACTTCTTTAGAATTTCTCATGGTGCTTTTTGTAATCACAACTGATGAATTGTATGCATACATCGCTTTATTTTTAACTTATGGTGAATGTCCCCCACATTTGAACCAAAAATAAAAGAGGAAAATTAAATTATGGTTTGCAAGATACATTTTATGGGATAATGGTATATACAAGAAGGGCATTGATGGTGTATTCCTGTGTTATGTCAATAAGTCTTAGGATGTAAGGTTGTTAGAATAATTTCACAATCTAGCAAGTGGAGGAAATTTCTCTTCCTCCATGATGGATTACAAAATCTTACGGGACAAGTACTATTTGCCTACTCTCTTTCAAGATTTAGAAGAATGGGTGACTAAGTGTGAAGCTTGCCGACATTTCATTGGTTGTCCTAAGTTGACTGCTCTTGCCTTGAAGCATGTGGTAATTGAAGAACATTTTTGCCAATGAGGAATTGATTTCATTAGAGTAAAACCATTCCTCTAGTTCCGGTCATAATTATGTGCTCATTGCCACTAACTATTTCACCAAGTGGGTTGGAAGCTACACCAATCAAGTAGGTAACCTCTGAATCTGTGTGCAATTTTCTCAAAGAGAATATAATTGTTAGATTCGACATTCCTCACAAGATTATTGCTGATAATGCTTCCAATTTCTCATCACATGAGTGGACTAAATTTTGTTATGCATTTGGGATCACATTGGCTCATTCATCTGATTATTACCCCCAAGGCAATGGTCATACAAAATCAAGCAATAAGAACCTGGTGACCATAATCAGAAAGATGGTTGATGAGAATCAGTAGACATGGCACAAAGCATTGTATGATACATTATCATAAGATCCGATTACTCCTAAGTGAGCTATTGGAATGTCCCCATTCTAGGTGTCATATGGAATTGATGCTAAGATTCCTATCTTTGTAGAATTCCCAGCCGTACGATTGGCTAAAGCAATTAAGGATGAAACTTTTCAAAGTTCTATTGAGAAAAGGATAATATATTTATCTAGGTTAGAAGAAGAATGGATCAAGGTGGTATATTGCATTTTATTCATCATAGAAAAGTCAAAAGGATATTTGAAAATAAATCAAAGAAACTTGATTTCCAGATTGGAGATCTAGTACTTCTCTGGGATAAGAGAAGGGAACAGAAAGGGATGCATGGCAAGTTCAACTCTTTATAGAAAGTTCCTTTCAAAATTTATCAGTTGAATGGTGGAAATAGCTTCTATCTATCATACCTTGATGGAGAGTTGTTCCCTCTACCTTTAAGTTGCCAACATCTGAAGTTGTTCCATCAGTAATGCAATATGCTCTCTTGCACTGTATTACAATTTATTTCATGTTATGTGTTTTCTTTCTTTCTTTCTATTTGTTTTTATTTTTCTTCTTTTGACTCCGTAGCCCAATGGATAAAAGCTTATTGATTCTGAGTTCTCTTCCTTTTATGTGTCAAAAAATTCCCCAATTGGAGCCAATTTTTGTATTGTTTTAGTGATTCCAGCTACAAATGAGATAACCATAGAAATTTTTTGGACATATCTCTTAAAATTCCCTTTTGGAGGAGATTTTCAGGTTTTCAGGTTTTCATTGCACTAAAAAATGTTTCTTGCATGTTACATGTCCAATGTTCCCCGAAACCCGAAACCCGATGGTCTTGACCGTGCATCAGGTTTTTCAGAACTCCCATGCATCGAAACATGCTTTACCCAAAACATGTTTTTTCTTCGTGTTCCCCAAAACCTGAAACCCGATCGTATCCTTTGTGTCTGAATCTTGGGACTTAAAATCATCTTGACATCTCATGCGTCATGCTTCGTGTTCCCCAAAGCCCGAATCCTGAATTAAACCAAATCCTTTATGTTGGGTTTTTGGGAGCTCCAAGCATGATGACATGTCATTAATGCCTAGTTGTCTAGTAGTTGGAAAATGTGTTAGGTGATGTGTAATTAATGTTAGGGTATTATAAATACTTGGTTTTGCACATCATTTGTTACTTGGAATGTTTTTGTTGCGTTGGATTTTTGTGTATGCTTCTTCCAGCTTAAGACCCGATGGAGCTTTTTGGTTGATTACGTCATTCGTGTTTGATCATTTTTTCAATTTTTTTGAAGGTATTCTTCTCCTCTTTCCATTTTGAAGCTTCTAAGGGTTAATTTTGTGATGTTTTGCTTGGGTTTTTTCTTTTCCTTTTTCTTTACTAGTTTAGAGTTTTGGGTCTTTTTCCCTTTGTTCTTGTCCTTTTCCTAATAGGGTTTTTATTGTAAATCCACTCATTGGTTATTTATTTTTATTTTACTTGCTGTGAGTTGTGGATTACAAAAGGCTCTAGAAAAATTTTGAAGTGATCAAAGCGGGAAAATTTTCATGTTCTGACAGGACAGAGACCCGATATCCTTGTTTCAGGTTTTACACGGTGTTCAACATCATCTAGTTTCCACACTGTTTTGGGATTTTCTAGCTGCTCGACATATTGCTTTCTCCACCTTGTGTTGGGTCTTGATAGGTGTTCAAAATCTTCCAATTTCCACAGTATTTTAGGTATTTCTACTTGCTCGACATCCTCTCACTTCCACCTTGTGTCGAGTTTTTGTTGATGTGGCACATGCCCTAATTTTTGAAATACAGCTCGCTAGTGTTTCAGGTTTTTCAAGGTGTCCGGCATCCTCCAAAATCTGCTAGTCCTTTAGGTTTTCTTCGTTGTTTGACACATGCTAATTTCTCACATACAATCCAATCTGTTGGGTTTATGAAGGTGTTCTGCAAGTTTCAAAACCTGAATGGTGTGTCGGGTCTGTACACTTGTCCAACAAACTCTCACACCCGACTACTCTTTTAGAAGTCATCAAGGCATTCTCAATATTCCTCATGTCAGACCCTAGCCCATCTCAGGATAAGTCAAGAAAGATGGATTATAAGTATCAGAAGATGGAGTCTTCTTCTTATTTAAGCTGCAATTAAAACATCTGGGACATAGAGCTCAGTAATATAGATATGGAAGACTTCTGGAAAAGAATTGCGGATTCTTCTCAGAATCCATGGAAAAAGTCAATAGCCGGTAGCAGTCTCCTTCTTGTAGAAGTATTTCCAAGATCATCCCAATGCCTTGAATTCATCCTGGCTTGTGCTTCCCACTATGACTCAGCCTCCCGCTTAGTAAGAAATCAAGCAGGGGAGTCTATAGTGAAATTGGATAGAGATAATTTTTATCAACTCCTAAAGATACCCAAATTTACGGAATACGTTTATTTAGATTTTAAATCAGAAAAAAAGGCCTGGGACAAGGATCGAGAAGACTAAATTAAACACATAAATAAGAAGTTCTTGATCAAGGCTAAGTTTGTTGTTTCTAGGTTTCCTAAGTTGGTCCCTAGAAGTTATTTTGCTCTTGAAGTCAGTGATATCATCACCCTACTGAGTTGGTTTTTTGGACTCCCATATTTAAAATAATTCCAAGGGTGGATGTACCATTTCATTGTCATTATAAAGAAAAATGATAAAGGGATTGATTAGGGTAGCCTGATAAGTCATAAGATAGACTCCCAAATGAAAACGGTCTTATCTACGAGAAATTTTTATATGATGTCCTATGCCACCTATGTGGCAGAAAGTAGGAGAAACTATCTAGGGTTAGATGCAAAGGGAAATTGAGAAACGGAACACATATATCGATACTTCCCATAGTTGACAATAAAAGCATCTAAAGACCTATTTAGAAGAGTGAATGATGCCGTCTTCTACGAAAACATTTACAGACTGGATCCTGATCTTAGGAAGATAAGGGTTTCCGATGAAGCATGGAAAAAAGTGCTAAAATGGCGTTGCATCTTCTTGTAATTCAATAAGTTTACCTATCTTTGGGTGCTAAGGTTCCACAGAAATCCTTTTCATTTTCCCAGGTTCCCAGGTGACAAACTGATCCTCATGAGATTGGTAAGACAATTGTTTGATTTTCACAAATTCCAACAAAGCAGATACAAATCCGTTGTATCCTTCACCATTTCCATTGGAAGATATACATGTTCCACCATGGTTAAGGTCAAGAATGTGGTGCACGAACTTCAGGAAAAATTGAAGAACCAAATTAAGATGTGGGAGGGATTCGACATCCGAGGAGTCCTCAAGTCATATGGAACATTATACCTCCATGTGCCCACTATGGAAGATATTTGGGTTGATCTTTGTGATGAAGTTGCCATCTGAAGAAAACACAACAACATACTGACACTTGAAAAAATTCAGATGTTAGATCTAGTTGATATCTCTGAAGGTACCATAGACAATGAAAGTGTTCTTGAAGGTAGGTATGAACTGTCAGATGGAGCAACTTGGATTACCAGCCATTGATTGGTCTTCTGCTGAAAATGCTTCTATTGCTGAAAGAGATACTTAGAATCTTGTTCACACTAAGGCATGGCTCATTTCCTAGGGAATGAGTTATAAGGAAAAGATATTTTCAAATATAACTACTTTAGAAGACAGAATCTCCAAGGGAGAAAAGGAAAAGGATAAAAGCCCTACCAAGAGGAAAATAAAGTTTAATTTTGTTAGGAAAGGAGAAAAGTAAGGGGTCAAATAATCTTCTACTGCAACACAAATAGTTAAGATCTGCATTCACCTCATCTTCCAGAACAAGGAGAAATTCTTTCAGAAATCGAGGTTAGTCAACCTTTTATTGATTACTCATCGAAGGTAAGCCTTTCTCTTGCTTCTCAAGCTTTGGCTTTAAAATCTTTACCCCCTCTCTCCTAATCTTCCTTATCTTATATTTCAATGCCACTCTCATTAGCCATGGCCAACATTTTCTCTAATCTCTCACCTCTCTTTGTTGGACCTACGATGGCCCTAGAAATGCCTCCTCCTTCTGCACCTTCATTCCCTAATTCTATTCCCACAATCAATACACTTGCAGTCATCACGAATCAGAAAGTAAATATTCCTCCACCCACAGATGCAACCATAACACCTCCAATAGGAGAATTTTTTTCCATTGTACCTCAATGATTGGTCAATTAGATCCCAAGGAAGAGGAAGCTGGTAGTTTGCCTACCAGCTCTTGATTTCAGTTCACTCAAGGCTTCTTCTACCAAATCTGCCAAGAAACCCAAAATGGTTTAAAGAATTTTAGTGGATACCTCAGGTCATAACTTTATAGAGATTACCACTCCCATGATCGAAAAAACAAAGGAGGATATAATAGTGACTTATTATAATATTACAAGGGTTGATCTGGGAAAAGTGACAACAAAAGGAGCACAACAGGATGCACAAGATGCCATGAACATGCTTTGCCAAATACTGAAAGAAACAAAGGTAAGTAGGGATGAGCTAAAAGATAATGTTGAATAGTTGACATAGGTACTACTCAAGATTTCAAAGCCTTCGCATTCAACACCGTCATCTTCTACCGCTATGCCTATCAGGTTTGATTTCTCGCTGGTGCTTATGATTGAAAATATCAATGAGAAGGGGAGAATGATTGAAGAATGGATAAAGAGGATAATCCTACAAGGAAGAGAGGTCATAGATGACACAGTGGAAGTTTATAAATCCTTGGAGGAAATAAAGAAAGATGGTGACAAGATGGATGATGAGTTTTCACAGGAAGTCAGGAACCTTGAATTAACTTTGGAAGCCCTCAATGCACTAAAATAGGTTCCATCCCAGATCTTAACAAAAGAAGGAATTATTCCACATGGGGATAAACATTTCCAACTTGCCAAAGCCATCATTTCAGTATAAATATTCTCAGTGAATCTTGCAGCAACTTAAGAGAATCTAGAGATCAGTTGGTTGATGCCACAAATGACATACATGAAAATCTATCCAAGATCTTCACCAAGGTGTTGGGAAAAAGCTCGAAGATTCTACCTACAGATGATCTCTATAAGCAAATTCAAGAATTAATTCAGCATGAACCAACTTCCATCTTCGATCTGGAATCCATCGATAAGTGCATAAGGATTGAAAATGATTTGGAATCACTAAGGAAGCTCAATAAGAAATTAAAGAAACTCCCTAGTAACGCAAGTGACACTCAAAAAACTTGTGAGGTCCTAAGTGATTATTCTAGTGTGCCAGATGAAGATGAGATGTAGAGCATAATTAGGAAGTTCCAAGAATTCTAAGACAAGCAAGCTTCACTGGAAGAGGAAAAATATGACGAAGCGGAATAGACATAATGCTTCATGTCATTTCTATCAAGAAATTGTCATTTCTTTTTCAGGTTTTTTTCATTACATAAGAAGCAAATTTTGACTTGTTCTCCTACGTGAGAGTGAAACAAAATAGTACTCTCATTAAAAGACTATTTTCTAGGATTTATCCTATTTTCTTTCTACTCTCTCTATTATAAATAAGGGATGCTTGTGTACTCCAAGGAGATTCTTTTTGAATATCAAGAGCTATTGTGAAGAAGAAGAAAAGCTATGTGTTTTCTTTTTAATAATTGAAGAATAGGAACAAGTGTTATTTTATAAACTTTGTGTTGTGGGATTCATCTATCTCGAGATATTGTTCTTACGTCCAAAATCTTGGCTTTTCTTTGTTTAGTATTCTCAATCATTTTAATCGTTTCAAAATTTTACACTCATTATCTAAAACTTGTATAAGTATTTCTTGAATTATTTTTATTTGAAAGAAAATACGTTCCTCTCATTCCCTTTTTGCTTTGTTTCATCTATAATAAGTTGCCTTTCTAATCCATTGCTTTTCTGAAGTTATAATATCTCCATTTCGTATTGATATGGATTTCGGGATTGTCCCCCAACCCCAATGGTTAGAATAGTGTGGATATTGTATATATTATTTCTGCTGTGTTTTAGATTAGTAATAAATAGGAAGCCTCACCTATCTTTGAGGAGGGATTTGATCCTGTGCACTGTGGTTGAACCTCATATTTTTTCCTGACAAAATATCCAACCAACATTTTTTGGCGACTCTGCTAGGGAATACAAATTGATAAGGCTAAGTTTATCCTATTGGTGTCTGGAGACTCTGTATTTGCCTTATTTTCAAAAGATCCATTTTTTTGGGTTCAAGCTGGCCAGAAATATATTTACTCGGTCAAGCCGAGCCAGGGGTGAGACTGATCCATTATTTGATCTGCTTCAACAACATAATTTCAGACTTTCCCCCAATAGTGTTCCATCTAGCTGAGAAAGAAGTTATTCACATATTAGAAAATCTTGGGTCCCTCAAGAACAAGATTTTTCTGCAACCTGTCATGCATTATTCTTGTTTGATACTTAGATTCCTGTACACACTTCATTCATAAGAATGGAAACACAATCTATGCCTTTGGGTGTAGCTATTGGCCCTCTCTCCCTAACTCCACCATTGAATGATCTACCTCATGGATCTCGTAAGAATATCCCTAAGTTCAATGGTGATGGGAAACAATACCCTGATGAACACATCACTTCATTCATTGTCGCATGCAGCATCCTTGGGGTTGCTCATGAAAATGGCTCCGTTCGAATCTTCATTGAAACATTACATGGTGTAGCTGAAAAATGGTTGTACCATCTTCTGAATGCATGCATTACCAACTGGTCCACCATGAGATCCGTATTTGAAGCAAGGTTCAAACTAGTTGAATATTCTCATGCCTTGTTAGCACAACTTACACATACATGAAGAATGAGTCTTATGAACCCATGCGAGAACTCATAGCGAAATTCAACAAGCTGATTTGTAAGATTCCAGACCTATCCATTCCCACTCTTTTAAATCAAAAGTGTTTCTTCATTAACTCTTAGCCCCCTGATGTGAGCTTTTTATTAAGAAGGCATGTTATTCCCGATTTGGCCACTGCTCAAGCTACAACCACTGAAATAGAAGATGATCTTATTCTAGCCTGAAAGATCAGAAGAGAGTCATCTAAGCCTAAACATAAGAGTTCTTCTTAGATTACTATTGATCCTATGATTGAAAAGATGGCCAACAACTTGATCGCTTTGAAGAAGAAAATGTCTATATAAGTGACCAATGTTCCTTATCAGGATATTCCTAGATGGAATTTCAATAATGCTAATGGAACTCCCACCAGAGATAGGAATCAGTTGATTGCTACTTCCACCAGGCTGGCCATTAAAGCTCCTCCTATAAACACAGTATTTTAAATAGTTGAGGATGGTGAAGAACCAGAAGATCAAGATTCTCGTGAAGCTTTTGAAACTTCAGGATATGCTGATGAGTCTTTTGACGATTCAGTTGGCAACTCCAGCATTGGGTACTTGGAATACGAGGAAGAAAAAGGTGAGCATGATGGTCAATCATTTGCAGTATTCACATGATCTCAATCCCAGAACCTTAGAAATCTGGTTAAAGGCTTTAAGGAGAAAAGTAAAGATGCTCCCGTGGTTATGGCTAAAAGAGGCGCTCCTATCTCAGCGCAAACTAGAAAGGAGACAACTAAAAAGGTAACTTCATCTTCTAACTCCCTTTCTCCTTCACCTAAGGCCAATACCTCAGCTCAGACTAGTGTAACCAGAACTGAGCCAACCATCATTCCTTCATATACCACTTTCAACATTATTGACTATGTAAATAAAACTAAAATGTAAATGTTGGAAGCCGAGTACCTTCATTCCAATCCTAAGAAAATTGAGAAACGTGCCAAATTCATTAGAAGAAAGGATTATATCGCTTCATCTTCAAAAGGTATTTTTCCTAGTCCCATTTAGCCTTTACCTTAGAGTACTATGACCTCTGTTGGTTCTTCAGGAAATATTGAACCATTTTATTTGTCCTTACTTATAAATGGTTTTAAACTCAACAGTTGCATAATTGACTTAGGATCCTATGATAACGTAATGCCCAAAAAATTAGCTCATTCCCTTAGACTCACCTTGACTAAATATTATGGGCAATGTTTCTCCATGGAAACCAAACAAGTCCCCTTGATTGGCTAAATCAAGGATGTACAGTTTGCATTTGTTGCCTTCCCTGAAAAGAGAGTAAAAATGAGTTTTCTGGTTGTTGATATCCCATCTGCTTATGGTATCCTCTTAGGAAGAGGTTTTTGCAAAGATGTTGGAGGAGAAATCAATATGGACTAGACCAAAGATAAAATTCCAGTAAATGGATTTCCTTGTGTCCTTCACACCGAAGCCCAGGTGAAGTACCTGGTAACTAAATCAGATGATCCCAAGGCCCAAATTCTCTTTGAAGATGCAGGTTTTGGTAATTATTTCATGGCATCGGAGGTACCCTCTATAGAAGTCAAGGAAGAAGATCCTAATGCTGTTTAGATCCTAGAGTTTGATGGGAGATGTTCAACTACTAGGTCAGGCGCTGGTGTGGTTCTTATATCTCCAAATTTTGAGATTTTTCACTTCACCTTCAAGATGCAGTTTGACAATACTAATAACACAACTGAATACGAAGCTTTTTTATTAGCATTAGAAATGGAAAGACAAAAAGGAATTCGAAATCTAAAAGTGTAGGGAGATGCCGAGTTGATTGTGAATTAAGTAAAGGGGACCTATCAGGTAGAGATGATAGCCTAAGACATTACAGGAATAAGGTGTGGGATAGCATAGAACACTTTGATTCTTTTTCCATTAAGGCAGTCTTAAGAGATTACAATGATAAAGTTGATTCTTCAACTGTGTCTGCATCTCTTCTCCTTCCTCACTCAAAGTTCAAACATGACACATATACCATTGAAATTTTGTATCGTTTGAGTGTTCCAGATAATTCTGCACATTGGAAAGTCTTCAATGATGATCGAAAATTATTGCCTTTTCTCGAAAAAGATGATAATTTTAATGAGATTTATTTTGAAGGATTAGAATCAAATTTCTGTGGTCCATCTCGAATTCATATCAAGAGATTGATGGTAAATTCATCCAGCTTGAAGGAAATAAGATTATGAAGGGATTAGTTTCTCTGGAGGGTCTGTTTGATAAGCATGACTGTTTCATTTAGGACAAAAGAAAAGCTGAAGGTTCCTCCTCATAAGAGGTAGATTAAGTTAATTTGGGCTCTCCTAACCAAACACAGATGGTAAACATCGGGAAATGTTGTTCCCTGGAGGAAATAAAGATTCACTTCACTCCTGAAGAGATATATGGATGTCCTAAAATTCTCATATGTAGATCTAAATCTTTCAAGCCCAAGGATATGCAATATAGCATCCCTTTAAAGCTTGAGGTTAAACCCTTTAGGAAGAAGCAAAGTCATTACAACCCAAAGATCTCAGGGACTATCCTTGTGGAAATTGAAATGATGTTATACGCAAGGATTATATTTTCAATCCATAATTCCACTTAGGTTTCTAACATTTTCCCCTTCAGAAAGAAGAATGGTGAGATCTAGATTTGTGTTGACTTCCATAACCTTCATCAGTCTTCATTGAAAGAAAATTACCCATTTCCTATCATGGACCAAGTATTACAAAATCACTAGATCATAAATGTTATCCATGCTTTCAGATGGATTTTCAGGGTATAATTAGGTTGAGTTAGCTGTTGAAGATCAACATTAAACAACATTCAACACCCCATGGGGGACCTTTGCTTACAGAAGGATGCCTTTTGGTTTGATTAATGCTGGAGCAACATTTCAAAGAGGTAATGACTTAGCTTTCAAATATTTGATGGGCAAGGTCATAGTTTTATATTTGGATGACATGAAGGTCTTCTCTATGTTTTGAAGTGATCATTATAATCACCTGGATCAGGTACTCTTAAGGTGTAGGAGTCATGGGATTTTGTTAAATCCTAAAAAGTCCATGTTTGGAGTAACAGAAGGAAATTTACTGGGTCATATTGTGACTTAAGAAGGAACCAAGATCAACCCAAAGTGGGTGAAGGCCATCTAAAGCCTTACCCTACCTACAATTAAAACTGGGGTGCATTCGTTTTTTGGAAAGGTCAATTTCTTAAGAAGATTTATACCTGATTTTGCCGATAAAACCAAGGTTATCCTTAGGATGATGGAAGGTTAAAATCCATTTCAATGGAGCACTAAAGGGAAGCTTTCTTTCAAGGAAGTCAAAAGATAAATTTCTCACACTCCTATCCTAGTATGCCCAGACTTCAAGAAGGATTTCATCATGTACAACTATGCTTCCAAACATACAGTATCAACAATCATGATGTAAGATAATGAAGAAGGCATCGAATCTCCCAATGCTTTCACAAGTTTCCCACTAAAGGAACATGAATTAAAAATGTCACAAATTGAAAATCATGCTTATGTAGTGGTGAGAGAAGTGAAGCATTTTAGGTACTATGTGTTGAGTTCTTACACTCTTGTTCTCATTCCTGATATTGTAGTTAAGTCCATTTTGACTCAACAATAGTTGGGTAGTCAATGAGGTAATTGTAAAGCCAAATTACAAGAATATGACTTGGACATTATACCTACCAAGTTGGTATGAGGAAGAGGCATGTGCCAATTGATTGCAAAAAGAAAGTCTGAGATAGAATGCGAAGAAACTAAAGATACTTATTCAGAATTTCCCATGGTGATTTTTGTAAGCACAACCGATGAATGGTATGCAAACATCATTTTATTTTTAACTTATGATGAATTTCCCCCACATTTGAGCTAAAAATAAAAGAGGACAGTTAAATTAAGCTCTACAAGATACGTTATATGGGATAATGGTATATACAAGATGGGCATTGATGGTGTATTCCTACGTTATGTCGATAATTCTCAGCAGGTAAGGTAGTTAGAATACTTTAACAATATAGCATGCAAAGGATATTTATCTTCCTCCATGATGGCTTACAAAATATTATGGTCCAGGTACTATTGGCTTACTCTCTTTCAAGATTTAGCAGAATGGGTGGCTAAGTGTGAAGCTTTCCAACATTTCGTTGGTCATCCATAGCGGGTTTCTCTTCCTTTGAAGCCTGTGGTAATTGAAGAACCTTTTCACCAATGGGGAATTGATTTCATTGGAGTACTGAAAAATGCCTCCAGTGGTGGTGATAATTATATGCTCACCGCCATTGACTATTTTTCCAAGTGGATGGAGGCTACACCAATCAAGCAAGCAACCTCCGAAGTTGTGTGTAATTATATCAAAAAGAATATAATTGTTAGATTCAACATTCCTCACAAGATTTTTGCTGACAATGCTTCCAATTTATCATCACGTGAGTTGACTAAATTTTGTTATGGATTTGGGATCACATTAGATCATTCATCCGATTATTACCCCTATGGCAATGGTCAGGAAAAATCAAGCAATAAGAACCTGGTGACCATAATCAGAAAGATGGTTGATGAGAATTAGAGGACATGGTAAAAAGCATTGTATGATGCATTATGGGTAGATTGGATTACTCCTAAGTGAGATATTGGAATGTCCCCATTCCAGGTGTTGTATGGAATTAATGTTGAGATTCCTATCTCTATATAATTTCCAGTCTTACGGTTGGCTAAAGGAATTGAGGATGAAAATTTTAAAAGTTCTATTGAGAAAAGGATAATGTATCTAGCTAGGTTAGAAGAATAATGGAGCAAGGTGGTAGATCACATTGCAGATAATCAGAACAAAGTCAAAAGGATATTAGACAAGAAATCAAAGCAACATGATTTCCAGATTAGAGATCTAGTACTTCTCTGGGATAAGAGAAGGGAACAGAAAGGGATGCATGACAAGTTTGAATCTTTATGGAAAGGTCCTTTCAAAATTCATTAGATGAATGGTGAAAATAGATTCTGTCTATCATACCTTGATGTAAAGTTTCTCCCTCTACCTTTTAGTTGCAAACATATAAAGTTATTCCATCAGTAATTCAAGATGCTCTCTTGCATTGTATTAAAATTTATTTCTTGTTGTGTGTTTGATTTCTTTCTATTTGTTTGTTTTTGTTTTTATTATTCTGACTCTATAGTCAAATGGATAAAATATTCTTGATTCTTAGTTCTCTTCCTTTGATGTCTCAAAGAAAGTCCCCAATTTGAGCCAGCTGTTATCTTGTTTTAGTGATTCCAGCTAAAAATGAGATAGCCATAGAAATTTTTTGGACATATCTCTTAAAATTTAGTTTTGAAGGAGATTTTTGAGTTTTCATTGCATGAAAAAATATTTCTTGGATGTTACATGTCCCATGTTCCCTGAAACTTGAAACTTCATGGTCTTGACCATGCGTCAGGTTTTCAGAACTCCCATGCATCAGAACATGCTTTTCCCAAAACATGTTTTATACTTCGTGTTCCCAAAAACCTGAAACCCAATCGTAGCCTTTGTGTCAGAATCTCGTGACTTAAAAGAATCTTGACATATCATGCATCATGATTCATGTTCCTCGAAGCTCGAATCCCAAATTAAACAAAATCCTTTGTGTCAGGTTTTTGGGAGCTCTAAGCATGAGGACATGTCATTAATGCCCAGTTATCTAGTAGTTTTCACACGTGTCAGGTGATGTGTAATTAATGTTAGGGTATTATAAATACTTGGTTTTCCACATCATTTGTTACCTGGTATGTTTTTGCTGTGTTGGATTTTTGTGTATGCTTCTTCCACCTCAAGACCCGATTGAGCTTCCTGGTTGATTACGTCATCCGTATTTGATCACATTTTCGAATTTATTGAAGGTAATCTTCTCCTCTTTCCATTTTAAAGCTTCTTAGGGTTATTTTGTTGATGTTTTTCTTGGGTTTTTTCTTTTCCTTTTTCTTTACTGGTTTAGGGTTTTGGGTCTTTTTCCCTTTGTTCTTATCCTTTTCCCAGTAGGGTTTTTGTTGTAAATCCACTCCTTAGTTATTTATTTTTATTTTACTTCTAAGTTGTGGATTTCAAAAGGCTCTAGAAAAATTCCTAAGTGATCAAAGTGGGAAAATTTTCATGTTCTGACATTACAGAGACCTAATATCCTTGTTTGAGGTTTTGCAGAGTGTTTGACATCATCTAGTTTCCGCCCTTTTTCGGTATTTTCTAGCTGCTCGATATCTTGATTTCTCTACCTTGTTTCACGTCTTGAAAGGTGTTCAACATCTTATGATTTCTGTAGTATGTTAGGTATTTCTACCTTCTCTACATCCTCTCACTTCTTCCTTGTGTCGGGTTTTTGTTGATGCGCCGCATGCCCTAATTTCAAACATACATCTCGCCAGTGTTTTGGGTTTTTCAAGGTGTCTGAAATATTCCAAAATCTGCCATTCCTTTAGGTTTCCATTAGTGTTTCACACATCCTAATTTCTGACATACAATCCAGTCTGTCGGGTTTCCAAAGGTGTTCTACAAGTTTCAAAACCCAAAAGGTGTGTTAGGTTTGTACACTTGTCCAGCAAACTCTCACACCTGACTACTCTTCTAGAAGTCATCAAGGCATTCTCAAAATTCCTCATTTCGGACCCTAGCCCATCTCAGGATAAGTAAGATAAGTTAGGAAAGATGAAGTATAAGTATCAAAAGATGGAGTCTTCTTCTTATTTAACTTGCAATTACGACATTTGAGACACAGACATCAACAATATAGATATGGAAGACTTTTGGAAAAGAATTGTAGATTCTTCTTAGAATCCATGGACAAAGTCAATAGCTGGCGGTGGTCCCCCTCTTGCAGTAGGTTTTCCAATATCAGCCCAATGCCTTGAATTCATCTTGGCTTGCACTTTCCACAATGACTCAGCCTCCTGCTTAGTAAGAAATCAAGGAGGGGATTCTATAGTGAAATTGGATGGGGATTATTTTGATCAACTCCTAAAGTTTCCCAACTTTATGGAATACATTGATTTAGATTTTAAATCAGCAAAAAATTCCTGGGACAAGGATCAGGAAGACTACATCAAGCACGTAAATAAGAAGTTCTTGTTCAAGGCTAAGCCCATTGTTTCTAGGTTTCCTAAGTCGGTTCCTAGAAGTAATTTTATTCTTGAAGTTAGTGATATCATCGCTCTACTGAGATGGTTGTTTGGATTCCCAGATTCAAAATAATTCCAAGGGTGGATGTACCAGTTCATGGTCATTATAAAGAAAAATTACCAAGGGATAGATTAGGGTAGCCTGATAAGTAATGAGATAGACTCCTAAATGAGAACGGTCTTGTCTACTGGAAAGTTCTATATGATGTCATACGTCACCTATGTGGTAGAAGGCATGAGAAAATATACACGACTGGATGCAAAGGGAAACTGAGCAATGAAACACATATATCGGTACTTCCCACAGCTGACAATAAAAGGATCTGAAGATCAATTTAGAAGAGTGAACAATGCCTTCTTCTACGAAAAACATTTGGAGACTGGATCCTGATCTGAGGAAGAGAAGGGTTTCCGATGAAGCATGGACACAAGTTTCAAAATGGGGTTGCATCTTCTTCAAATTAAATAAGTTTACCTATATTCAGGTGGTAAGGTTCCACGGTAAACCTTTTCGTTTGCCTAGGTTCCCAGGTGACAAACTGATCCTTATGAATTTATTCAGAGAGTTTTTGGATTTTCACAAATTCCAACAAAGCAGACACAGTCGTTGTCTCCTTCCCCATTTGCATTGGAAGGTATACATGTTCCACCATGGTTAAGGCCAGGAACATGGTGCAAAAACTTCAAGACAAATTGAAGAATCACATGAAGATAAGGGAGGGATTTAACATCCAAGGAGTCCTCAAGTCATAAGGAACATTGTACCTCCATGTGCCCACTGTGGAAGATATATGGGTTGATCTTCGTGATGAAGTTGCCATCCAAAGAAAATAAAACAAAATACTAAAACTTGAATTACCCTGAAGGTACCACAGACAATGAAGTGTAATGGAACCTAGGTACGAATAGTTAGATGGAGACCAACTTGGATTACCAGCCATTGATTGGTCTTTTGCTGAAAAGACTTCTATTGCTGAAAGAGCTACCTAGACTCTTGTTTGCATTAAGGAAAGGATCATTTCCTGGGGAATGAGTTATAAGGAAAAGAGTTTTTCAAAGATAACTAATTTAGAAGAGGGAATCTCCAAGGGACAAAAGGAAAAGGATAAAAGCCCTACCAAGAGCTAAATAAAATTTAAGTTTGTCAGGAAAGGAGAAAAGAAAGGGTCCGAATCATCTTCTACTCCAAAACAAACAGTTGAGATCTTGGATTCACCTCCTCTTCCAGAAAAAGGAGAAACTCTTTCAGAAATCAAGGATATTCATCCTCTTGTTTCTCATTTTGTTGATTGCTCATCGAAGGTAATCATTTCTCTTGCTTCTCAAGCTTAGGCTTTAGAATATTTACCCCCTCTCTCCCAATCTTCCTCATCTCATATTTCAATGCCAATATCATCAGCCATGGCCAGCATTTTCTATGATCTCTCACCTCTCTCTACTAGACGTACGATGGCCCTAGAAATTCCTCCCTCTTCTGCACCTTCATTCTCTGAATATATTCCAACAATCACTAGACTTGCAGTCATCATGACTTCACAAGTAAATATTCCTCCACTCATAGATACAACCATAACACCTCTAATAGGAGAAATTATTCTACTGTACCTCAATGGTTGGTCGATCAGACTCCAAGGAATAGGAAGGTGGTAGCTCCCTTACCAACCTTCAATTTCAGTTCACTCAAGGCTTGTCCTACCAAATCTTCCAATAAACCCAAAACAATTTCAATAATTATGGTGGATGCCTCATGGCATAAGTTTGCAGAGATTGCCACTCCCGTGGTCGATAAAACAAAGGAGGATATAACAGTGATTGATTATTAGATTACAAGGGTTGATCTAGGAAAAGTGACAACAGAAGGAGCACAACAAGATGCACAAGATGCCACGAACATGCTTTGCCAAAAGCTGAAAGAAACAAAGGTAAGTAGGGATGAGCTATAGGAAAAAGTTGAATAGTTGATAGAGGTATTAATCAAGCTTTCAAAGCCTTCGCAGTCAACACCATCATCTTCTACCCCTTTGCCTATCAGGTTCGATTTATCATCGGTGCCTATGATTGAAAATATCAATGAGAAGGGGAGAATGGTTGAAGGATGGATAAAGAGGCTACTCCCACAAGGAAGAGAGGTCATAGATGAAACAGTGGAATTTTATAAATCCTTAGAGGAAATAAAGAAGGATGGTGATAAGATGGATGATGAGTTTTCATAGGAAGTTGGGAACCTTGA
The DNA here is from genome assembly GCA_019776745.2 of Taxus chinensis. Classification (NCBI taxonomy): domain Eukaryota; kingdom Viridiplantae; phylum Streptophyta; class Pinopsida; order Cupressales; family Taxaceae; genus Taxus; species Taxus chinensis. The sequence continues at coordinate 215,239,262 of CM034147.1, forward strand.
ATTAACTTTGGAATCCCTCAATGCACTGAAATAGGTTCCATCCTAGATCTTCATGGAAGAAGGAATTATTCCACATGGGGATAAGCATTTCCAACTTTCCAAAGCCATCAGAGTTAGGATAAATATTCTCAGTGAAGGTTGCAACAAGTTGAGAGAATCTAGAGATTAGTTGGTTGATGCCACCAATGACATAGAAAAGGATCTATCTAGGATCTTCGCCAAGGTGTTGGGTAAAATCTTGGAGATTATACCTGTTGATGATCTCTATAAGAAAATTCATGAATTAATTTAGAACGAACCAACTTCCATATTCGATCTGGCAGCCATTGACAAGTTCATAAGGATAGAAAATGATTTGGAATCACTAAGGAAGCTCAATAAGAAATTGAAGAAACTCCTTGGTAACGCAAGTGAAACTCAGGAAACTTGCAAGGTCCTAAGTGATTATTCTAAAGCACTAGATGAAGACGCGATGTAGAGTATAATCTAGAAGTTCCAAGAATTATGACACAAGAAGGCTTTGCTGGAAGAGGACGAGGATGATGAAGCGGAATAAACATAATGTTTCATGTCATTTATATCAAGAAATTGTCATGTCTTTTTCATTTTTGTTTCATCACATATGAAGAAAATTTTGACTTGTTCTCCTGTGTGAGAGTCAAGAAAAATAGGACTCTCATTAAAAGACTGTTTTCTAGGATTTATCCTATTTTCTCTCTACTCTCTCTATTATAAATAAGGGATGCTTGTGTATTTCAAGGAGAGACTTTTTGAATATCAAGTGCTTTTGTGAAGAAGAAGAAAATATTTGTATTTTATTTTCAGTCATTAAAGAATAGGAACAGGTGTTATTTTACAAAATTTTTGTTGTGGGATTCATCTATCTTGAGATATTGTTCTTACGTACAAAATCTTGAGCTATACTTTGTTTAGTATTCTCAATCGTTTTAATCGTTTCAAAATATTACACTCATTATCTAAAACTTGTATAAGTATTTATTGATCTATTTTTGCTTGAAATAAAATAGGTTCCTCTCATTCCCTTTCCACTCTGTTTCATCTATAATAAGTTTCCTTTCTAATCCATTGCATCTCTGAAGTTGTAATATCTCCATTTCATGTTGATATGGATTTCGGGATTGTATCCCAACCCCAATGGTTAGAATATTGTAGATATTATATATATTATTTCTGTTGTGTTTTAGATTAGTAAGAAATAGGTAGCCTCACCTGTCTTTGAGGAGGGATTTAATCCCATGCATTTTTGTTGAACCTCATATTTTGGCCTAAAAAAATATCCAACCTACAAAATAATAACACATATATACTGTGGAGGGATTCCACCAAGATAAATAATATAAGGAACCTAAGTAGGTCATATTATTGTGTAATAATCTATGTGTTTTGCATCAATCTCAGTATACCTCATCAACACATGTCTATAAAGAGTAGAAATTATATATTCTATCAATCAAACCATAAAGGAAAAGAACATATATGTAATTTTTAACACATAAACAAGTCAAACTATGTGTATAGATTTTAGTTTTATATTTTTGAAAAAAATTCAACGTATTTATATTTTTGCATTTATCTATGTATAGGGAGATGGGTCATAAAAATGCTACATGAGAAGATTATTTGTTAGGGGTAAGGTGAACCCTAAAGTGAGAAGGATATGTAGACCTAAAGTATGTCATAGTATGTGTAGAGACTATATAGGAATCATACTAAAATAGAAATCTGAAGAGGGATAGAATCATCAGATATAACATAGGTAGAAGGATTTTTAATTAGGATGTGTCCTTAGAGTTACATGTCTTGAAGAGAATTAAATTGATTAATATTGATTAATGCATCAAATTACATTGTGATTGAAGAGATATGATATAACATGTGATGATCAAGGATAATATGAGAAATATTGTCAAATGGATTAGAAGCATCACCCATACCAAAGGACACATGTCATATATGGTGCAATACAACATATTATTGGAAAATAAGGAAGGGAGATAAAAATATGGCCTTGAGTACTTGAGAAGGTATGTTGTATTGATGCATTTATCCAAAGAATGAATATAAGGTGAAAATTAATGGACCCTCTAGAAATAGTATACCATGATATAATAATGATATCAGTAACTCAAATGTAATGTTAAGTGGTTAAGTATTGGTTTCATTGAATTTTTAGAATGTTGACACAAGGGTGCTACCATATAAATTCATCAAGAGTACGACAAGGTGGATCCATTTCGGTTCTATATTTGGATACTTTTACATCATTATACTTAGTAGTGAGACATTAGAAAATACATAATATTTATATTAAAATAGTGTCCTTTTCTTCATTAATAGGATCGATAGGATTTGGTTTTTATGTGCCTATGCTTGTAGATAACACATATAATCATCATAAGGAGTTGTATTTCGATAATTCCATCCATATATTATGGGTGTCACCTTACTAGTAAATAACACATGAATAACATCATTTATATTTCCACTATAACCACTAATATCATTTGAATTTGGATCTATTGTAGCTTGTTTTTGATAAGTAGAGACATCCAAGGATCTATCACTTGGTGTACCAATTTTTTCATCATCACTGATATCAATATTAGATTTATATCCCCCAATTTAACTGAAATCTAATGTGAAAAAATTTTCATTTGGCATATCCAATGGTTCATTGGGTTCACTCATATATTCCTTATACTTAGTATCCTAATAGATCATAATAAAAATAAGAATTTATATTAATTTTTATGGAGGATCAAATATATTGTTAGAATCCATTTTTGTGTTTCTCCTTGATTGGGACTTAGTATTTTCTAATTTATTTGGGGAGATGTGCAATTATTCATGCTCAATTCACATTTCTGTCATTGTTGTTTGTATAATAGAAGGATGAAATTCTCTCACTGGGAGTGGTTCTTCCAAAACCCAAAAGGGGTGTTAGGTTTGGTACAGTCAAGCACACTCTCACACCTGACGACTCTTCTAGAAGTCATCAAGGCATTCTCAAAATTCTCAGTTCGAACCTTAGCCCATCTCAGGATAAGTAAGATAAGTTAGGAAGATGAAGTATAAGTTAAAAAGATGGATTTCTTCCTATTTAACTTGCAATTACGACATTTCATTTGAGGACACAGACACAACCAATTATAGATATGGAGACTTTTGGAAAAGAATCTTTAGATTCTTCTTAGAATCCATGGACAAAGGTCAAATAGCTGGCGGTGGTCACCCTCTTGCAGTAGGTTTTCCATATCAGCCCCAATGCCTTGAATCATCTTGGCTGCCCATTTACAACAATGACGCAGCATCCTGCTTAGTAAGAAATCAAGGAGGGATTCTTTATAGTGAAAATTGGATGGGGATTAGTTTGATAACTCCTAAAGTTTCCCAACTTATGGATATTACATTGATTTAGATTTTAAATCAGCAAAAAATTCCCGGGACAAGGATCAGGAAGACTACATCAAGCACGTAAATAAGAAGTTCTTGATCAAGGCTAAGCTCGTTGGTTCTAGGTTTCCTAAGTTAGTTCCTAGAAGTAATTTTATTCTGGAAGTGTGATATTCATCTTGCCTAATGAGATGGTTGTTTGGATTCCCAGATCAAAATAATTCAAGGTGGATGTACCAGTCATGCGTCATTATAAAGAAAAAATTACCAAGGGATATGATTAGCGGAGCCTGATAAGTAATGAGATAGAATCCTAAATGAGAACGGTATTGGTTACTGGAAAAGTTCTATATGATTGTCATACGTCCCACCATGTGGTAGAAGGCATGAGAAAAAATACCGACTGGATGCAAAGGAAACTGAGCAAGAAACAATAATCGGTATTCCACAGCTGACAATAAAAGGATCTGAAAGATCAATTAGAAGAGTGAACAATGCCTTCTTCTACGAAAAACATTGGGAGAATGGATCCTGATCTGAGGAAGAGAAGGGATTTCGATGAAGCAGGGACACAAGTTTCAAATGGGGTTGCATCTTCTTCAAATTAAATACGTTACCTAATATTCAGGTGGTAAGTTCCAGGTAAACCTTTTAGTTTGCCTCTAGGTTTCCCAGGTGACAACACTGATCCTTATGAATTATTCAGCGAGTTTTTTGGATTTTCACAAATTTCAACAAAGCAGACACCAGTCGTTGTCTCCTTACCCATTTGCATGGGAAGAGGTAAGGTATTACAGTTCCACCATGCGTAGGCAGGAATGGTGCAAAAACTTCAAGACAAATTGAAAGAATCACATGAAGAAAAGGGAGGGATTTAAAATTCCAAGGAGTCCTCAAGTCATAAGAACAGTGACCTCCTGTGCCCACTGTGAGAAGATATAGGGGGGATCTTCGTGATGAGTTGCCATCAAAGAAAAATAAAACAAAATACTAAAACTTGAATTACCCTGAAGGTACCACAGAAAGAAGTGTAATGGAACCAGGTACGAATAGTAGATGGAGACCACTTGGATTACCAGCATGATTGGTCTTTGCTGTGAAAAGACTTTATTGCTGAAAGAGTACCTAGGATCTTGTTTGCATTAAGGAAAGGATCATTTCCTGGGGAATGAGTTATAAGGAAAAGAGTTTTTCAAAGATAACTAATTTAGAAGAGGGAATCTCCAAGGGACAAAAGGAAAAGGATAAAAGCCCTACCAAGAGGCAAATAAAATTTAAGTTTGTCAGGAAAGGAGAAAAGAAAGGGTCCGAATCATCTTCTACTCCAAAACAAACAGTTGAGATCTTGGATTCACCTCCTCTTCCAGAAAAAGGAGAAACTCTTTCAGAAATCAAGGATATTTCACTCATGTTTCTCTTTTGTGATTGATCATCGAAGGTTAATCTTTTCTCTGCTTCTAAAGCTTAGGCTTAGAATATTTACCCCCTCTATCCCAATCTTCCTCATCTCAATTTCCATGCCAATATCATCACCATGGCCAGCATGTTCTCTGATATCTAACCTCTCTCTACTAGAGTACGATGGCCCTAGAAATTCCTCCCTCTCTGCACAGTTCATTCTATGAATATATCCAGCAATCACTAGACTTGCAGTTCATCATGACTTCACAAAGTAAATATTCCTCCACTCATAGCTAAAACCATAACACCTCTAATAGGAGAAATTATTCTACGGACCGCAAGGTGTGTCGGATCAGAATCAAAGGAATAGGAAGGTGGTAGGATCCCTTACAACTCACTTTCAGTTCACTCGAAGGCTGTCCTACCAAATCTTCCATAAACCAAAACCAATTTCGAAGAATATGGTGGATTTGCCTCAGGCATAAGTTTGCAGAGATGCCACTCCGTGGTCGATTAAAACAAAGGAGATATACCAGTGATTGATTATTAGATTACAGGGTTGATCTAGGAAAAGTGACAAACAGAGAAGGAGCACAACCAAGTGAACAAGATGCCACGAACTGCTTTGCAAAAGCTGAAAGAAACAAGGTAGTAGGGATGAGCTATAGGAAAAGTTGTTGAATAGTTGATAGAGTTTAATCAGCTTTCAAAAGGCCTTCGCATTCAAAAACCATCATCTTATACCCTTTGCTATCAGGTTCGATTATCACGGTGCCTATGATTGAAAATATCAATGAGAAGGGGAGAATGGTTGAAGGATGGAAATAGGGCTACTCCCACAAGGAAGAGAGGTCATAGATGAAACAGTGGAATTTATAAAATCCTTAGAGGAATAAAGAAGGATGGTGATAAGTGATAGATGGATGATGAGTTTGCATAGGAAGTTGGGAAACTTGAATTAACTTTGAATCCCTCAATGCACTGAAATAGGTTCAATCCTAGATCTTCATGGAAGAAGGGACTTATTCCCACATGGGGAAAGCATTTCAAACTTTCAAAGCCATCAGGAGTTAGGATAAATATTCTCAGTGAAGGGTGCAACAAGTTAGAGAAATCTAGAGATCAGTTGGTGATGCCACCAATGACATTAGAAAAGGATCTATCTAGGCTCTTCGCCAAAGGTGTTGTTGGTTCAAATCTTGGAGATTATAACCTCGTTGGATGATCTCTAAGAAAGTCATGAATTAATTTAGAACGAAAAACCAACTTCCATATTCGATCTTGCAGCCATTGACAGTTCATAAGGATAGCACTGATTTGGAACACTAAGGGAAGCTCAATAAGAAATTGAAGAAAATCCTTGGTGTAACGCAATGAAGTGAAAAACTCAGGAAACTGCAAGGTCCTAAGTGAATTATTCTAAAGCAACTAGATGAGAAGCGATGTTAGAGTTTAAATCTAGAAGTTCCAAGAATTATGACACAAGAAGGCTTTGCTGGAAGAGGACGAGGAGGATGAGCGAATAAACATAATGTTTCATGTCATTTATATCAAGAAAAGTGTCAGTCTTTTCATTTTTTAGTTTATCAACCTAGAAGCAAATTTTGACTTGTCTCCGCGTGAGAGTCAAGAAAAATAGGATCTCATTAAAAGACTGTTTTCTAGGATTTATCCTATTTCTCTTACTCTCTCTAATTATAAATAAGGGATGCTTGTGTATTTCAAGGAAGACGTTTTGAATATCAAGTGTTTGTGACGAAGAAGAAAATATTTGTATTTTATTTTCAGTTCATAAAGACTAGGAACAGGAGTTATTTTTACACAATTTTTGTTGTGGGATTAATTATATTGAGATATTGTTCTTACGTACAAAATATGAGCTTATACTTTGTTTAGGATCTCATCGTTTTTAATGTTTCAAAAATATTACACTCATTATCTAAAACTTGTATAAGTATTTATTGATCTATTTTTGCTTTGAAATAAAATAGGTTCCTCTCCATTCCCTTTCCACTCGGTTCATTCTTATAAATAAGTTTCGTCTAATCCATTGCATCTCTGAAGTTGTAATATCTCCATTTCATGTTGATATGGATTTCGGGATTGTCTCCCACCCCCAATGGTTAGAATATTGTAGATTATTATAATATTATTTCTGTTGTGTTTTAGAGTAGTAAGAATAGGTAAGCCTCACCTGTCTTTGAGGAGGGATGCGGGATTTAATCACATGCATTTTTTTGACCCTCCTATTTGGCCTAAAAAAATATCCAACCTACAAAAATATAAACACATATATACTGTGGATGGATTCCACCAAGATAAATATATAAGGAACTAAGTAGGTCATATTAGGTGTAATAACTCGTGTTTGCATAATCTTCGTATACCTATCACACACATGTCTATAAGAGTATAGAAATTATATATTCTATCAATAAAAACATAAAGGAAAAGAACATATATGTAATTTTTACAATTAAACAAGTCCAAGATGGGTTAAGATTTTAATTTTATATTTTTGAAAAAAATTCCACGTTTGATATTTTGCATTTATCTATGTATAGGTAGATGGGTCATAAAAATGCTCATGAGAAGATATTGTTAGGGGTAGGTGAAACCTTAAAGTGAGAAGGTATGTAGGACCGTAAGTATGTCATAGTATGTGTAGGACTATTAGAATCATACTAAAATAGAAATCTGAAGAGGATTAGAATATTCAGATATAAATAGGTAGAGGGATTTTAATTAGGATGGTGTCCCTAGAGTACATGTTCTTGAAGAGAATAAGTGATTAATATTGATTAATTCATAAAGCCATTGTGATTGAAGGATATGATATAACTGTGTGTCAGGATAATATGAGAAATTGGTCAAATTTGGATAGAAGCATCACCCATACAAGGACACAGTCATATATGGGGCAATACAACATATTATTGGAAAAATAAGGAAGGGACGATAAAAATAGGCCTTGAGTATGAAGGGAGGTTGTATTGATGCATTTATCCAAAGAATGAAATAAGGTGAAATAAGGGAACCTCTAGAAATAGTAGACCATGATATAATATGATATAGTAACTCAAATGTACGTTAAGTGGTGAAGTATTTGGTTTCATTGAATTTTAGAATTGTTGACACAAGGGTGCTACCATATAAATTCATCAAGAGTACGAACAAGTGGATCAATTTCGGTTCTATATTTTGGTACTTTACATAATTATACTTAGTAGTGAGACATAGAAAAATCATAATATTTGATATTAAATAGTGTCCTTTTCTTCATTCAATAGACGATTAGGATTTGGTTTTGCTTATGTGCCTATGCTTGTAGCTCACACATATAACGATCATTAAGGAAGTTGTATATTTACGATAATTCCATCCATATATTAGTGGGTGTCAACCTTATAGTAAATAACACATGAATAACATTCATTTTATTTCCACTATAACACTAATATCATTTGAATTTGACTATTGTAGCTGTTTTTGCTAGTAGAGACATCCACGGATCTATCACTTGGTTGGTACCAATTTTTCATAATCACTGATATCGATATTAGATTTATATCCCCCAATTTAATGAATCTCATGGGAAAAATTTCATTTGGCATATCCAATGGTTCATTGGGTCACTAATATTTCCTTTTACTTAGTTCTCTATAGCTCATAAGAAAAACTAAGAATTTATATTAAGTTTTATGGCGGATCAAATAATTGTTAGAATCCATTTTGTGTTCTCCTTGAGTGGGACTTAGTATTTTCTAATTGATGTGGGGGGAGATGGCAATATTCATGCTCAATTCACATTTCTGTCATTGTGGTTTGTATAATAGAAGGATGAAATTCTCTACGGGAAAGTTTTATCTTGAGTGGGAGCTATGGCAGATGATGGAAGATCTAGGGTTGATAAATTCAACGGGTAGAATTTTAGTCTTTGGAAGATGCAGAAGGAATATTACCTTTATCAAAAGGATCTTTATACTCTGCTATCTGAGAAGGTGAACAAACCCTCGAGTATGATAGATGTGGAATGGGATTTGTTGGATCAGAAGGCACTTGGAACGATTCGGCTGTGTCTTGCATCCTTGGTATTATTTAATGTTTCAAAGGAAAAGACTACAAAAAATCTAATGGATGCATTAGGGAAGTTGTATGAAAAACCCTCTGCCTCTAATAAGATATTTCTAATGAAAAATTTGTTTAATATGAAGATGTCTGAGAATACTTCAGTAGCAGATCATTTAAATGATTTCAATACAGTTGTGAATATGCTAGCTTCGGTTACAGTAGAATTTGATGAAGAAGTTAGGGCTTTATTAATTCTTTGCTCTTTACCTAAGAGTTGGAATAGCCTGGTAATGGCAGTAAGTAACTCAGTTCCAGCTAACTCGAAGTTGAAGTTTGAGGATGTTGTAGGGGTGATTCTAAGTGAGGAAATGCAAAGAAAAAGCTCGGGGGAATCTTCTACTTCAGGGAATGCTTTGATAGTGGAAACTAGAGGGAGACAGAAGAATAGAGGAAACCGTGGAAAATCAAAAGATTGGGCAAGGTCAAAATCCAAGAGAATGATTGTATGTTGGAATTGTGGAAAGCCCCCCCCCCCCCCCCCCCCCCCCCCCTGGGCATGCAAAGAAGGACTGTTGGAAGCTTCGAGACAAGAAGAAACAACAAGAAGAAAACAAGGAAGTAAATGTGGCATCGAGTAATGTATGTCAGGATGCTTTGATTCTTTCTTTGCACAATATTATTGAATCTTGGGTTTTAGATTTAGGGGCTTCTTTCCATGCTTCTCCACATAGGCATTATTTTGTTGATTATGTTCAAGGAGATTTTGGGCATGTTTTTCTTAGTGATGATGAGCCTTAGCAGTATAGTCTAGAAAAGGTTATGTTCAGGTTAAGATGCAGAATGGGAATACATGGCTATTGAAGGATGTCAGACATGTGCCTACATTAAGATGAAATTTGATATCGGTAGGGAAAATTGGGAAGTGATGGTTGTACCATGATATTTACAGCAGACTCTTGGAAGGTTACCAAGGGTGCTCTTGTGGTGGCAAGAGGTAAGAAGGTTGGAACCTTGTATTTATCCACTGATAGTACTAATGATTGTAATCTTGTGGCTTCAGATGTCAGATACAACATTATGGCACTATAGGCTCGGTCATATGAGCCATAAGGGCATGCACATCATAAAGAAGAATTTTCCTAGATATACAGAAACAGGTTTGGATTTCTGTGAGAACTACATATATGGGAAAAAGAAGCGAGTAAGGTTTCTCAAGGTTGGACCTACGAAGAAAGAGAGTAAGTTAGAGCTGGTACATTCTGATGTGTGGGGGCCAGCTCAGGTATCATCTCTTGGGGGTTTAAGTTATTATGTTACTTTTATTGATGATGCAACAAGGAAAGTTTGGGTTTATTGTATTAGAAACAAATTTGATGTATTTGATACTTTTGTTAAATGGAAAGCCTCGGTAGAGAATGAAACAGGCCTTAAGCTAAAATGTCCTCAGGTCAGATAATGGAGGGGAGTATTACAATAATGAATTTGATGATTATTGTTCTAAGAATGGAATCTGCACAGGAAAAAGACGGTTCTAGGAACTCCTGCAGCAGAATGGGGTGTTAGAAAGGATGAACAAAACAATAATGGAACGTGCTAGGAGCATGAGGTTACATGTAAGGACTGCCTCTTTCTTTTTGGGCCGAAGCGGTGAGCACAGCTATGTACTTGATAAACGGAGGACCCTCAAGTGACTTTGATGGAGGCATACCTGAGGAGGCTTGGTATGGTAAGAAAGTTGATTACTCATTTCTTAGAGTCTTTGGATGTGAGGTGTTTGTTCATATTGACAAGGATGATAGGACCAAGCTAGAGGCTAAATCAGAAAAATGCACTTTCATTGGTTATGGTGGTGATGACTTTGGATTTAAATGTTGGAGTATTAAGGACAAGAAAATCATTCGGTCTAGGGATGTGGTCTTTAATGAGAAAGTCATGTATAAGCAATGGTTGCAGGAAAATAGGGAAGAATCCAAGAAAGAATATGCAGTGGTAGAGGATCTTCAGGATGGGAAAGTGACCCATGAATCAGTTCAGGAACCTACTCAACAGGAACCCCAAACTCCTACAGTGAGAAGGTCTTCTAGGGTAAGAAAAGAACCTGAACGTTTTTCTCCTTCTCTTTATTATTTATTACTCACTGATAGTGGAGAGCCAAAGAGATTTGATGAAGCAATGCAGGTATATGCCAGTAAGAAGTGGGAGCAAGCCATGGATGAGGAGCATAAGTCTCTAATGGAGAACCAGACTTGGGATTTGGTGAAGCTACCGGAAGGCAAAAGAGCATTGTAGAACAAGTGGGTGTACAGAGTTAAAGACGAAGAAGGAGGCAAGAAAATATATAAGGCCCGTTTGGTGGTCAAGGGGTTTGCACAGAAACAAGGTATAGATTTTGATGAGATTTTTTCTCCTGTAGTAAAAATGACTTCTATTAGAACTGTTCTTGGAATAGTGGCAGCAGAAGACTTGCACTTAGAACAGTTAGATGTAAAGACTGCATTTCTCCATGGTGATTTGGAGGAGGAGCTATATATGCAGCAACCAGAGGGCTATGAGGTCAAAGGTAAAGAGGAGATGGTGTGCAAACTGAAGAAGATCTTGTATGGCCTGAAACAAGCTCCACGTCAATGGTATAAGAAGTTTGATAGCTTCATGATGGAGCAAGGTTATATTAGATGTCATTCTGACCATTGCGTGTATATAAAGAAATTTGAGGATGGAAGTTATATTATCCTGTGTTTGTATGTTGATGACATGTTGGTTGCAGGTAAAAACATGCAGGAAATAAAAGTACTCAAGAAACAACTAAGTGAATCCTTTGATATGAAGGATTTGGGGGCAACCAGACAAATCCTTGGTATGAGGATAACTCGGGATAGGAAGGAACGGAAGCTGACTTTATCTCAGGAAGAGTACATTAAGAAGGTATTGGATAGGTTTAACATGCAGGATGCTAAACCGGTTAGGACTCCTTTGGCAGGCCATTTCAAGTTATCAAAGGAGTATGTGTCCCAAGACAGAGAAAGAAAGAAACCAGATGTCCAAGGTACCTTACTCATCAGCAGTTGGTAGTTTGATGTATGCTATGGTGTGCACTAGGCCTGATATTGCCCATGCAGTGGGAGATGTGAGTAGATTTATGAGTGATCCAGGTAAAGAGCATTGGCAAGCAGTAAAGTGGATCCTTCGGTATTTGAGAGGGACCATGGGGACAATTTTGTGCTACAGTGGATCAGACACCACTTTATGTGGTTATGTAGATTCAGACATGGCTGGAGATGTAGATAGCAGGAGGAGCATGACAAGTTATATTTACACTGTAGGTGGGACAACAGTGAGCTGGATTTCATGACTACAGAAGCTGGTGGCTTTGTCAACCACGGAGGCTGAGTATGTTGTTGCCACAGAGGTAAGCAAAGAGATGATTTGGTTACAACAATTGCTTGAGGAGTTGGGGCATAAGCAGGAGGAATGTAAGCTGCATAGTGATAGTCAGAGTGTTATACACCTAGCTAAGAACTCTGCTTTCCACTCCAGGATGAAGCATATACAAGTTGAGATATCACTTCATCAGGATAGCTTTAGAGCAAGATAAGTTGAAGTTAGACAAGATTCATACCAGTCAGAATCCTGTAGACATGATGACCAAGGTGGTCACAAGGGATAAACTAAAGCTATGTTCAGCTTTGGTTGGAATTCGCGGATGAAAGTGAAGGGTTGAGAAGCTTTCTCAGAATGGAAATCAGTCTCCAAGTGGGAGATTGTTATGTTTGTGGAGCCTATTTTCATGTTAGAGTGTGATACACCTTCTATGTGTTACACTCGGGTATTTTTACTGGTGGTCCTGCTCGCCGGTGAGTGGAGTGGGGTTCGGGGGGGGGACGGGGGTCGATCGATGGGGGCTCAGGGGTGAAGCCCCTGAAGTAAATTTTCATGGGTGGTTTATTAACCCATGGGTAATGGGTAATCGTTATGGGTTGGTTTTTGAGGCCCATGGTTTTTTCGGTCATTGTTTTGATACCACATCCCATGGTTTTGATACCCACGGTTTTTGCCCATGGTTTTGATACCCACGGTTTTGTATTAAACTACTTAAGCAGTTGTCTATTTATATGGTCTTATGCATATGATAGATAGAACAAACAAATGTATTGTAGATGTGTTTTGAATTTGAGGTGTGAATTTGTAGAGTTTGTTGAGCATAGCTCCAAACAGATCTGGGTATTGTATTGAGAGAGCAGGTGGCTTGTAATAAAATCCAAGCAAGTGATTCTTGGTGGACGTAGCCCAAATTGGGTGAACCACGTTAAATACTGTCTCTTTGTGTTGTGTTATTTTATTCTACACTTTTATTTGAGATCTGTAATATTTTCTGCATATTAGTTTCTACTATTTGCGATTTGTGAGGGATTATTCCATGCATATTTTATCCCTTATTTCCTAACAGGACTCCAAATTTTAAAAATAGAGAGATCATCATCAAGAAAATTATCGACAGGGTGTTTCTATCCTACAATGGAGAGGTTTCATGCTAAAATCAGATATGTCTACCTATGTCCAGAAAGTTTCAGCTTTCAGTATAGAAATGACTTGGAAAATCCTGTCTCAATTTCTCAAGAGTAGTAAAATAGGTGACATAGGATGTAGTTCACTCGTTAACATCTTCATAAAATAACGGTTTGCATGCAATGGCGCCACTCACCAAGTTCACCAAAATTGCCAAAAATGAGCCCTACATGTATTGCTTTATGTCTAGATGTACAAATAACGTGGGTCTCATTTAATGACATGCATGCTTGCTATCTGACTTATCCCTCATCAGAATCACTTTGTGGTAGAATAATAATTGTTTCATAGCCTCTTCTTCAATCTAGTTTACATATTGAAACTAAGGAGTCTTCAAAGTAAATCTCTTCTGGTCAACATTTGTGTGAGGACCACATATTGCCTACGTGGCTTTATGTGAAAATTGGGACCATTTCCACCAAGAAAAGAACCTCTTGAACTTATATTTTATTCACAAGCCATTGGAATCTTCTCTTAATCTCCATACCCAGATATGATTTCATCACTCATACTTCTCCACAAACTCTACAACTCACACTGGGAAGTGTTCACACACATCACAATGTTCTTCAACCCTACCATTGTCATCTCTCCAACAGTTAGGCAACTGCTTGAGCTAGTCATGTCATCATACCGTATACCAAGCCATCAACCCTAACTTCATGGGTTAATCAATTCCTTCATCCTCTTCTTCATTGGATCATGTTTCCCAAAATATTAGGCTACTTCATCAACTGTCCCAAAATTGTCACCCACCAGTACTTGATTAGATATGACAATTTTAACTCGACTGTGACTTCATGTGACTTTGTATGCACAGGACTTGAAATCATCATCCCACTCACCTAATGTCATTGCATAATAGTAGATCTTATACTCGGTCAAATAGCCGTTGCTAAGTTATGGTGAACTGATAAAATCATGCACTTTTAAACGACCATATATCCATGGATTCATAATAAGATTCATATGGTCTCTAGGTATTAAGAAAAATACATGTAGAGTTACCCATAGGTCTTTGATCACCTGTCCTTTGATATGCTTCTGCTTTCAAGTTTCATCCTTACATCACTTGGAATAGTTCTATCCCTACACATGTTTGAAAACCTTGCACCATTCTTGGAAATAACGTGTGGTATCCCAAGCATATGGGAGCTTAGCGCCATGGGTACCCACTAGTTTCATCCTTCCTCTAAGCCAAACCCGATCTGTTGTAACAAGCTCACTTAGTGCTAGAATGACTTTCTAGCCATTTGGTAGTGATTACTATGGTTCAAAGACCCGGTCCTTTTCTAGGTATTACTCCATTCCTACTCGAAGGAATCAAGTAAGAATGCATACCAGATTTGTTAGATCGTTCTCTATCTGATTAGTAAGGTCATAATATACATCCTATCTCCATGTAGAACTTGCATGAACACCAAATTCTAAGAGATTTATGAGGGATGATTTTCCTCATCTAGCTCCCTCAATTTTCTACAAAGAGATGGTTCAATTTGGCATAATTGACCTAGTTCTAGGTGTTATTCCCATTTCACGAGCACCCTACAAGATGAAAAATCCTTAGATTCGTGAGCCCAAAATTTAGAATATTTAGTTAAAGTATTTGTTAGAGAAGGGCCTCATCATCTCTAATGTGTCCCCTTAGAGAACACCCATGATTTTTTAAAGAAGGATGCATCTCTTCACTTTTATGTCAATTTCAGAATTATGAACAAGGTGATGATGAATAATTTTTATCCTCTTCCTAGGATTGATGCTTTGTTTGGGGTTTTATAGGTGATTGTTTATTGCAAGTCTTACAATGGCATCTTATGCAGTCCAACAAAGTTAGTGTGGTAGGAAGAAACTATAGTATAACATCCAAAGACACCTCAGAGGATAGTTTCAAAAAATTTCCACGTGTCAAGGAACCCATATCTCAAACCAGGGTGCCCATGAGAGCCCCTACCCTCTCCAAGTTCTCTAGTCTAATCAGAGAGCTCAAATATGTACTTTCTTAGGATTCTCTATGGTTATTTGCTTCTTTTCATCTGGTTTTCTCTGCGACATAGTACCTCAACTTTTTTCAATCAGATAAGGACTTCTTGACCCTCTATTTCACATCAATGTTTTACATTTCTATTTACTTAGTTTATTGAGTCATTTCCTTTACTTATTTAGATGTTATTTACTACTTTACCTAACATTAGATTAAGGTAGGATCTCTCATTTTAGTTTAATCATTTTGGTGAACCGATACTCAATCTTCACACTCTTGGGGTCCTCATTCTTTATTTATCATTATAAATTATGGTCATCATGAGTATATCAATCAATGATTATTTTCTTCCACATCCTGATGTAAGGAAAAGAGTCCAACATCTCCTTGCTACTACTCACATTCATGCTGATATGTATCTTGACTCAGTCTATCAAACTATTGTAGGTGTATTTTCTCAACACATAACATTAAAGTATAATATTCCCACTAATATTAACACTTTTGACAATGATCCACCCTTACATATCATGATTCAAATTTACAATATAGGTGTTAAGCGTATTTTAGTTGACAATGGATCGAAACTCAACTTATGTCCCATGTCATTCCTTGATAAGATATGTCTTTCCGCTCATGATGTTAGTCCATCATCTCTCTCACTTCATGCATATGATGGTTTAGTTTGCCCATGCATATGTCACATTGATATTCCTATCACTCTAGGGCCAAAAAATATCAATATAATATTCTTTTTCATTGAATTTCCGCTCTCATATAACTATGTTTTTGTAGGACATGGCTCCATACCATGTAAGATGTTTCCTCTACCGTACATCATTGTGTCAAATTCCCCCACTAATACTACTCTTCCTACTCCACACACTGCTATTATAGATGACCCTAAACCAAAGGATAAACTACCTCATTTTCCTTCACTAAATGGTGCTATTTGCGTCATTGATGCAATTTATTCAACTCCATTGCCTTCCTCTCCCACTACTACTTCTATGGTCATTTATCAAAGGCTTCTCTCTACAGAAAATGTTGCTTTAGGTCCTACCCCTTCTCACATGACATATTCATCACTACGACCTTCCTTCACATGCATAATTTTCATGAATAATTCATATTAGGAACATATTCCATTTGATACTACTTGCGATGACATTGTATATAAGCATGAGGGCTTAATTTGACCAGGATTTGGATTTGAGGACCAATACCCTCCACCACATGTTCCTCAACTCTATTATGGGTTTATTTCATCATCACTTCTTATAGAATATGTTTCTTTCATCTTATAGTTTTCTTGTCATGTGATACTAGATCTACACCACTTACATTAGGATAATCATGACTTGATTACATTGGGGGTACTCTAGATCCTGACCACACATATATACGTTCCCATGCCATTTGGTTGTGTATTCATTTTTAATAGTTATTTTCATGGCTATATACAAAATCTCACTCTTTGGTATGCACATGGGTGCCCCTTACCACCCTTCACTCATGAAGAGTATGTTATGGGTTTGTACAACTTGTGTCTTAATGGCTCATTACATGATAAAATTGACACCATGGCTTATTAGGGATCTAATGCTTATCCATTTGAATTTGACCCTAAAAATGATGATATCTTAGATGACATTACATGATATATTATTTATCTCTCACACTTGGGGGGAATAACACTCACACAATTCCTCCCAACCTAACATTAACACAAATATCATACTCGAATTTGCACACACCCACATTTTAGAATTCACATAGGCATCTACACTACATACATTGTCATAACCCTTTGACACACTCTTTTTCCTTGGATCAAACTTGACTATTGAGGGAATTTTATACACATGGACCACACACACTGCACAATAGCTACTACAAATTACATCTCTTCACAAATCTTGCAATGGATTTCACATTTTATATACTACATTTTCAACTTCCTCTACATCATTCATATTTAGACATTTTCACATCTACACACCATACTAGTGTTCGTCACACATGTGTCACAATATTATTGTCTACGAGTCTAACATTACATACTATTCATCATACATACTACATAACACACATTTCAAACTTTTAGGATATCTACACATCTTGCATTACATTCTATACATTGCACATTTACACATTTTTCTCATCACATGGTTGTCTATTCTCATTGCACATACTATATATTCTTCTACGCACTTCACTCAGGACGCGATGTTGCACTCTAGTATTATGGTCAATACTAGACTGTTGAGGGTATAGATCAGAAATGGACCACATCATGCTCATAAATTCATTATTTGATCTTCTCATGCAAAATTCCAAGGATTAGTTATATACGCCTTAGGCTATAAGGTCACTTATTCTAACATCATCTTGTGATATGCTACACAATCACCTTCCCTTACATTGTTTAGTGGTATATGATTTAGAATTAATCACCACATCCTTTCTATTCATTTATTCATGATATCAACTTATGATATAGTGTCACATACAGTTCATCTCTATGCCGTGTGTCATCACCACACACTTCCTAAATCATGCTATACACAACACATAGTTCAACCATTTTTTGATGATGCACTCTCATTTATGGTCCATTATTGACTGATGTGGGGCCATAATAAATGAACCTCAATACATAAAAATCCATTCACTCAGGGGGCACGCGGATCCTATCATTCACTCTACATTCCATTCCATCCATCCATAACACACTACATTTTATGGTTGCACTCACTCTTGCTTACTCATGCTTTTACATGTACGCTTTACTACACATGTTAGATAGATCTCTTATATATCATTATCTTTACCATACATGCATGTGTGTTCACATCCTTATCTAGTTGTGATCGTAGATACAAAGCTCATACATGCATCACTAATGCTTGACACACTACCTACTAGGGGCATCCACTAGCATACATTACATGTGTTATTGCTTCATTTTATACTTAACACTTTCCATTATCAGGTTATACATGCTTTGATGTACATTTTATTTTTCTAACATGATAATGGGTGCTTCATGTGCAACATTTTTTATGCAGGGATATTCTCTTCCATACTTACATGTTTTTTTACTATTGCTTGTTATTATTTATGGGCCTTACACTTTGTTGTGTGTACACACTTGCTTGCTTACAGTCATGATGGCTTTGAGTGTCTTGAAACATCATGAGTGATGTCCCATGTTTTCCACCCACTTTGTGTGGTATATGATTGTCTATTTGAGTGTTTAAATTATGTACTTATGTTCTATTTGTATATTGTTTGTTTCTACATGCATTCTTATTCATACTAATTTATTTTTTTCTAGCTACTTGTTAGTGTCCCTTGGTCTTTATTGAGAACATTCCCTTCCCCCTGCAGGGCATAATTTTAGTATACATGGTCAGTCCTCTTTCGGGGCTGCATTCACCTATCCGTGATGTATCATGCACCCACAAAGAAGGGGGGCATAATTTAGGGTTTACACATGGTACCAATACAATCTAGTATACAGTTTAGTCCACATTAGAATCTACAATACAGTCTATAGTATTCGTCCATGACACAATTCATTTTATAGTGAGTGGGTTCAGACTAGTCTGTGAACCCTACACACAAGGAATTTTACAAGGAATATTGTCCTTGTCATTCTGGGGAGTAGTTACAGGTTGGAGGATACAAAGGACTTTCCTCCCTACACTACTTTTTCCAGTGGCATCAGATTGCCCAATAAACCAGCCAATACAAAGATATCTTCTCACATCTCAGGGAAGTATTTACAAGTTGGAGAATAACACAACTTTCTCCATACACTTCATCATCCACAATGGCACAAGATCACTAAAAATAATCAGACTTCACCAATAGTTACATGATATCATTTCTAGACCCTTTTGTCTCATCATGGATTAGGTGCACATATTCCTTTTTCCTTGCCATTTTTGTATTTTTCTACATGTTTATTTACATATATACATGCATTTTTACACACATAAATGTGTATTTGACTACTTGATCATATTTTATTTTAGAGTTCCATCTATATGAGATGAAATTAGTTAATAACAACAACACACACATGGCGAGTACTATTATCCAATGTTTCCCTTGGGCCAAATTTGACAAAAAGGACCTAATAGGATTTAAGCACCTAAAAACAAGGCCCTTAAGGTTGAAACTAAGTTCCAGGAGTTTCAATGCTTCATGATAACTTTTAATGAGTTTATAAGTGAAAATCATATTGAAATTTTTTTCCTCTTCTTAGTTTTGGCCCTTAAGTTCATCTTGAAAAGTGATGAAATATAGGTTCTGTTGGCCCACAATTAGTTAAAATGCAAAAAATCAAAGGGAAAAAGGCAATGAGACGTTAAAATCTTGCATTCAGTCTCCATCAGGCCTTTGACACAAGAAAACTAAAAAAAAATGCAAAAGAGTCTAGCCTCAGGGTCAAAATTTTACATTTGGGCCTTAAGGGGCCACCAAGCTAAAAAAGAGCTCGAAGAGCTAGATCATACATTAAGGGAGGTGAGATAGGAAGGGATCATTGAGAAGCTCATAAAACTACACATCAAGTCAAGTTATATTGGGCTCGGATGAGCTGAGTTGGCTCTGAGGAAAAATCATGGGAGCTTAATGGAGGGGCCATGTTGGCCAAAGGGGCATGTAGATTGCTCAAGAGCTCGCAAATGGGTGGTTCGAGGTCAGACCCAATCTCACAATGGAATTTTTCGATGGGAATTGACAAAATAACTAAAAGGATCATGGTGGAGTTATCTTGCATGGTGAGCGAGGTTCAATAGAGTGAATTCAAGCTCATCTTGTGGATCATGGAAGCAAAAGGGAAAAGCTAAATGAGCTCAACATGAAAAAATTTGGGGGCATCAATACAAAAGTGGCCAATTTGAATGAAGTCAGCCATGAGGGCCGATTCAACTTAGAGCAGGTGTAATGAGCCATGGTGGGAGAAACTTGGAAAAAAGAGGCCAAAATACAATGTGGGCTCACTCCAGCTCAAGAAGAAGCCACACTTGGTGAAGGGGTCAATGAGATGAAGCCAAGTGAGTGAACAAAGGAAGGGCTCATGTATTGTGAAGATCAATGTAAAACACACATGAAAAGGCTTAGGTTTGAGTCAGGTAGGTCGCAGAGAATGGAGGTGGGTTCATTGCATAGAGGGGTGATTCGTAGCCAACTTGGCTGAAAACATGGAGGAAATCGTAGGAGTTTGAGCTATTTCGAAAGTTGAGGGTCCCGAAGTTTGAAATTTTTAGACTTTGGGGGTTTGTTGTTTTGGAGGTCTTGAGGAGATGATTTTTGAATCGGAAGGCATAGAAACCCAAATTCAAGGACACCAAAATTTTGAAAAGTATGTACTTCGTGGTGAGTCGGGGTGGATTCAGAGATGGGTAAGTTCAAGTTTCAGAGGATGGGGAATTTGAGGTTCATTTCAAGGTTAGAAGAAAGTGATGTTTGAAAAAATGAGCCCAAAAGCCTCAAAATAATACTTGCGCTGAAATCAAATAAAAAATTCTATTGATTTGCATCGTATACCAAGCTATTTGGGGCGACCCATTGGCATGTTAGCAGAGTAGGTGGGAAGGAAATCCATCGAAGTGGGTGGCATGCAAAGTAGTAAGATTTTCTCAGTAGGTGAAGTAATGAGCTCAAAGGTGGATGTGCAGACCCTAAATGGTGCGCTTCATTCAAAAATGCATAACTTTGGAAAAAAATTGGCTAAATATGACAAAATTATATTCCTTGGAAATGATTTTTAGAGGGAAATTTAATGGTGATCGCCAAATCTAGAGATCATTGGGGTAGGTTAAGATTAAACCCTAGAATAAACCTTTGCAGAAATGATGATATATTCCTTTGTACTCCACCATTTTTCATAAAATTACAGTAATTAGAAAGTTGATTTTGAGCTTTACAACATGGCACCATTGAAATTTGTATTTCGTGGGTTCTAGATCTCTTAAAATGGTAAAAAGTGAGTAGTAGATAGAAGAAATTAATGAGGTAGGTGATATAAAAGTCATGATGGATTTGTAAGGGCTAGAACTAGACCTAGGTGCAATCATAGCCAATTCCTTCTTATGCACGACAAATGAATTAAGTTCAAAAGGTTGGATATTTTTCCTTTGTCCCTCCTTTCTTTCTTGTCTATGAGAAGTCTGTGGAGCTCAAGCCTCCCATTGGAATTGTAATGCAATTTTTATGCCTTTTGGCCCCTTATAAAACATTGTATCAATCCTTGGAGCAATAATATAGATCTATGGATTATTCTCAACCCTCTTTTGTGTTTATTGTGTCTCATCTTATCTTCCATTACAATTAGGTTATTGTGCACTATTAAATTTCCATTGTAGATGTAAATGGTTATGTTTATTTGGTAAATGGATTTGTAATATTTATTTTGATATGAGGTGTTTAATGAACCTCTTAAATCCTGTTTATTTTAATTCCTGTGCAAGTGAAGGTATTCAACATTCCTTATTGGTGTATCACCTTCATTTAGAATAGGTTTAAGTTTCATGTAATCCTTCTATCCCTGTCTCCTTGGAAAGAATTAGGGTAGGATTAGATTATTTATTTTTAATTTGGGTATGTGGCATTAAGATTTAGGAATGGGAAGATGACATTTATCCGGAGAGATATCCCAATTGCAAAGTCCCACACTTTGGGAAAAACTCCATGTTGTGCAATCACACCGAATGCCACACCTTACAACTAGAGAATTTGGGGGTTTTGTGATTCCACACGAATAGTTTTGGCGCACCTGGTGGGACCAAGAGTCATTGCACAAGCTTTGAAGGCATTTTCAAGAAATTTAGAGTTAATTGTAGATTTCCAATTTTAGACCTTTCACCTCAGGAGTAGAGTTCTGAAATAATTTTTAGAGTGTTTTCATGAGAAAAACAAGTCCACATTTTACTAGCAGATAGATCAGGGGCTATACTTCACAAGGGTAATCTTAGTTTTTCAAAAAAAAAAATTCATAATTTTGTAGTTTTTTGCACTTTAGGATTTTGGGTTTGGGATTTCGGGCCTTTTGGGTTTTTTCAGTTTGGAAATTTGGACATTTCCAAATTTCAGGTTTTAGGATTTTGAACTTCTCTAAATTTATGATTTCAGACAGTTCGAATTTCAAGGCTTCTCTCATTTTAAAAGTTTTAGAACTTTTGCATTTTCATATTTTCAAGTGTTAGAGATTGAGAGTTTAAATGTGCACCGTTTTTGAAGTTTCAGGTTTTCAAAACTTTAAGATTTCAGATGTTTTCAATTTTAGAGGCCATTGCATTTTGGTATTTTAAGACTGGTAGTAGTAAGAAAAGTTTGACTTCCAGAATTATCATTCAATCCCTTTAAAGTTGTTTTATCCATTTTATCAAGATTGGTGTGTGTCTTGGTAAAATAATGTCTTTTACAGGTCCATTTCCTAACACATTTGGTAAATTTTAGGGTTAGAACTCAGTGGTGTAGCAACATAGGTTACCTAAGTATATGAGAAGAATTTGAATTAGGTTTGAGACAAGATAAGAAGGCATATTTGTGTACCTATAATTATCTTCAAGAAGAATAAGAAGAGGAAGAAGACCTCAAAGATCACCATCTCCACCTAACAAGACTTTGTCTATACCTCCACTTAGTAGACCCTTCATTAAATTCACCAGGGTTCTTAGACCAATCATAATGGCTCATCAAGCACCAAAAAATCACTTTTTTAATGTCATGGGGAGTAGTCCACTTGCTCTAAATACATAAAATCAAATCCAAGTTGTACCATTGAAACAAATTCCCTACTTCACGGGAGAAAATAATAGATTTCCTATTGACCACATTCTAGACATTGCATATGTCTATGAAATCCACAAGATTAATGTAATGGATTTTACAGTCAAGTTTTTAGCTTCCTCTGTCAAGGGTAAGGATTTGCAATTGTTTAGGAGCCTAATAAAAAGGTCTATTAAAAATTAGTACCAGTTGTGTACAACCCTCTACAATCAATTCAAAGAAAGGGCAGATAATCTTCCTTTATTGGAACAATTGACAACAATTAGGAGAGCCCCACATGAGAAGATGTTAGATTTTAGTTTCTGATTCCAAAAGACATGGGACAGGATCCCAGTGTCCAGGAGACCAACTTCCCAAGGTGGATTCCTTTATTTCTTGAAGGCCCTAATTTCAAAAATAGCTATGATGATACAATCAATAGGAGGAAAAATGATCCCAGTAACATACAACATAGCTAATAGGTCCGAGAACGATTTGATTCAGGAAGGCAAGTTAGCACCTAGGCTAACTGTGCCTTTATATCCAGAAATGGGAACTACCACAACTAGTATTCTTGAGTTGAATCCCATTCCAGCCCC
Source organism: Taxus chinensis (assembly GCA_019776745.2). Classification (NCBI taxonomy): domain Eukaryota; kingdom Viridiplantae; phylum Streptophyta; class Pinopsida; order Cupressales; family Taxaceae; genus Taxus; species Taxus chinensis. Next base: position 215,263,076 of record CM034147.1, read on the forward strand.
TACGAACCAAAGCAATAATGAGGCTTCCATTTCTTTAGGGACTTCCAAAGAACTTCAAGAGGTCATCAAACAGTCGTAGAACTTAGGGAATGAGCTAGTAAATATTAAGAGGCAACAAGCCTAAGGTTCTAGGCCATATCAGCCTCAAGCTCAATCAAAAATGCCTCCTTTTAATTCAAACAGGCCACTAACCCAAGCTAGAAATAAGAATCAGAACTAGGGATAACCTCAATTTTCTAGTCCATTTCAACCATTTAATCTGACTGCAGTTTCGACATCAAGAACCTTGGTTCCAACTTAGAAGAACATTTCTCAGGAGTATAAATGGTGTTACCCCTATAATCTACCTCATAATCAATCAACGTGCTTCAATGGTGCATTGAATCAAGTTTTAATTGTGCAGACCATCAATGTGTCCCAAGAGCCAAGTGAAGAAGAAAATTCGTAGCAATAAACTCAACAAAAGGCATCTCCAACTGAAACTGCATTGGTCAAATGGAAAAAAAAGTAATTTTGTGGGGTTAATCAACCTCCTTTCCAAGGTGTAGCTGCTAATACATGGTAAAATAAGAGGAGCATAGAAGAAGGGAATCCATCTAGCCTGATTGTTTCTCAACCTACTCTCACCTCTTAAGGAGTTATCAATGCAAGAGCAACCCCAAACCTACAAAGTCAGCTTAAGGAACTAGTTGTAGCAGCACATGTGCCCATTCATGTGTTAGAAAATATTGTACCAAGTAAAGGACAAAAAAGAGATAACCCATGGGTGAGTGCACCAAGTTGGGGGGCCAAAAGGGGGTCTTAACTGGACATATTTTTCTGAAAAAAAAAGATTCAACTTGTAGGAGTTTTTTGAAATAGTTACTCTCAAAATTGGAAGATGTTGTATAAATATGAACTATAGAATTTTGAGTCTAGTTTCTAGGGTACTAAATTTTATTGAAAAAAAAAAAGTTTAAGTTGGTCAAATAACTAAAATACTAATAGATGATCATGTTTTTGTTAACAAACACAATAGAGTGACTTTCATGCCCCCCACCATTTTTTGAGCACTATTTAGTATTTTTGAAAACCCTTTGGTAGAAATATATCTAAGAACATCTAGTTTGGGCTCCATTTTAAAAATATTTTTAGTGCGAATATTTTTTTATTTATGATTTTTCTTGTACAAAAATTTTATTTTTTGAAAAATAATGGAGCTCCGACCGTGCCCCCCCTAACTACCTCAAAAATTATCAAAAATTAGAATTATTTTTTTGAATATGTATAGAATTATGCCTAGTTTGGGCTAGTATATATTTTTTTAATTTCAATCATCCAAAAAAAAGATACACCATGAAAGATAGACATATTTACACTTAAAAAATAGCTATAAAAAGGCATAGTTAGAAAATAAATAATATGGAAACCTTATATTAGTCAGAAAATTTGGAAAAATATATTTTTAGAAAGAAGAGACTCTTCTCTACGTCGTGGTATAGTTTTTTAAAATGGATCGATTGTTTTATTTTGATTTATCATAGAGGAAGTGTCATTTTTACATTTTCTTATAAAAACTCATTGTTTGCTGTGTTTTTGCAAGTCCATGCTTCAGGCTTGGGGATCCAAACTGGATCCCAAGCCTTGAGGCATGGCTTGGGAAAAGAGAAAACAAAAAATGCATATGCATTTTGCTTTGTTTTATATTTTTTGGCCCCACAACATCCCTTTCATCTCTTTCACTGGAATTCTGCAAACATTTTTTTTTGTCTGCAATATTCTCTACATTCTTACATGATTTTTTAGTATTGCATTTTGTCCCGTACCCCACTAGCTATTTTTTATAATCATGGGCGATAAATTTCGAGATAAGGACAAGAGGAAAGTAAAAAATAAGACACCGTAGCAATTAGAAGAGAAGAGAATAAAGAAATTGAAGAGAATGCAAAAACTTCGAGCAGGGCAAGGTACATCCGCTATATCAAACGTAGCTAATGTATTAGAAAATAGGGATGAAATACATAATGAAAATGTAGAGAATAATGATTTTGTAATGAATAATGATTTTGCAATGAATAATGATATCTAATTGAATGATAATGTTGGTATGGATGAAGAAATTTATATGAATCCAATTGTTGAATCCTTACTTGAATCTTCACCTATAAGAACACCTCCTTCCATTTGGTGAAGAAAACCAATTCAATTAATTGAAATTGATGAAAACATTATAAAACCAATGCCTAACAAAATGTCTGAAAGAAATGCGAGAAGAAAATATATGTGGAATTTTGGAATAATTACTTTGAGAAAACAAATGATACAAAAAGATGTCAATTATTTGTTACGTTAATGAAATTAATTAGGATATATACCTAAAATGAATACCCTAGGGCTAAGAACATATAATATCTGTTGGTCAAAATGTGTCAATTATTGTTAAAAATACACATAAAGCATACCATACTATAGGTGTCAAACAAACACACCAAAGATAGTAATGCTACATGAAAGTGAACTTAACTAATTGTATAGTAAGTGATAAGATAGTGATCAATACATGCTTGATTAGAAAAATAGGTAGAGCTTTGAAGGTAAACAGAAAAACACTAATGAAAGGGATAGGGAGACGTAAAAGTCTTGAGTCAGCTCAATAACACTGAATACTGAGCATTTTCTTTAGTAAAATCCCATGAAAAGACAAAAAGTACATATGATATTATAAAAAAATTACTTGTAAAATTTTTGGAATGAGAAAACAAGGGTTTCACCAAATAAAAGAGGTTTCCAGTGAACTAGAACAATAGGTTATATTAAGGGTACTTGAATATGTATACACACATTTCTTACACATGACATCAACCTAAAATTATCTACTTTGAAGTTCATAAATCAAATAATCCACAAATTAATATTAATGAAGAGGGTTGTGAGATGGCTGAGCTGGGAGAGCTCCGGCCAAACTAGCCCAATCATATCGACTCGATGTACCACTTGTTGCTATAGGCATCATGTTGAATACTCTCAATGCATTATGTCATGTTTCCCTACATAATGTCAAACAACACTAGTATTTTGCATCCTGAAGGCATGGTTAACCATGAGTTTGGAATACCTTGTTCCAGCAAAAATATTTAAGGGAATTAATAATGACAATATTTTGGGGCACATCAACAACACATAATTTAAACAACAAAGTAAATGTTAAGATGGGAAAGTGCAATATATGCAATGGCTTGCCAAATATGAAAATCCTCCAACTGGGCTAAGCGCAGAGTACCTATTCAGACCTAGGAAAATATTTGCTTGCATAATAATCACAAAATACTTCATTTGAGGTCCTGGGCAATTAACCACATATGGAAACCATTATCTAAGAGGTGTGAGCTTGTTACAAAACAACCACCTGGATCCGAATATAGTGAGTGTAAATTGAGAGAGGAAATTTTTTATGAGTATACAAGGTGCACACATAGAGCTCGATGGTCTAGGACTGTTTCAAATGGAGCTCTCAGTGACAAGTCAATAGCATATAACTCAGTGTCCCACTTTTTTGTATTTTCATGTACTTTCAACAAACTATGTCTGACAAACTCATTACATGACCAAACACATATAGAAATGACCAAACATGCATTTTTAAGAGAGCTATAAATACCACAGGTGCAGGGATAATCGAAGACATTCTACCTAGATTTTTATACAGGGGTTTTTATAGTGTGTTTTATATTTACTTTACTAGTCAGATTTTTAAAATTAGTTTATGATCCACATTACAGTGGGACACACTTGCCTGCTTTGACTATCATACATTCAACAGTGCTAACAGATGTTTTGTGGGATAAGATTAGTTCTGCACAATGAAGTTAACGTACTGTTGGTAACCCCTAGAGTTACCATCTTAATTAGTATATACTCATGAAAAACAAAAAATAGTGTAGTTTGTTATTTTGTTTGTACGGTATGGAGAAGATTTGAAGAGGATGGATAAGGATAGTGCCGACCAGACCCCACTCCCCTTTTCCCATGGCCATGGCCGCTATCTGTACCTACCATATCTCTCTCCCTTCTCCATAAAATTCCTCACTCCCCTCGCCATCCCCACCTCTAAAACCTAAATCCAAAACAAAACAAAAAAAATCAGAGTAGGAACCAAACTGACTAACAAACACAAACAAAGAATAAGTATGACCTTGTTCCAAATTCATGCGGTCAAATTACTTTTAAGGTGAGGTAGATTAAAGTCATTTAGGTCCTAGGAATTAAAAGACTATAATATAATATATAATATTATAGTGCATATAAATAAAATGACATATTGTTAAGTAATATTTAATATATAGTGGAGATACTAGATGATACATTCTAAGTATACATTTGGGCTGGGGATATAGTGTAGATGATTATATTAAATGGCCTAATGGCACTAATCCAAGTCCCCAATGTATAGCTTCGACCTAATATCTTGTTAACATCATCCATGGATTTATAAGTACATTATAGCCGAGCCCCATGATCGATCAATCAATACAATCTATACTTATAAATAAGCGTAATATGAATAGTTTATAGATTGATTACTACTTTTCAAAAAGTATCCTTATAGATTAATATATGTCTACTATTATATTACATTGATTTAATGGATCGATGACTAATATTTATAAGTTATTATCACTATATCACATAATCATACAATCTATATAATAGCTTACAACGTTATTTAGTATAATATTGTAAATACTCATAATCGATTATACTATCCTCATCTTCATGATGTGCAGATAGCTAGAGTCATACAGTGTCTTATTGATTGTAGTAATGATTATATAGTTATACAATTATAATACTTATGCATACATAGGTTTATCTCAGTTGTTATATGCAGTTACAATTAGAACTACAAGATTTACATATAATAGCTGTCAAATCAATTTCTCTTCAGTTGACATCTTGCATAAACTAGTGGAATGATACAGAGAAGATTAACATGTCCTATGTGCAAGTTCGTAGACATGACAGATCGTGAAAAATAAAATTCAATCTTCTCAGCTTTTGGTCCGTAAAATTTTGGGACATTACAAGGGTTCACTAGATTATACTTGGGTTGCTTAAATTGTAGAAACAAATCATATACCTTTGACTTTCTTCAAGTATTTTCAAAGATCTTATTGAAAATAAGAAAAATGGAATGATTTGAGTACATTAGATCTTGATAACGGAGGAGAGTTTTCAGTTGAAACCGACATTCACTTTGATGAGTTTTTTAGGGAGGGTTCATGACATGGAAGAAAATGATTTTTTAGTATAGAATAACTCGAACAAAATGGAGTGGTTCCATACATGGAAGAATACAAATCCAACTATTTCAAGAGATGACAAGGATCTATGGGACATTGATTGATGGAGGATCGGTAAATGCACCTAATGGTTATGGGAAGGAAGTCCAAATATGCACTGTTGTCTATATTATCAAGCATATGTCAACATTATTGAGCCTCGGATTAGTGACAAGACCTTATCTACATCATGTAGATTTGGAAAGGAATCATCCAAACTAATGTGGGAAGCATTGAATCAGAGTCTTTGGATCATAGGGGCTTTATAAAGCAGAGACTAAAGATGAATCTAGGTAAGTATATGGATTCCAAATCTGATGAAGGCATATTTATTGGGTTATCTCATATGAAGCAAGTTCTAATCTCTAATGGCCCATTTGGATGGCATTAATGAAAGAGGTTGAAACCCTATGGTGGAAAGTGCCATAGTACTGAAATTTGATGCCCAAATCTATATCCTATAAGATCTAATCACTTTAAGTTAAACTGAAATAACTCAAGCTAAGATGATCATAAAGAAGAATAAGATGAATATGATCATGAAAATGCAAGGAAAAGATGATGAAGAAGAAGAAGCAACATTAGCTAGTCAATCAAGTAATTCCTATAAAAGATAAAAACATATCAAAAACTATATATGTTTTTATTGTAGGAAGCCAGGACATGTTATTCTCAACTGCATGACAAGAGCAAAAGATCTACTTGATGGAAAACTATCCGATAAGGCCATGGCTACTGAAGAAGATGATACTGAAGAACAAAACACACATGCCAAAGCTGAAGATTGTTCAAGCGACGAGGATTATCCTTTTTAAATTGTTTGTGTTTTGTATCTACCCATGTCAACTCTAAGGGAGGGAATGTTGGGAAATTAGAGTTTCCATGGTAATTAGTAATATACCATGAGGTAAATAAATGGGTAGTTTGTTATTTGTTTGTATGGTTTGGAGTGATTTGTAGGAGGATAAGGATAGGGATTAGATCCCATATACTATGGGATGAATATCTGTATAAATATATCTCTCAAAACTAATAAAATTGTATTGATTTGATTGACTAAATTCCTTGACGTACAACATATCTAGAGTTTAAATGAGGCAAGGCATGGAAAAGGAGAGCATGATGGTGCAAGAGCATGTGTGATAAGAGAACTTATAAGAGAAGAGTTAAAGTTCAAGGATGGTGCTAAATTTATAGATGCAAAAAGCATTGTTGATTGGCGTGTCAAGAATATGGGCCATGAATCTCAAGAGAGATCAATGATTCGTAGATATTTTTTGTTGATAGAGAAACAAAATCTGAAAAACTTTGAAGATTATATGACAGTTGCAGGATCAAGTGATATGCACTTATTCCGTAGTTCAGATGCACATGCTTGGACTATTTATACTAGGTGCATGACATGTTTTTGTATATCATGCATTGATTTTGCATGGAATGAATGTGAGTTAGAGTAGTGGGTGGATGAGTGGACTTATAGATCTCTAATTCCACTCGACACACATCAAGTTCCATGAGCATTACAACTTGCAGAGTCTTCAGATCAAATGAAAACATCACCTGACTTTTACCAAGTCTCTAATTTAGTGCAACAATGTACGTACATATATGTACATGCCATGTTTTAGATTTACAAATTATTAAATTCTCAACTCTTAATTTATTTATAAATTGACTAAACAGTTTTACTTTGTGATACATAGGGCACGTTTTGGTAGTTATTGCAACAGAATTTAATGAAGAGGGAATGGACTACTTCTTATCTCGTTGTGTAGAGGGGAAAAATATTGACTTCCACAATCATTGATGGTGAAGACCTTGAGTATCCCACTGGATCAATGGTAGTCACTAGAACTTGGCTTCAACGATATCCTATCAAAAAATCAAACATTTGGTTTTTTGAAGACTATGAAGTACATTAGAAGAGACTTCACTATTCACATTTGGTCCTTGCAAAAAATATTAAATTGATCAAATATCGATGTCAGACATCAAACAAAAATCTATGGAAGGTTCATGAATCAAATCATGAAGCAATTCTTGCTACTGTCAAGAATAGAGTTGATATTTGTGGTTCATTGGATTGAATTTGCAAAGGTATGTTATTCATGAATTTAATTTGAAAATGATTTTGTTTAAATTTTGTATGATTTAAAATTCTATTTAATTTCTTACTAACATGTTTATGTAGGTTAGTGGTGCTAAAAAAGATTCCACCTTCACATGGTTAGCACTGTCAGTAGAGAATTTATTATTCTTGAAGCCAAGTGAAGCTAAGAAAAATTAAATATTAGAAAAGGAACAAAAAATATAAATTCTCATTTCACCACCTATATTGTAAAAATATCTTATTAAAATTCTCATTTCACCACCTATATTATATGAACCACCTATATTATTCAGGTGATTGTCCATGGACAACCTTACACTGACTTAGTCTAAATGGAGATGGAGAAAACTATGAGAGGATTTCATAGAGGGACCCGACATGGAGGTCTCAGATTTGACATGATGTCTCTAGGTGCCACAGAGTCTGAGATATCACATGTCGAAGATATGGCATGTTTGGGCCTCAGGGCCTTTAAGTGACTGCACCTAAATGAGGTAGCCTGAAAGCATGAGTAGAATTGGGAACAAAAACGAAGCCTCTAGTAGCATTCAATAGGACACACCGACGTGTTGGCATAGTTGGTTCGGTCCCACGAGCTTCTGTTTGTAAAGTCTGGCAGCCCTACATTGACTTAGACTGCACTATTTTATGCGTTTGTAAACAATAGGACAATGATAGAACCAAATGGAGATGGTGAAAACCGCAAGAGGATTTCATAAAGTACCCCAATATGGAGCTCTCAGATTTGATGAGACGTCTCTAGGTGCCACAGAGTCTGAGAAATCACTCGTCGAACATATGATGTGTTTGGGTCTAAGGGCTCTTAAGAGACTACGCCTGAACGAGGTATCCTGAAAGAAAGGGGAGCATAGGGAACCAAAAATAAGCCTCCAATAATGTTCACCAAGCCACCGTGATGTGTTGGCATAGTTGGTTTGGTCCCACGAGCTTCCGTTTGTAAACTACAGCCTCTGGCAGCCCTACACTGAGTCAAACTGCACTATTTTTCATGTTTGCAAATAATAGCACAATGAGATAACTAGATAGAGATAGAGGTAAGCACGAGAGGCTTCTGTATAGGTCCCCATCATGGAGCTATCAGATCTAATGATATGTCTCTAGGTGCCACGGAGATTGAGAAATCACCCGTCGAAGATATGGCGTTATTGGGTCTCAGGGCTCTTAAAGGACTACGCTTGGACGGAGTAGCCCAAAAGCATGGGCAGTGTAGGGAACCAAAAAAATCCTCCACTAGTGTTCAGCAAGCCACCCCAAAATGTTAACGTAGTTGGTTTGGTCACACATGCTACCGTTTGTAAAATACATAATCTAATAGCTCTACACTGACTCAGACTGCACTATTTCATGTGTTTGCAAACAATAGGACAATGAGAGAACCAAATGGAGATAGAAAAAACTGCAAGAGGATTTTGTAGAGAACACTAATATGGATCTCTTAGATCTAACGATACATCTCTAGGTGCCATAGAGTGTGAGAAATAACCCATCAAAGATATGGTGTGTTTGGGCCTCAAGGCTCTTAAGGGACTACGCCCGGACGAGGTAGCCCGAAAGCACAGGGAGCATAGGGAACCAAAAAAATCCTCCACTAGCATTCACCAGCCCATTTGAATGTGTTGGCATAGTTGGTTTGGTCCCACATGCAACCGTTTGCAAAATACAACATCTAGCAGCCCTACACTAACTCAGACTTCACTATTTCACATGTTTGCAAACAATAGGACAGCGAGAGAACCAGATGGAGATATAAAAAATCATGAGAGGCATTTGTAGATTTCCTCTTTATGGAGCTCGCAGATCTAACGAGACATCTTTAGGTACCACGGAGTCTGAGAAATCACTCGTCGAAGATATGGCATGTTTCGGCCTCAGGGCTCTTAAGGGACTATGCCTAGACGGTGTATCCTGAAAGTACAGGGAGCATAGGGAACCAAAAAAATCCTCCAATAGTGTTCACTAGGCCACCCCAATGTTTTTGTGTAATTGGTTCGGTCCCACATGCTACCGTTTTCAAAGTACAACATCTAGCAACCCTACAATGACTCAAACAATAAGACAACAAGAGAACCAGATGGAGATAGAAAAAACCATGATAGGATTTCTTATAGTACCCTGATGTTGAGATCTCAAATCTAACGAGATGTCTCTAGGAGACACAGAGTCTGAGAAATAACCAGTCGAAGATATGACGTGTCTAGGTCTCAGGGTTCTTAAGTGACTTTACCCGTACGGGGTAGCCCGAAAGCACAGGGAGCGTAGGGAACCAAAAAGAAGCCTACACTAGTGTTCACCAGGCCACCCCAATGTGTTGGCATAGTTGGTTTGGTCCCATGAGATTCCGTTTGCAAACTACAACCTCTGACATCCCTACATTGACTTAAACTACGTTATTTCTCGTGTTTATAAAAAATAACACATTGAGAGAATTGGATGGAGAAAGAGAAAACTGTGATAAAATTTCATAGAGGGCTTCAATTTGGAGCTCTTAGATTTGACGAGACATCTCTAGGTGCCACGGAGTCTAAGAAATCACATTTCAAAGATAGCTATTGATTGGGCTTCAGGGCTCTTAAGAGACTACGCTCGGACGGGGTAGCCCAAAAGCATGGGCAATGTAGGGAACAAAAAATAATCCTCCACTAGCATTCACTAAGCTACCCCGACTTGTTGGTGTAGTTGGTTTAGTCCCATGAGCTTCCATTTGCAAACTACAACCTTTGGCAGCCCTACAATGACTCAAACTACACTATTTCTCATGTTTGCAAACAATAACACAACAAGAGAACCAAATGGAGATAGAGAAAACCTTGAGAGTATTTTGTAGAGGTCTTCAACATGGAGCTCTCAAATTTGACGAGACATCTTTAGGTGCCACGGAGTATGAAAAGTCACATGTCAAAAATAGCTATTGATTGGGCCTCAGGGCTTTAAGCGACTACACCCGGATGGGGTAGCCCGAAAGCACGGGCAGCATAGGGAACCAAAATGAAGCCTCCAATAGCATCCACCAAGACACCTAGATGTGTTGGCATGGTTGGTTTGGTCCGAAGAGCTTCTGTTTGAAAACTATAACCTCTAACATCCCTACAATGACTCAAACAACACCATTTCTCACATTTACAAACAATAGCACAACTAGAGAACCATAGAGAGATGGAGAAAACCACAAGAGTATTTCATAGAGGGATTCAATTTGAAGCTCTCAGATCTAATGAGATGTCTCTAGGTGCCATGGAGTCTGAGAAATTACATGTTGAAGATAGATATTGATTGGGCCTAAGGGCTCTTAAGTGACTACGCATGGACGAGGTAGCCCGCAAGCACGGGCAACGTAGGGAACCAAAATGAAGTTTCTACTAGCGTTCACTAGGCCACTCTAACATTTTGGCTTAGTTTTTTTGGTCCCATGAGCTTTTGTTTGCAAACTACAACCTCTGGCATCCCTACACTGACTCAAACTGCACTATTTCTCACGTTTGCCAATAATAACACAGTGAGAGAACCGAATGGAGATGGCAAAAACCATGAGAGGATTTCATATAGGGATTCAACATGGAGCTCTTAGATCTTAAAATATGTCTATAGGTGCTATGGAGTTTGAGAAATCACATGTCGAAGATAGCTATTGATTGGGCCTCAGGGATCTTATGCGACTACGCCCAAACGAGGTAGCCTGAAAGCACAAGGAGCATAGGAAACCAAAACGAAGCCTCCACTAGTGTTTAGTTATCCACCCTGATGTGTTGGCGTAGTTGGTTTTGTCCCACAAGCCTCCATTTGCAAACTGCAATAGCTGGGATTAATAAAAAATAATTAACTTATCATGTTGTTCTTAAGATTATCCATGATTCCATCGACAACATCATGTATATCTTCCATTATAGTTAAGTTGTGATCCTTCCATGCTTCCCATTGTTATCTTCCACTCGTATCTTCTCTTTAAGTTCTTCTAGATGTTTTTGGGTAATGATATTGACTCTTTATGACTTTTAGGAGGCATTTCTTCTTGAATCATAGTGACATTTTCACCTAATTATTTTTCTTCACAATGTTCATTGTCATCTAAAGTTGAATAAAGAATATTTATATGGCCTTTAACTTCTTTTTTGGCCCAAACAACCTTTCGTAATGTCAAAAAAAAAATCAGGCTCTTCATGCTCTGTTTGATTGAAGATATTCATTCTTTCAAAATGAACAGTTGGAACATTGGTGGTCTCCCCAAAAAAACTAAGTTCATAGTCTACATAGTTGCATCCTATGGAAAAATCATTGAGCGTTTGTGGTTTCCTCCACCTGTGCTTTCGGGCTACCCCATTTAGGCATAATCGCTTAAGAGCCCTGAGGCCTAATCATGCCATATCTTCGATGGGCGATTTATCAGACTCCATGGCACCTAGAGACATCTCGTCAGATCCAAGATCTCCATGTTGGGGACCTATACAAAATAATCTCATGGTTTTCTCCATCACCATCAAGTTCTCTCGTTGTCCTATTGTTTGCAAATGCATGAAATAGTGTAGTTTAAGTTAGTGTAGGTTTGACAGATGCTATAGTTTACAAACAGAAGCTCATGGAACCGAACCAACTATGCCAGCACGTTGGGGTGGCCTGGTGAATGCTATTGGAGCATTCATTTTTGTTCCCTACACTGCCCTTACTTTTGGGATACCTCGTTTAGGTATAGTCGCTTAAGATCCCTAAGGCCCAAACACGCCATATCTTCGACAATTGATTTCTCAGACTTTGTAGAACCTAGATACATCTCGTTAGATCCAATATCTCCACATTAGGGACCTCAATGAAAGCATCTCATGGTTTTATCCATCTCCATCCGATTTTCTCGCTGTGTTATTGTTTGCAAATGCGTGAAATAGTGTAGTTTGAGTTAGTATAGGGCTGACAGACACTGTATTTTGCAAACAAAAGATCATGGGACTGAACTAACTAGGCCAAAACATCAGGGTATCTAGGTGAATGCTAGTGGAGGCTTCATTTTGGCTCCCTATGATCCCCGTGCTTTCGAGCTACCTCGTTCAAGCGTAGTCGCTTAAGATCCCTGAGGCCCAAACATGCCATATCTTTGACATGTGATTTCTTAGACTCTGTGGCACTTAGAGATGTCTCATTTGATATAAAACCTCCATGTTGAAGACCTCTATAAAATCCTCTCGTTGTTTTCTCTATCTCCATCTGGTTCTTTCGTTATCTTATTGTTTGAAAATGCATGAAATAGTGCGCTCTATGTCAGTTTAGGGATGACAGACGTTGTAGTTTGCAAACAGAAGCTCATGGGACCAAAATAACTACGCCAACACATCTAGGTGGCTGGGTGAATGCTAGTGGAGGCTTCATTTTTGTTCCCTACACTCCCCATGCTTTTGGGCTACCTCGTTCGGGTGTAGTCGCTTAAGAGCCCTGAGGCCCAAACACGCCATATATTCAACAGGTGATTTCTCAGACTTTGTGGCACCTAGAGACATCTCGTTAGATTTGATAGCTCCACATCAGGGCCCTCTACAAAATCCTCTCGTGGTTTTCTTTGTCTCCATTCAGTTCTCTTGCTGTGTTATTGTTTACGAATGCGTGAAATAGTGCAGTCTGAGTTAATATAGGGCTACCTTTTTCAAGCATAGTTGCTTAAGATCCCTAAATGACTATATTGGATTAAGAAGGAATTTGATAGGGGTATGTCTAAGAACACCATGGAGTTATCAATCACCTAATAAATCTTTCTTATTTATTTTTGGATGGGAGTCAACTGGCTTACGGCTTAGTGACCTTCCATTCATTGATAATTTATGTTATGATAAACCCATGGATGCTTTCAAAAGTGCCTTAAAAAGGATAGGGGTAGTCATCAAGCCTAGTGAAGGGTGTGATGTGATTTCCAAATAACTTGAAATTCCTATATATTTAAAGGTAGTAACACGAATTGGATAGTATTAGACAATAAAGAATCATTAAGTGTTTGAATCAAAATGTCATTGCATCTGGAGATATTCTCAAGCATTAGAGAAATGTATATGGAGAGACATTTTCAAAATATAAACATATGAAAGGCATAAAATTTTGATGAGTATTGGGTGTTTTAATAGGGGATAAGACTATGAAGCATAGAAGAATGTAGTAAGTGCATGACAATATAGGAATCAGTACAAAGAGACCATGAGCAAGAAGAAGCGCAAGTAAGGTAAATACACATATACACATTAATAAATTGAATGAATAATTAGTCAGATTAGGTAAATCTTTATATACATACATTATATAAATATTGATTTCCAAAGTTTGATGTATAATATGCATTGAAAATTCTAGTACATGTATATCACCAATAAATGAAAAAATAATCCATAATGTCTTAAATATTGTCAAGTGCACATCGTATTAGATTCATGCAAAAATAATCTCAGAAATGTAAGGTCTCATACAAAATTATCAAGTTTCAAATAGTATTTTAATGTGCATAATAAATACAAAAATTCCCAAATAGGTCATATACCATCAAGTTCAAATGCCATATAGGCTTACATACAATGCCATGCACATAGGCATACAAAAACAATGTCATGTAAGACATAAATATTTCCTACTCATCAAAATCTATCCCTCTCTTGGCTTTGCTCAAAGAAGGCCCTCCCTTAAGTGAAGATGGAGATCCATGAGATGACTTTGGATTGTCCGAGCCCATGCTTCGTGTCCTCTTATGCTAAATACTCGCCTGTAGATGAGCCTATAAATGCAAACAATGTTTTTTTTTCAAAACTTAATTTATATATGTTTTCAAAATGTATTTAAGACCATGCTAGAATGAAATTATTTACATAAATACAGAAAATTACCAAAAGTTTTCGATCATGCCAAATTTGCATCTTATGCTTAGATGATTCATTGTGAGCTCCTATAGTACAAATGGGGGTACGAAGAGGATGAGATGGAGGATTCTATGCCCTCAAAGTCAAAATGGAGGGGTTAAAGTTCCCTACATACACATAAGATCAAAAAATATAACATTAGAATTAGTGAAAGTAGAGCTAAGTACATATATCTACATAATGACAATATTTTAACCAATTTTATCAATATAGAACTATTGTTTTTACCCCGCCACGCCTATGAATCAAGTGAACAGGGTTGCACCATGTCATAGGTAACTCCTGCATACACATAATGAAGGACATTATTAACATAATTTAATAATTCTTCAATGAAAGACATTACTAACATGTAATTTAACATAATATGAATTACACGAGAGATTAACAACAAAATTTATGTGTTGTTTAAATACCTCAGTGAGATGCTATGCAAATGAAATCACAGCGGAAACACCTTTAACTACTTGTCGCAAAGATGGTGGTGTGTCTAGTGAAGTCAACATCTTTTTCAAACATGTATATCACGTGAGTTAGATGGACATACAAGAACATAAATATATTTGACTTCAAAACTAATATATATATATATACATGCAAATATATATATATATATATATATATATATACACATGTATGTAAAAATTTTACATAATTAACATTCGAAAATACCTTTGTGAATTTGTTTGTATGCATGGTGCTCGCTGCCTATGGTCGGGATGAAGATGCACCTCCTACGTGTTGTGATATCAATGCATGTATATGTACAAATACAATTATTTCAAAAATTTAACATATATAAGTAAATCAGGTACTCCAAAATTTTTGTAACACACAACAAATTTACCTGCAAAGGTGACACCGATGAATGTAATCCAAATGTCTCACTCAGAAGGACATCTAACATAGTGACATTATCATGTTCATCCCTAGCACTAGGTGCACGAAAATCAGTACGCATGAAAGTATCATCCTCCTTGGGCCCCAAACATATGCTACCATATGACGAGTAAAAGTGTGGCCTCATGCTAGTACTCCTACAGGGAATAATCTTTGTACCTTCGCAAGCATCTGGCTCAAAAATCTCCCTCATATGTCGAACAAGGGTCACAGATAGCCCTTGAAGCACGTGGAGTGTATCAATCTCTACTGTCTCCTTCACTGCTTGAGGAATAATCTCAGGGTGAGGGGGCTTCTGTGCGGGGAATCTACCATGCTAAATAGGTGCATGTTGTGTACCTGGTTGATCTTGTGCAGATCCATTTCCTCGGCCCTAGAAATCTTGGAAATCAAAATAATTTGGGATCTCGTTAAGGATAAACTCGCAATAGAGTTTCCTCAAAAAGTATAGTGGCACCTCATTGTTATTACAAGGTGGAAAATCAAACACCATCCACCATCGGTCCCAAAAATTATTTTTAATCAAATTCTTATTGCACCAATGGATGTGAAATTTTTTACATGTCAATGAAACATTAAGATTAGTGCGGGAGTCCGTGAATAAGATGCATATGAGTTCTTTTTAAATTTATTTTTTCTTTAAATCCAAATATGAAAATTTGTTGGAATAATAAACCCTACAAGCCTCTCTGTAAGTTAACCAATGATCAATTTTCTCCATTGCCGCATCAATTTGAAAAAGTAATGCCTCCAATGTGTTTGCAAGAGAGGTGCGGTGGGGGTTTATAGATTTTATATCCCTCATTGTTTTGATTAAATTCTCAATTTCAATTTTGTTTTCAACTATTTGGGCTACTAAATCTTCTTTACTACCTAAGAAATGTTGAGCAATTATGGGAGTGTTAGGAGGTATGTAAGGAATAACAGGGTTTGGTTGTAGTTGATTCCCTTGACCTTTAATGTAACAATAAAAAATATGTACTCAATTCAAATTTTAATCTATAATTATCATATTTCAATGCAATTTTGAGAAAATAATTGTGCTTACCTATTCTCCATGGCACCATCATTAATTCCGATCTTCTCAGAGATCCAAAAATGATCCTTTGAGCTTGAGATCCAGCTGAATGGAAAAACGTGAGGGCACGAATAAGCATTGAAACTCGCTTTTGAGGGAGGAAAACTGATAGAGGCTCGGGCCTCTTTTTTTTGTTTATAGTTGGAATAATGAATACACATTACATAACACATATGCATTATGCTTTGGTGATTCTTGAGCCAAAAAAACTAAAATGCGAGCTCGTTTTAACAAAATATTTACTCGTTTTTTTTTTTTTTGGATTCTTGTCCACTTTTTGGCCCCCAAATTTCGTGCACTTACCCCCATCCCATTTCAACATCATTTACCAAATAAATAAAAAGTATGTGAGCATTTCCATGTGGGAATCAATGGAAATCCTAGGACAACGAGATTTTTTTGCAAGAAGCAATATCTAATTGTTCTGCCTCGAATGGATCATCCAAGAATTAGTAAAAGGTTCTCACTAATTCAATACAACAAGAAGGTGGTCAACCAAGAAAAAACTTGAAGGCTCCACCATTCTATGTATTATTGTTTATCGGGAATCACTTGGTTTACAATTGCATGATTGATTTTGGGGAAAGAAGTTAAGTAATGCCAAAATAGATAGCGTATCAATTCAGCCTAAAGTATGAATTGGTCTCTATAGGAGTGTTACAACTAGACAGGAAAAAAGTGGGAATAGTTGGGATAATCAAAGGGTTGATTCTAACACTGCATGCATGTCCTAATGTCAGGGTCTTACGGGATGTTTTTGTAATTGATTTTCCTCCACTTTTCACTTTTTCCTTGTCAAGGGACTTCACGACAAAGATTGTTGGGTACTTTTCTGCAGATTGGTCACACATGATATTCAGAATGAGATATGGAGCTAAGGAAGCTATCAAATCGAAACCCATTTCTAATTTCCACATGGAGTCCCATGTGCTAAGTCCCATCAATGTAAATTTCTTATCTTTTGATAAGGAAGAGTGTTCAAATTATCCTAAAAAAGGTATTAAAGTTTAGGGCATTTTGGGTTTGACATTGACTGAGTGGGAAAACAAAAGACATGATCTATACAAGGAAATTGAAGAAGCTGAATTATGAGTATATTATGTCCATGAAGAAAATTAACCCATTCCTAGCCTCACCAAGTCAAAAATGTAAAGATGAAAATGAAGTATGGAAGCTATTTTTTGATGGTTTGAGAAGCAGACAGGGTGTTGTAGGAGGTGCAATGTTGGTTTCACTACAAAACATCAAATACTATTTATCTTTCCATTTCCAATTTTCTTTATCAAACAACACAACTGAATATGAAGCTCTAATCCATGGACTCCATTGGGCCAAGAAAATGGGTATCATGTATTTGCAGGTGTTCAGGGGCAGTGAACTAATTATAAACCAAGATAGAGGATAAAATGCTACAAAGAATGACCTACTCAAAAGCTACAAAAACAGGGTATGGGATCTTACTGAGGAATTTGAAGCATTTAACATCGAGTTCATACCTAGAAAGAGGAATGCAGTTACAAACATACTTATAGCTGTTGGGGTATTATTTGTAAGGCTAGCAGTTTCAGACAACAACACAAGCTAGCAGGTGTTCAAGAGCAATCAACAAATCATCAATTTTCTACAGGAAGAAGTTGAGTTCTCGGCTAGGAATCAGGATAAATTAGAGTAGCAATATGGAGATCAAGTATTGTATCTGAATAAAAATATGCTCCCAAAAGGATTAGTAACATCGGATTTGGTCTTCAATCCCAATGATCAATTCTGGAAGGAGAAGGCCAACATTCAAGTGAAAGGGGAAGATTCAGAGCCTATTTTAATAAGTGAAGACAAAACACTCCAAATTGGAAAACTTAGTACTTAAATGAAGAAATCTAATTTCATATATCTTTTCCAAGAGTTCCCATATGTCTTCGCTTGGAGTTATGAGGACTTGCGAGGATTTAATCTGAAGTTGGCACAATATACGATTGATATGGATCCAAAAATTAAGCCTATCAGGAAGAAACAAAGACCAGTCAACCCACACATTGAGCCTCTAATGAAGAAAGAGATGAATATTTGATAGAGGAAAGCATCATATTTATGATCAAACACTGAATTTGTGTTGTAAACCTACTACCGGTCAGGAAGAGAAATTGAGAAATTAGGTTGTGTGTGGACTTTTGAGACTTGAATAGGGCATCTCTCAAGGACCACTATCTTCTCCCATCAATGGAGAAAATATTGGAGGTAGTAGCCAGTTAAGAAATAATTTCTCTCCTATATGGCTACTCAGGATATATATCAGGCAATGGTGAAAGAGGAATATCAATTCAAGATGACCTTCACCACCAAATGGGGCACCTATGCCTATAGGAAAATTCCATTTGGGTTGTCAAATGTTGGAGTAATATTTCAATGAGAAATGGACATGGAGTTCAAGGGATTGATAAAAAATATAGTTTTTGTGTACTTGGATGACATCACCATGCTTTTTAAGAATGTGGAAATTCACCTCTTCCACCTCAAAATAGTATTCCCAAGATACAGGAGATCTGGAGTGTTCTTGAACCTAAAAAAATGCATATTTCTAGCTCACGAAGGCAAGCTCTTAGGCCAAATTGTGTCTAAGAAGGTATTTACTATTGATCCAGAGAGATTTGAAGAAATTTGAGCATTTTCATTTCTAACTCATAAGAAAGCTCTCCAAAGCTTCTTAGGGAGAATCAAATTTGTCTGTAGGTTTGTGTTAGATTTTTCTACTCTTCTCAAACCAATAACACTGACGTTAAAGATGAGAACGGAATTTGGGTGGAAAACGAAAGGAAACACAAGTTTTGATGCTATCAATAATTCTATATCTCAATCTCTAACTCTCATAAATCCATATTTTTCCAAAGATTTCATTTTCTATGCCTTCAATGGTTTGGTCACAATTTCCACAATTCTGGTACATTAAAATAAAGAGGGATCCAAGCAGGGATAATTTTAGCGGCGAATATTTGTAATATGGTGAAAATTTCATTTTAGGAAAATTTGAAAAGGTGAATTATTCAGAGTGGGTCGGTGTCCTGTTCGCCTAAAATATATAGTATATTTTTTTTGGGGGGTCGGCTTCGCCTTCATTTGAAAACATCTCCTATAAAAACCTAGCTGATTCGCTGGGTAGTATACCTCAAGCAGCTTAACAAATTACCAATACTGTGAAATTTGAACTCGCATACCCTTAAGCACCAGAGATTCAGATTACTGTTAGCTTGTGATTGTTGACGCGTGACAAATGCAGTGTTGACGCGTGACAAGGGCATTATTAACACGTGACAACAGCTGTATTGACGTGTGACAGAGGAAGTGTTGACGCGTGACTTGGGCGAAGAAGTTGAAGCGTGACAAGGGCAGTTTTGACGTGCGATAGTATATACAGACAGTGGATGCGCAGTAGGAAAAGGGTTGTTGACGCGCGACAAGTACAGAGTTGACATGTGACAAAGACCTTAGATAGGGGACGCGCGACAAGAGCTCAGACACTGGACAGAGTCGCTACTTGGACTCTTTTCAGAATAATGGAAGGTGCCAGCTCAAAGAATATGAATAACCTAAAAGTAAGTAAGAAATCTCAGAAATCACTCTTCAAGTATTTTGGAAACTGTGCGGATACAGATATTGTAAATACCAATCATATAGATGCCACCACAAAGAATCATAATACTAACTGTGTGGAAGGTATTATTGAGGTGGACATGCATTCTGCATAGTATCAAAGTCAAACAAATGAAACCTACGATAATATGCCAGATCTTGAAGATATTGTTCCTGTTGGGGTGCAACCAGAAGTGCTGCTAGATATCACATATACAAACACTTAGCAAAATGGAAGATAGAAATCAAAATCAAACTCCGGTCCAAGAAAGAGGAAACCAGGTGATTGTGATATTGCTCAAAATTCTACTCAAAAAAGTAAAGCATTGAAAACGAACAAGAATATGTGGACCATTGGCAGGACATACAAGTTTGATTGGGCAGCTAAATTTCTGTTTATTGAACCTGTACAATCATATAATTCTGAAGAAATCCCATTTGAATGTACATGTACAATATGTGCGTGGAAATTGGGAGAGCAACAAAAAATGCAACTGAAGCTGGACACTATAGAAAAACATTGTGGAAAACAATATTTAACTGTAATGGGGGCAGATGGCCAGAAAATTAAAACACATAGGTGGAAAACTGAAAAAGAATGCATGCATGTTAGATACGCAGCGGAATACGAGGCAGAGAAAAAAAAACATAGACATTTGTTGGAAAAGGGAGGAACGATCACATCGCATATTGGTAAGATGAAAGAAACAAATCTACATGCAAAATTCATACAATTCTCTATTCTTTTTCAAATACTAAAAAAAGGAAGAGTGATTTTGGATTTCCTCGATTTCAAAGTTTTGTATCAATTTAACGGAATGCTGAATGTACCTCAGTCTCATTGGTCAGAAAGTAGTGGATGGGAAATGGAAAAATGCCTCTCGATGATAGAGAAGGAAGATTTGAAAGAGAATGTAAGAAAAGAAAACTTTATCTCTCTTTCAATTAATGAAGTGACAGCAGCCGACAACACCGCATGGGTATGTATCCACATCTATACTTTAGAAAATCATATAAGGACACCTCATCTATTGGGTGTTATGAAAATGGTTGAAAACTGCAATGCCGAAAACCTATATAAAATAGTTGTTTCTCATTTGAAAGATGTTACTGGAATGACTGATTATGAAATTGCTACGAAGTTGGTATGTGTTAGAGCAGATGGTGCATCTGCCATGCAGGGTCACCGAACAGGGCTCTGTGTTAGATTACAAACAACAGTGGCCCCATATATGCTACCAATTCACTGTATGGCTCACAGAATGAATTTAGCATTTAAAATGGTAAGCAAGCATGAAAATGTTGCTAAATTAGAAGACCTTATAAGATAACTTCATGCCTATATGTCAAGCAGCCCAAACTGTTTTCTCGAGTTCCAAAAATTTGTAATTGGAATTACAAATGGAAAAGAACTTCTAAAGGATGTGGAGACTAGATGGATCTCTTTATATGAACCTGCTTGCAGAGTTCGTGAGGAGTATCCTTCATTGGTTGGTTTCATGCACAAATACCATCATAAAGTTGATAGGGCAAGGGACTTGTTGTTCCGTTTAACTGATTTGGAGACATTTCTTACATTGGTTGGTATTCTTCCAATGTTAAAGGAGATCAATATACTGATGAAGCATGCACAGGGTAGATTAATCTATATTGTGTATTTTATACGGATGAGGAAAATGGTATGTCAAAGTCTTGATATATTGTACTGTTCCCAGGATAGTTTTGATGCACCTATTTTTGAAAATTGGAAAGATTTATTAGATCTTAAAAATCCTAACACCTTTTTGAGATTTAATATCCACGATCACCTCTGCATCACTGTTAATGGGAGGGAAATACCAATGCACATTTTGCAAAAACGTCAAGATATTACAGGATCAGAACGAGAAGATGTTCTTGTGACACGTAATTTTTTGAGTCTGTTATAGTTGAAACAAGAATAAAGCTTAATTTTTTTTCAAAAACCTTATCATCAGAAATTAGGGAACGTTTCTGTAAAGATAAAATTCTGGAAGCCATGGGTGTGAGGAATCTTAATTTTTGGAATACTGAAGGTGGCCGTGCAGAATTTGTCAGAAAGAATTTCCATAAATCAATGGGTACAATAATGGAACAATTTACAAAGACGTTAGAGCTCAAGGGTATGGAAATCAAAGGTATATTGAATGCCAATTTATTAAAGTTTCAGTCAACAAATTTTGCAACAACAATGAGGAACCAATATAAGAATTTAGATCAACCTTCTGAAAGTGGTGCTATTACAAGGCTGTGGCGAGGAATCTATCAAATTTCTATCTTACAAGAAGATATCAGTGAATATTTCAGATTATATGAGTTATGCCAAACAATGATTTTGGGGTCTGTGGAGGATGAAAGGGTTTTTAGTGCATTTTCATTTATGAAATCAAAACTGAGAAACAGGTTGGCTAAAAATATGGAATGTTGCATGAGGTGTTATGTTTCTCGATACTCCATCGAAACCTTTCCTTTCGATAGAGCAATTGCGCACTGGAATTCCCTTTGCGAAAGAAGAGGTGTGAATAATACAGCAATAAGTACAAATATTCCCAACCTTGAGAGTGTAATTGGCTCTTCGTCACATTCTACAGAAGACAACATCGAGTTTGATGAAGCTATTGATAATGGATTGTTTCAACTTTAAATAGTTATCTTCTTTATCTATCTTTTATCTTTATCATTAAGGATGTTATAGGTCTATATACTAAAAATGTTACGCAATTCACCCATCTATCTACTAATCCATTTCTCGTGTTGGGTTTTTTTAAAACATAGATCTAGCTCATTACCAGTGGCAGTGATGATTTCAACTTTAAGGAGGTATATTTTTCCCCTTAATCTTATTGTTTGTTACTATTCATTTTTTTCAGCTCTGGTTATCATTAAAGATGTTACACATCTATGTATTTACATTTAGTTAAATACAATCTTTTTATTTTTTGAAAACATGGGTTGACATCCATCCGAGGAAGTTGTTACTTCTCGGGACTGACAATGTCAGGAAACTCACCCATCTATCTACTAATCCATTTTTTGTGTTGAATTTTTTTAAGACAAAGATCTAGCACATTACCGGTGATGATTTCAATTTTAAATAGGTATCTTCTTCAACATAATCTTATTGTTTGTTACTTTACATTTTTTCAGCTCTTATTATCATTAAAGATGTTACAGGTCTAATTCTATTTATTTACATTTATTTAAAGATATTGTTGGTCTATATATTTAAATATGTTGCTGGCACTTCTCAGGACTGACAATGTCAGGCAACTCACCCCTCTATCTACAATGTCAGGTAAAACAAAGATCTAGCACGTTACCCTTGATGATTTCACAGCAATCTAATACGCAAGAGGTAAGCTAAACCCTATCATATTTGCAATTATGTTTAATTTATTACTAGTGATGATTCTTTCTTGATTTCTTAGAATTATATTTAATTTATTTTTTATATGTGCAAAATCCTTTGATATATTTTTTTAACTGTGGGATAAACAATACATTATACAATTTTAAATATAAGTCCACATAAAATTCCTCATCATCCATATATATCATATCATCATCACATCATTATCATATCTTGACTCCTGACACTACAATTATTATTAACACAATTATTTATCTAATTTATATTTATTAAAACAATTCAGTTTTTTTTAAATAATTCATTATCATATCATTACAATTCTATTCGTTCTAATGTCATCTATATCCATTCTAATCATTAATGTCATCTATATCCATTATAACACATTCCATTTATTTATCATCTATATCCATTCTAATGACATTATGCTCATATCGTTACAAGTATGGAGAATAATTATCTTAAAACAAGTACAAAAGTCTAGAGAAGAACAATTATTGTGCTTGATGATAAATCTACGTCCACATTAAATTGATCATTGTCCATATATATCATATCATTATCGTCATTCATCGTCTTTTAGCATCATCTATCATTAATTATCAATTATCATCATTCATCATCTACGTCCACATACAATTCATGACAATGCAAGTAAACAAGAAACATACATATAATTCATGATAATCACCATCTAATGCAATTAAAATTAAAGACTCTATATAAATCCATATAATTAAATTCAAATACCATAGTACATACTCAATAGTAGAAGTTTTCAAATTCAATATTTAAAGTTTTCTCAATAATAAAAGTTTCTATTTTTCAAAACCCTCTTTTTCTTTATCCAATTCTACTCCTCTTCTCTCTTCCCCAACGGCTTCTTCCACTGTGGCTGTACCTCTTTCCCCAACACCAGAAATAACCCCTGAACTTATAAGATCTTCCACAGCACTATCCAGATTTTTAAAAATTCTTTCTTCTTGATTTTTCGCATCTCCATGTGATAGCAAATTTGGATCAGCTGCTTCTTTAGCTTTGAATAATATGTTAGGGTCGAAACCATGCTCTTTAATTATCCGCTTTAGTGTATTGTTTTGTTTGTTAACCAAAAAAATATTTTGCTTCAAATTTTTTGCTGTGGATAAGTTGTTCTTTGATGTTTCCAAGTGAACTTGCAAAACCTTCGCCTGACTCTTCAAATTTTCATATTTCAACTGCACAAAAAGAGTAATGTCAATTCAAAATATTACTAAAAAATGAAAATTTCAAATTAACAAGAATGATTGTTTGAATGTAATAGTACTTACAACCGCTCTATCTCTTTCAGCATTATCGATTCCTACCAAATCCTTGTCCTTGGACCATTTGTTAAAATATGCCTGGGCCTCGGCACTAATATTTTCCAATTTGTTTAATGCGTTATCTAAAATGTCATCTTTATAGTTGTTGTTATATGTGATAGTCCCACTTCTTACTTAGGTAAGTAAGGAATCCATCTTCGCGGGTTGATTCTAGACTGCAGCGTATAAACTATCCCGTTGCAAATAATTTTCATAACGACTAATAATCTCATTGATAAGAACTTTAGCCCTTCTCTCCCATTCTATAAGTTGATTAATACGAGGAAGAATAAACTCACTGACATGGGATTGACAATAATAACCAATTAAGTTCTCCAAAGGAAAAGGTGGCAACTATTCACTATTTGAATCTGATGAAGATGATCTTGCTGGAGAAGTATGGGGGCTTTTAGAAAGATCAACTGCTACTTGTTTCTACCTTTGGGTGGATTGATCTTGTTTGTGAAAAAATTAATCAAGATTTAGATAAATAAATTTAAATCGAAATGTAATTCAAAATTGTAAAGCATATTTAAATTGAAATTTGAAGTATACCTGCTGGCCTTGAATCATCTCGCGGGTATCAAAAAAACCAGTTGGGTCATTGCTATCAATTCCCAAAAAATCTTCATCTAAATTTATATTGTTCAAAACAGATATGCCCGTTGTACTGGGCAAGCCACCAAGTGAGAGAGTTGGAATTCGAAAGGAGAAGGCAATGTTTAATGTCCCACTAGGGGCCGGAGCAAAAGGCATGCGTTTACCAATGTTATTTTTCACTGTTCCTCTGGTTGGAATTTTAAAAATTATTGGTTGAGTGGGTGTCAGTGCCACGGTTTGATCAGGACTGACATGTACTGAAAAGTACAAGAAAAAAATGAAAAAATAGGAAAACAATTCATAAAGTCAAAAAATTTGAAATTAAACGTACTATCGAAGAGTTGTACCTTGTTGTCAGGGGGTTGTTTTTCTCGGTGCTACGGGTGGCCTTGTAGGAGTTGTTCTCAGTGTCTGTTCAGAAAATATGAATGCATGTGACTATATGGAGTGATTTGGGGAAGAAGGTTGAGTTTGTGAAATAGGTGTATGTTCCAAAGTCCCTGCAATTCATCAATATTAAATGTTGTTAATTCATTTGGTTAAAATTTAAATTGAAAAACAAATATGAAACTTTGGAATTTGTAAATAATATATGAGAAGGTATTACTTCTCTGGCATTTAACGAGTTCAAACTATTGAGGGTTGGGAGAGGAGTGAGCTTCCATTTCAGATTGGGAGTCCCCCAAAGCCTCAGCGTGTTGTTGGCCTCTTCCTCTTGATAACACCTTTTTTGGGGGAAGGGCTTCAAGATATCTTCTCTGCAAAACATTAAAATTTAAGTTTTAATAACTGTGCATTGTAATGTCGAAACTTGAAATACAATTACAAACTAAATAGTTTATACCTGTTGTTCTTCAAACGGAATTGACAACTTCATCAACTCCTCATCAGTACAAGTAGGAATTTTTTTATCTTTAAATTTAAAAGTGCCTCATAATAAAGGCCGAGGAGATAGTTTGTTGAATAAATGAAAGGTTTTTTTGAAATTTTTGAATTTGTTATGTCAGTTCTTATTTTTTTGGATAGATATGTGTACCAATCGAATTTTTGTTTTGAGATAGTGGCAACAATGTATGCAATGGCCCAATTTGGTATATCAGTTTGGCGACCTTGCAAAACAATTCTGGATTGAAAAAATGAAATAAGCGCAGCAAGAAAGTGGTGTGTAATTGATTGTGTATCCACACCATGCCTGGATTTATTGACATGGGCTACAAATGCGAAACAGTGAAAATTACTATAAATTTATAACAACAAATTGTATCAAAATAAAAAACAGAATAAAAAATATGAATTAAAATGAATTATACTTACAATCAACATGGAAACTGAACGTTGATTCGAGAAATTTCTTGTCTTCTTCCAGGAGTGTTGCCTTGGTTGTAACAATTGGTAAATTTTTGAACGGAAGGCCCGTAAACCGATGGATGTCATTTGCTTCGATACTGAATTTGAACATTTGGCCATCGTTCAGAGTCACATAAAAAATGTTGTCCTCTGAATTGTAGGATGACAGAAGGTAATTCAAAATATCTGGATCTGTTTCAAAATGGGGCATATTAACAAGCCCTGTAAATTCACACGCATCCATCAAATCTTTATATTCTGAAGACATCTTTAAAATAGTATGGATGTGAGGGCATAAGGGATTCCTGTAGTTGATCTTGGAAATCGATTGAATTGGATTCTCTTGATTTTTTTTCTAAACTTGTAGTTGGGAAGCATGTGAAGTCGACATTATAGTTGTACTTGCGTCTTTGACAATGATTGAGACATACAAAAATTCAAGAGCGGGAGGGTGAAAATGAGAAAACGAATGGTTGAATGGTATTTATAGGTTAAATCAGGTGTCAATGGCTTCAATTGATGCACGTCAATTGTCTTAGCTGACGCGTGGATCCAGTGATGCGCGTCAGTAGGCTCTAGTGACGTGCGTCAAGAGGATCCAGTGGTGCACGTCAATATCAGCCAGTGACGTGCGTCTTGATTAGATCTAGTAACACGCATCAGTTGGAGCCAGTGATGCGCGTCAGTTCGATCCAGTGACGTGCATCAGTTGGAGCCAGTGATGCGCGTCAATTGGAGCTAGTGACGCGCGTCAATTGGATCCAGTGATGCGTGTCAATTAGAGCTAGTGACGCGCATCAATTGGAGCTAGTGACACGTCTCAATTCGAGCTAGTGACGCATGTCAATTGGAGCCAGTGACGCGTGTCAATTGGAGCCAGTGACGCGCGTCAATTGGAGCCAGTGACGCGTGTCAATTGGATCCAGTGACGCGTGTCAGTTGGATCCAGTGACACACATCAGTCAAGACCATTGACGTTCCATTGACGTGTGTCAGGAGTGATTATTGACATCTTGTTGTTGCACGTCACTGATGGAGCCATGAAAAACCAGGTGAAATTTTTGTTTTGGAATACTGTCAAATTCACCTTTCGCTGAAACTAGTTCCGGGGATATTCACCAAGTATTTTCCACCTACAATTTTATAGAGGTGTCTTAAAATGAACCCTGGATCCATGTAACCAATTTCCTTCTTCAGTCAAGGATTAGAAGACCATGAAGTGAGGTACTCCTTCAGTGAGAATTATTTCCTTGATGTTATCAAAATTTTGAAGAAGTTTGAGCACCTAGTTTCAAACAATAAGATTCAGCTATTGGTATCTCATGTCGGAGTCAAGGACTTCCTCTTGAATAAGGAATTTAATGAGAAATGGGCAAGATGGATCACCCAAGTGATGGAGTATGACATTGAAATAAAGGTCACTAAATTGGTCCCTGGAAAGAGACTATATGAAAAATTTTCTTCCAGTCAACATGTTAAAGCTAGTCGACAAGAAAATGAAGTTATTTTGGTGCTACAGGATAATCAGAAACAAGAAGATGATAATGTGCCTACTCCTTGTTGGACTTAGAACATGATATATGTCCTACAAATAGGTCTATGCCCTCAAGAAATGAGAAAATCAAAGATGAGATATTTCAGACTTCAAAACATCCCATATGTGCTTATTGACAGTGTATTGTTTAAGAAGGACATCAATGGAGTCTTATTGAGGTGCATTAGAACATATCAAGTTTAAAAGGTTCTACATGAGTTGTAGGATGGAGAAGACGCAGGTCAATTTTATCCATGGGTAATAAGTCTCAAAATAATGAAGGTGGGTTATTATTGGCCCACAATGTTTAGTGACTGTTATACATGGATCAAGAAATCTAAAAAATTGTGCATTCTTCATAGGAAAGGAGAGGCTAACAACACTTCCATTGCACCCAATTTTAGTTGACCAACAATTAATGTAATGGGGATTCGAATTCATTGGGTTCATTATTACAAATTCAATCCAAGGTCACAAGTGGAGTATCATGGAAATAAAATATTTCACCAAGTGGACCGAGGTGGTGGAATTTAAGCAAGAAAATGAGTCTAGCATACTGGACTTGTATGAGGGAATAGTGGAAATGTTTGAAGTATCAACCACTATTATATTAGACAATTCTCTTGCATTCCTAGGTTCAAAAATCATAGAATGGGTTGTTAGGAATGGAATTTTTCTAAGCACCTCATCAAATAATTACCCCTAGGGAAATAGACAAGAGGATTCCACAAAAAATAATTTCCTAAAGATCTTCAAGAGGAATATGGATGAGAATCAAATAACATGGCATACTAAGCTCAAATAAGCCTTGTGGGATGATAAGATAAAACCGAATAAATCATCAAGGAACTTCCCTTACAAGTTGGTCTACGGGGAGGAAATATTGTTGCCTATATCCTTAGAGTTGCTGGCATTGGAGCTCATAAAGCAGCTAGAGTTTTCAAAATTTGAGCCTATTGAACATAGGTATGTGGAGATGATGGAATTAGAGGAAACAAGAGATCATGCAATGTAAAACATCGAGAAGGATCGAGCCTTAGTCAAAAGTTCATTTGACAAGAGAACCAAAGTAAGGACATATCAGGAAGGGGACTTGGTTTTGAAATGGGATGTAAATCAGGCCAAACAAGAAGGCATTCCAAGTTTGATGCCATTTGGATTGGTCCCTATATGGTCACATGATGTAAGAGTAACAATTCCTTCTAACTATCCACTTTGGATGGAGAGCAACTTCTGATTTTGATTAACGAGATCTATCTGAATCATTATTATTGAAAGTAAACTTCTCAACGTTGTAATTATTAGTTTAGGACTTTAAATTCCTCTTTTAGTAGATTAGGACTTGTTTTTGTAGTTTAGGTTTCAATTTCCCTAATTGAATTCATTAAATTTTTTATTGCTCCTAGTTGTATCATTTCACAATTCAGTGTGCCTCCCAAGATAAATGTTGCAACCGGAAATAAGTTCATAGTTGTAAGGAACAGTTCTAGGTTTCAAGAGAAAATAAAATTCGAGCAACTAAAATCACGATTAAGGAAAATTTTTAATAAGTATTCATTCTTCAAGTCCTTTAAGATCAATCACAAGCGAACTTCTAATGCCTCTGCCAAACAAGAACGTAGCCCTTTGCAGCATGTCACAAGTGAAACATTCAGAGGAAACTAAAAGAGAATAAATTAATTGTGTTCTATGATGCCATTAACTTGGAGAATGTATTATTTAAAAACTATGCAGGGTGCAATTCATGCCAAGAATCATCAATTTTTGTGTGCTTCATACTTAGAAAATCCAAGTTGAAGAAAGGAAAACTTGAAATTCCTAGGTTTAAACAATTTTCTACTCTCAAAAATTTTGACTTCAAGATTTTCTTTTGAATATTAAGAGTGCGAGTAGTAGAACAGGTCTAGGAACAAAATTTTGAATAGCTTCAGGGTGCAAACTCAACAGGGTATAGATCAGTTACAGGAAATCAGTTGTAACTTTGTGCCCAATGGACATATAGAGGCTACTCATACCAAAAATCTAGTAGGAAGATGTCCCTGTGAGTCCCCAAATTGCTACCCATTTTTTCCCTCCATACCAAATTTTATGACAAGGACCTAATAGGCTTTAGGAACCTAACAACAAGACCCCTAAGGTTAAATATGAGTTCCAGGAAGTTTCAAGGATTCAGTAGCACTTTCAGTGAGTTTCTAATTGAAAATCATATTGAGTAATTGTTTCCTCTTCTGGGTTTTTACCCTTAAGATCTAGAAAAGTGAGGAAATGAGGGCCCCGTGGATCCACACTTAGTCAAAATGGGAAAAATCTGATGGAAAAATGCGATGAGTCTTTGAACCCTTGCATTTAGTCTCCATTAGGCCTCTAACAAGAGAAAATTGAAAAAAATTCCAAAGAGTCTAGCATTGCTTGTCTTATGACATTGTCTCTATACCTATATTTCATGTATGAACTTACTTTTGTCAATGCGGGATTTTTCCCTTCATACTTTGATTGTATTGAGACACCGTGCTCTATGCCTACATATGAATTGTTTCTACATACTATATATTACTTATATTTACACTATTAATTTTGTTATTGATTATGACATATTTATTGTTACTATTATTATTCTATACATTTCCTACTATGGACTATGACATGTTTGACACTTTTATATGCTATTTTTACCACTATACACATGTATTATTTATTTTTGTGTGTTGGATGTTATTTTTTCTCTACACCATGATTCTCACCATGCACAATCAATTTTAGAGGTATAGGTTCTCATAGGTGGACACCATTGCATCCTTCTATGTGACCCTATAAATATGATCAAACATATGGTACATGGGTACACATATATTCTTGTAAGCTACATCTTCAAATGCTTTATCACATGCACCTCAAAAGGATGCATTCATCAACATATTTCTATGGTTATAGATATGTTATAGAATACAAAAGGAGATTTTTACAGTGATTAAATCCTTATAAAAGGAAATAGATACTAAAATTTTGGAGAATTCAAGTTCGAAATAGTAAAGTACAGTCAGGACTATGGTATGATCTTGACAATTTTTCTATGTTCCCTGATAGAGGGAAGATTCACTAAATTTTTTAATTTCTAAAAATACTATCATCTATTTATAAAATTTGTACACAATTATAGATACAGATGACTCAATTTAGATCATGTTATATGGGACATGAGTACTTCAATCCTTCTTCACAACCTTATTTATATTAAGTTTCAAGAATAGGGTTTGGGGCATAAGATTCCATCTTTCCTTCAATTTTAATTTTTTCTACATGATCAATTTAAATTTTAGTATGACCTTATGGGGGAATGACTATGTTCATTTCTTCCAAGGTTTTATTATTCAAATAGGTAAAAAAATTTCCTATATTTATTTGCAATAATGCGGTTTGTGGATCTAGTAGAAAGCATCAAAGTGGATAAGTTCTTAATAGAATAATCATTCAAATTTTATAACTAGATTACTAAATAGGGAAGGAATTAAAGAATCTAGTTTATTAATATTATATACCCTCCTCTCTATAAAAATAAAAAAATTGTTACTTTTTCCCCTAATATCACAATCCTCGATACTCAACACTCAAGTATCTCCTTCAACATACCATTAGGGATTGATCACTCCCAATCCTATGGCATTTAAAAAATCTAATCCTCTAGGGAACAACATAAAACAATAGCTATTGTATTAATTTCATGTTTTTCCTCTTATTACTTACTTTTTTTGCAAAATTCAGAGTGTCAAGAATTATCTATATATTTTAGTTAAAGTGAAGTTTCTATCATATACATTGAATACACTTTGTGTTGCAAGCTTCATCATGAAGATTACTAACACCAACACATTACAAAACCATTATTGAGCAAAAATAAATAAAAAAATACTGTGTGCACACTAAGGTATATATAATTACACATTAAATGGGGGAAAATGTAGAAACTAAAATTTAGTAACTTTTCCTTTCATAATGCGAAGTTTAACCATGTTCCCTTGATAAAAACAATTATCACAATCAAAAGATAATAATCTCATATCTCCATATCTTATATGAATTATTTATTTTTACATTTCTAAGATTCATCAATTCTCATAATACATTTGATCAAAGTAGTATAAAAGCTCTATTATTCATGACATAACTTTCAGTTCTGCTTATAATTTCTATGGTCCTAAAATTTCAGGAGAGGTAAGGATGTGAGTTCTACTCTTGGACGACATATGGATTCCTTACCATTCACATTATCTGATTGATATTTGAATTTAAAAATATTTTTTATATAATTTTCTTTTCCTAGGGTCAACATTAGTGGAATATATCACCTAAAAAGTGTTATATAAGAAATTCAGTGTCATTTTATAACTCACCTCACACCCTGACAAGATCTTATTACAAATATCATTAAAAAATAGTTCAAAGGGTTCATAAACCTTCTTAAATAATTTTTACACCACCTAGAGTAGTCCCTACTACAAATATGAAGCACTTAATTAGGTCAAAGAGTCTAGTCTCATCCATTTCCAAGCATGAAAATATCATAGAGTCATGTTTTAGAAAGATAAAACTTACACAAATTATTGGAAAAGGATTTCAAGAAATAAAAGGTTAGGTTACATAGTTGAGGCCCACCACATTTTATTATTTATGTGATGGATTCCTTCTATATTTTGTAGATATCTAAAAATATTGGTGTCATTAGGCATGAGGGAATCCCTAGGGGTTAGTTATCTATTCTCACTTGCATAAGAACCTATGAGAACTATATGAGGTTTGATCCCATAGTGAGGACATGCAATGTAGAACTCAGACTGGTTCAGTAGCTAGGACTCTGAATAACAAGAGTAATATCATTGTGTCTACAAAACAAATCCCTAATTTCCCTTATTGAAATTATGGAATCCTATTTTTTTCAATTTGTCTTAAATATGGATTCTTGCACATCATAATTTCTCATTCTTTGAATAATCTATATTATTCCCTTAGGCCTCTTTTCATTATTACTCAACCTTATTTTCATAAGTTCTTTACATTTCATGTGAACATAGTTTCACTTATTCTAATTCCTTTTGTTGCACCTTGTTGTTTTGTTGGTTGTTGTTAATGATGTCAAAGGAATTGATGCAAAATGGAGAATGCAAGTGCAGGATTCTCAGGTTCTTCTAAATTTTTTCTCATAGGTTCAAGGTCAATTCATGTGGTTTCAAAAAGACAAGGTATTGGTAGGTGAGTGGCAGTGCCATTTGAGGGTGGTTTCAAGTGCGTAATGAAGTTAAAAAGGATGTTAAATTTCATACAAAGCACAAGAGATGATTTTAAAGAGTATCCAAAACATGTTTGAGAAAAAAATAGGTTAATCTCAGCTCTTGGACTTAGTATTGTATGTTGTTAAGAAATGGTGTTGATAATAAACAGTGTTCTTGCATGAAAATGAGATGGGATAGACAATTTTAGAGCTATAATTTTCAAAAAAATCATGGGATATGATGGGGTTAGGTGTCTTTGTACTTCATGTAAAATTACAGGTCAATGTTAGGTCATTTGAGCAAGTTATGTGAGTTTTTATAAAACAACTGTTTTGGAAAATTACATTCTAAGGCTCTTGGATTCTTAGCCTTAATAAAATTATACAGCATCCTTCAAATAAATAATAGAAGTAATATTTCGAGTAACCTTGACTAGAAATCTAGTTAAAAGATTTTCAAGTCAAAATGAGGTGTCAATGAAAAGTTATAAGCATTTTTGTGAAGCAGTTGTGGGCTCTTCTAGACTGTGCTTCAAGATAAGAGGAGAAAAAAGGATTTTTTTTTGGTCTCAAATGACTTAAATTAACATGTTTTCAAGCCTTGAACATTGCATTAATGATGGTTTCTAGAATCAAAAAGTGTTTGGAAGGAATTCCTAATCTTGGGCACTGCATACCAAATGGAGACATGTTCTTCTTTACTCAGGTGAGCAACAAGTTCATTTTCTCCAAAACTACAAACTTGAACTAAGAGTGGTAATATATTTTCAATTTTAGGTTCTTGAAAATGTTTTTATTGGTTATTTTCATCTTTCAAAATTTGTCTTATGACTACAACTTGAAGTCAAGGTTCCTTGCATTGTATCTCTCATCAAAGAATGCTTAAGAACTTGTCCTTGCTGTTAAAACAATCATCATGATAATTTAAATATATTCAAGGATATCAAGGTCCCACCATGAAGGTATTTAGCTAATGTAAGAGGAATTTTTATTCCCATGAAGACATGTGGAGGACTAGTTCAAGATTCCTCTTGAGCTTATCTCTCTAATAAGGGTGCATACAATTATTGCTTTTCAACAATTCTTTGTCTTAGTGATTTCCAAGGAAAATTGAAGAATTAAAAATCCTTCATGACTTGTGCAAGGAAATTAATGTCACTTAGTTCACTTTATAAAGATGGATAGGGTTTTTAAGATAATGTTTTTGTTCAAAGGAGGGATTATGCAATTGTTTCTTATTTCTTTGCAACATAATAACTACTTATCACAACCTTTCTGAAGAAAATTTGTGACTCTAAATACCTTCAAAATAAGGTATGATATTTCAAAAATCCATAGGATTTTTAGATTTATAATTTCTTGACATTTTTATAAAATAAATAGCTTTTTATCTGCTCTTGGGTCTCAAATTAGGCGTATCTCTAATCCAGGGTTTTAGAGAGTCAAATTTGGTTTGTTCTAAGTCATTAACAAGTGAAAATACATAAATTTTATCCAAGACCTTTGAGAGTCATCTGGAAAATTATTTTAGAAGGAATTTTGTTATTTGATTCAATATCAAATAAGATTTTGGTAACTGAGTTCTTTAAAAAACATGCATAGTTAGGTAAGTGAAAAATTTTGACAGTGTTGTTTTAATCTTCTCTATTGATCATGTAAATTCAAATTAGAACCATCTCCATAGAATTTTGAATGTCTAGAAACAATCCTTGTAGAGTAGAGTAGATGATGTAACATAATCTGGAAGATCTTTTACAAAATGAAATATTAATGAAATTCAAAATAGATTGGTGTACTCTTGAAGTGATTAAGTTGAAGATGGTGATGAACATGGTTTCAAAATCCCAATATAGTGGTGATGGTTTAATTTAAATCTGTTGAACTAGAATTCATTCAATCTCCAGAGAAATAGGTAGATCTAAGTGAATTCTTCTTGTGCACACATGAAAATAATATTTCACAGTATTTGGTCGAAGTAAGATGATTGTTAGAGAACAAATTGGTCAAATTTTTTTATTAGATGAGATCAACTTATTCTTGCGACAATGCAAGAGTAGAAGAGTTGTTACTTTGTCTTATGCAACAAAACATGTACTTGTAAGTCTTGGAATTCAAGAAGCAACTTGAAAAGTCAGATGACATCAAAAACAAAATGTATCTCAAATGGATGATGTGTTCTCTTGAATTTTGTTGAAGTTGAAAGGTTATTGAAGGATAAAGGTTATTTTATTTTGTCCATGTGAAGAAGAGTAGAGTGTGAGAGTTGAAAGTGGATAGAAAAATATTTAGTACTTAACAAAGAAGAAGATGTGTTAAAACGTGAACTAGAGTTGATTCAAAGAAGAGAAAAGTAAGGAAAATCTATCAATAAAGGGTGAAAAATGAAAGAAATGTTGAGCATCAAAGATATGAGAGGAAAAATAACTAAAAGAAGGGACAAAGATTATGTGAGAAAAATAATATTGGTATAAATTGAAGAAGTGTATGAAAATGCTAGTTTATCCAAGGAAGATGTGTGAATTAAAAAGAATGTTATAGACAGATAGATAATACTATGTGACAGAGAGAGAATTTTATGAATGAATGTGATTTTGAAAGTTATATGGTAGAGTGAATTTGAGGATGGTCTTGAATATAAAAGTGCAAGAATTTAAGTGTTAGAGAAAGAAATGAATAAAGGACTGTGACTAATCTCTTGAAACATTGAATAATAATAAAGAATTGTGGGAGGTTGTTTTGATTAAATGATCATACAATGGCATGGTTTAGTGTAAAGGGTGCGAGAACAAATTTTTAACAAGTAAGAACACTAATTTCTGATAGGTGAAGGAAGTATTTCAGTTTCAAGCCTGCAAATTAAGCCCAAGTAGAATAAAGTAGACTGTGAAATGGCAATAGAGATAGAGTGTATATTTAGGGTCATCACCAACTATTGGAGACAGTAACTCAAGAGTGACAAAATTGGTGGAAGAGGTCTAAGTGGTAGCTTAGAAATTGGAGAATTGAAGCTTTCCTATGAGTTGAAGCTCACTAAAGATCAATACAAGCTGATTTAATTACAGGGGGTTGAAGCATCTAGATTAGGTAGCATCTTGGTCAGATTGAGGAGTTGCTGATCTAGATTGAGTTAAAGCTTAATCTTGAAACTATTGTAATATAAGTAGGAAAAATTAGTCCAAAGCATAGTTCATAGTTTCAGTGGGTTTTCTTCCCATTTTCGGTTTCCCACATTAAACCTTGTGTCATTGTGTACTCTCTTGCAATTTTCTTATGTGTGTTTATGGTTTTATCATATCATATTTAAGAAGGTGAAATTGTGAATACAATGATTTACCCCCCTCTCAGTGTCATGGTTTCCAACAATTGGTATTAGATTCTACTTCTCTTGAATAAATCATAACAACTTGGAAGTGATCCCGAAGACACAAGCATGTGTAAATTAGTAGAATCAGTGTTGAAAAAGAGGTACGATATCTCTCAAGCCCATATAAAGGAGTTAAAGGAAGACATTAAACTCAAGGAGACTAACCATGCTAATGAATTTAACAATATGTCTTCATATGTTAAAAATGTATCAAAGGGATTAAGAGGTAAATATGATACATGTATTAAAATTGAAGAAGGACTAAATACTTAAAAGGTTGAGTTAAAACAGGCCTCAAGTAAACTCAACAAGTTTCTAGTCAAGTAAACATATTTTGATGACAAGCTTAGTTTGGATGTTAGAAATAGAGCAAGTCAGACTTAAATAAAGCATGAGTTCAGTCATGAGTTATGTTAAACATCTATCTAAGCCAAGAGTGAAGAATTTGAAAGACTAAGTGTGGAAATAAAGACCCTAAAGGAGTAACTGGAACAAATAAAAAAAAATGATCTAAAAGCTGAATCAAACCATGCTTTTTGTCAAGGATATACTCAACCCAAGACTGAAAACAAAGAGAAAAAAAGATCTTTAGGAAACTAGTTGCAAGAAGGTTACCAGGTACATTTCATGGAGTTTGTTTCTCATGTAATATATTTTGACATAAAGCAAGAGAATGTAGAAGAAAGGTAGATGAATACCATCTATGGAGAGATTGTAGGTTTGAATATGAGAAGAACATAGTGTGTTTTAATTGCAAAGGAAAAGTTCACACTGTCAACTTTGTTTTATAATATCTGGTAAATCAGTTTTGGGACAATAATCAAGTTGTGTGCTTTAACTTCTGTGAGCTTGGAAATTTTGCAAGATATTCTCATGAGTCAAATAGATTTAGCTATAAGTTGAACGTATTTCACAGATAAGATAAAAATACACATAGAGAAATTGAAAATACGAATAGTGAGATCAAGTCAGCTATGGTTAAGAAATATGTTGGTAAGAAGAAGGAAATATGGGTATGTAAGGTAAAGGAAGAAAGATCAGAAGATGAGACATCAAAGGATGACAAGAAGAAAACAAGGGAAGATACTAAAGAAAAACAACAATCTAAATCAGTCACAAAGGAAGCAAGCACAAGTAGGAAAACAAATAATGATGACAAAGGAAAGAAAAAAGAAAACAACTCTAGTAAAAAGCATGAACAATATATTCCTCAAGAAGTGGTAGAGAAGGTGTTTGAATTGCAACATATATGTCTATCCGACACTCAAACATATGATGAAAGCTCAGATAATGAGACTATCACTTCTATAGATGTAATTAAGAGGGTCAAAAATATTAGGAGGAAAAGGAAAGAGATGCTTGAGTCATCATGTTTCTATGATGACTTTATGCTAGTTTGAGATGATTCAAGGATAACAACATTCCTTCTTTAATCTTCTAGGAGGCATATCAAATTAAATGAAGCATTAGAGTTATAATGATTTTTCTCCTTGAGGCATAAGGTATGTAATCCCATGTTCTGTCAAGGTTTTGTTTGGATTCTCTTGTGTAAAAGTGTTGAATTCAATTTAATGGATCTATAGAGATTTCGTAGAGGTTGTTAAGTATCATAATTCATAAGAATTTTCATCTTGAAATGTTTAAACATGAGCCTTAGTATGTATCATAAATTGCAAGGAGGTTTAATGAGATTAATTCCTACTTGATCAATTGATTTTTTCACTGAGATAATGATGTGATCAAGAAAGAACATTATTAGCAAGTTTACAAGAAATTTTAGGTGCTACTAGTATGAGTTTCAGTTGAGCATGATTAATATTATTTTGAAGATAATCTCTACAAGGTTACAAATGTGATTCCAAAGTGTGGACACTAGCTTGGAGAAGATAAGAGAAAAATCGACACAAAAAGCTACCTCACTACCTTGATTATATCTGTACAAGTGGTAGAGATGGAAACTCAGTTTTGAATGGTCAAACAAAGTATTTTGAAGCTAAATTTTTTTAACAAATCATCTATACTCATAGTGATAAAGGATGGAAAAGCTATGAGGCCTCAAGAAAGTGTATATTTTGTGATACACATGATAGAATTGGAATGTTTTCTCATGATCAATAATGATGTTGACTTAGTGAGAGTCTACTTGTGTTCCTTGAAGAGTGATTAAGACCTAAAAGTTTATATGAGGTAGAATGCATGTTCTTAGAGGCCTGTTGATGCATGCAGCTACATGGTAGTAGTGGTGATAAAGACATGCATAGGTTGTACTGGAGCTTAAATTAAGAATTTTCTAAATGAACTATAAGAAATTGAGGTCAAGTATCAAGTTCTAAAAGTCTTCAAGAAGAAATGTTTGGTATTTAAGTTGTGTTAGTGCCTTGATTTACTAAAAATGAAGGAAATAGATGAATTTCGGGCCTTTGACAAACATATGAATCAAGTTCTTGACTATGATGAAAGTCTAAGAAGATGATATAAGATCAAATAAAGTAAAATATGTGGAGTATCAGATGAGGGGGAGCCTTTACCAAGTCAAGAGGATATTTTCATGTTCTTGAAGGAATCAAATCGAAGAGAATAGTTTCTCAAGGGGAGTGCCTTACATGTGTGAGCATACTCTATTTGTTGAATATTTAAATCTAATCAGTTTGTGGTGCTTATATATCTTTTTCATAGATTTCAAAGGGGGAGAGAGTGTGTTGGAAACTTGTTCATGGTCTGAGAATGACATCATAGTGGCTTTCTATCAAGTTTTTGTGTGTTTTCATCAATGAAAAAGGGGGAGATTGTCACACCCTGTTATTTTCATTGATGTCAAAAAAATTCATGGAAAAGGGATAATGCAAGAGAAACCTTCTCAGGTGCTTCTCAGGTGTTTCCCAGAGGTTCAAGGTGAATTCATGTGGTTTCAAGAACATAGGATCTTGGAAGGTGAGTAACAATATCAGTTAAAGGTGGTTTCAGGTGCCTAATGAAGTGAAAAAATATGGTACAAGTCAAAACAAATATGTGAGAGTATTTGAGATAGTATGCACAACATGTGTGAGAATAGGTTAGGCTCAACTCAGCTCCTAGATTCAGTTTCGTATGTTGGTCAGAAATTGTGTTGAGAAAAAATAGTGTTATTACATGCAAATGAGTTGTGTGGGAAAAATTTTTACCTATCCTTTTCAAAAAAAATCATGGGAGATGATATGGGAAGGTTTCTTGGTGCTTCATGAAAACTTTCAGGTTAATGTTAGGTCATTTGATCAATGAATGTGAGTTTTTCTAAAACAATTGTTTTGGAAAATGAATTATGAGGCTCCTGGATTATTAGAATTCAAAAAAATTATAAATTCTCCTTCATATAAATCATAGATTGAATTTCTAGAGTAAATTTTTCTATAAATTTAGTGCAAAAAATTTCAAGTAAAAAGGAGGTGTCAATGAAAAGTTATGAGCATTTCTGTGAGGCATTTGTGGGCTCTTCTGGACTGTGTTTCAAGCTAAGAGGATCAAAAAGGATTTTGTTGGTCTCAAATGTCTAAATGAACATGATTTCGAGCCTTTAATAGTGCATTAATGATGGTTTCTAGAGTTATAAAGTGTTTGGAAGGAATTCCCAATCTTGGGCACTGCATACCAAATGGATGCATGTTTTTCTTTACTCAGGTGAGAAACCAGTTCATTTTATCCCAAACAACAAATTTGAACTCAGAGTGATAATATATTTTCATTTGGAGGTTCTTTAATATGTTTTTAGTGGTCATTTTTATCTTTCCTCATTTCTCTTGTGACTGCAACTTGAAGTCAAGGTTCTTTGCATTGTATCTTTCATCAGAGAATACTTAAGTAGTTGTCTTGGCTGTTAAAACAATCATCATGATAATTGAAAGATATTCAAGGATCTCAAGGTCCCACCATAAAGGTATTTAGGTAATGTAAGAGGTTATTTTCTTCCCCTCAAGATAGGTGGAGCATTAGTTCAAGATTCATCTCAAGCTTATCTCTCTAACAAGGATGCATACAACTATTTCCTTTCAAAAATGCTCTTTCTTAGTGGTTTCCTAGGAAAATTGAAGCATTAAAAATACTTCATGACTTGTGGAAGGAAATTAATGACACTTATTTCCCTTTTTAAATATGTCTAGGGTTTCTAAGTTAAGTTTTTGGTTTAAAGGAGGTATTATGCAATTGTTTCTTATTTCTCTACAACATAACAATTAATTATCACAAGATTTCTCAAGAAAATTTGTGACTCTAAATAGATTGAACAGAAGGTATGCTATGTCACCAATCCACAAAATTTTGAGATTGAAAATTTCATGAAATTTAGTAAAAGAAATAGATTTTTATCTACTCTCTGGTCTTAAATTGGGAACAACCCTGATGTAGGGTTTTAGAGAGTCAAATTTGGTTTGTTCTCAGTCACTAACCATTGAAAATCAATGAATTTTCTCTAGAACTTCTGAGAGTCATCTGGAAAATGATTCAAAATGTTTTTTTTATTTAATTCAATATCAAATGATATTTTGGTGACTGAGTTCTTGAAAAAATGTACACAGTCAAGAGAGTGAACAATTTTGACAGTGATGTTTTAATCTTCTCTGTTCATTGTGAAAAATAAAATTAGAATCATATCCATTACATGTTGAATGTTTGGAAACAATCCGTGGACAGTAGAGGAGATGGTGTGACATGATCGTGAAGATCTATTACATAGTGAACTATAAATGAAAATCAAAACAAATTGGTATACTCTTGAAGTGATTAAGTTAAAGATGGTGATGAACATTGTTTCAAAATATGAAAAAAGTGGTGATGGCCTCCTCCAAATTTATTAAAATAGAATTAAGTCAATCTTAGGAAAAATAGGTACATCTCTGTGAATTATTCATGTGTATACATGTAAAGGATATTTCATAGTCTTTGGTCAAAGTAAGATGATTGTTAGAGAAAAAATGGTCAAATTATTTTATCAAATGATCTCAAATTATTCTTGGATCGATGGAGAAGTGGAATATTTTTTTCCAACTCGAATGAGAACTGGAAGAGTTGCTACTTCGTCTTATGAAAAAAAACACGTGCTTGTAACTCTTAGAATTGAATAAGTGACTTGAAAAATCAGATGACATCAAAAATAAAATGTATCTCGAATGGATGATGTGTTTTCTTGGATTTTTTGGAATTTGAAAGATTATTGAAGGATGAAGGTTATTTTTTTTATGCATGTGAATAACAACAGCATGTGATAGTTGAAAGTGGATGGAAAAAAATTGAGCACTTAGCAAAGAAGATGTGTAAAAACTTGAACTGGAGGAGACTGAAAGCAACGAAAAGTAAGGAATGCCTATCAATAAAGGGGGAACAATGAAATCATACTGGGCATTAAAAATATCAGAGGAAAAAGGACTAACTGAAGGGAGAAAGATTATGTGAGAAAAATAAGATTGGTAGAAATTGAAGAAGTGTGTGAAAATACTAGTTTATGGAAGGAAGATGTGTGAATTAAAAATAATGTGGTATACATATAAATAAAACTATGTGACAGAGATAGAATTTTAGGAATGAATTTGATTTTGAAATTTATATGGTAGAGTGATTTTGGAGGATGGTATTGAATATAGAAGTACAAGAATTTCAGTGTTAGAGAAAGCAATGAATAAATGAATGTGTATGATATCTTGAAAAATTTAATACTAAGAAAGAATTATGGGAGGTTGTTTTGATTTGCTGATCATATAGTCACACGGTTCAGTTTATAGGGTGTGAGATGAAAATTTAAACAAGTAAGAAGATTGATTTATGCTAGGTGAAGGAAGTATTTCAGTTTCAAGCCTGCAAATTAATTCCAAGTAGAAGAAAATAGAGAGTGACAAGGAAACAAATATAGAGTGCCAATCTAGGGACATCATTAGCTATTGGAGATAATAACTCAAGAGTGACCAAATTGGTGGAACAATTCTAAGCGGTAGTTTAGCAATTGGGAAGTTGAATCTTCCTTGTGAGTTGAATCTCACTAAAGATAAGTAGAAGATGATTGAATTTGAGGGGGTTTAAGCCTCTAGATCAAGTAGCAACTTTGTCAAATTAAGGAGTTGTAGCTCCATATTGAGTTGAAGCTCAATCTTGAAACTATTGTAACAGAATTGAGAAAAATTATTCCAAAGCATAGTTCATAGTTTCAGTGGGTTTTCTTCCCATTTTGGCTTTCTCACATTAAGCTATGTGTCATTTTGTAATCTTTGGAAATTTTCTTGTGTGTTTTTATGGTTTTATCATATCATATTTAAGAATGTAAAATTGTGAAGACATTGATTCACCCCCCCTCTCAGTGTCATGGTTTTTAATACCCATTACATAAGTTAAGTCCCCATTTACATGTTCCCTTTATAATAAATTTAAATAATAGAATTATGTTGCATTCGTTTTCCTACAAAAGATTTCTTGGCATGATTTCCTCTCACATAATCTTAGTGTGTTCACACTTTTGTTTATTTTATCACACCCATTATGTATCCCATTGTGCAACCTGATTTTACCTTATGTGAATTACCTTTCATGTAATATATTAATTCCTACATAACGTTTTGTTCAATTTAATAATTTGTGATACTTTCTGTATAATATATTACATTCCATATGTGCTCGGTATTTTATGCTTGGATGTAAAACATTATTTGAGTCCACCATGCTCAAACAAACTCCAGACAATCCTTACACAATAAAATAACTATGTGTAATTAACTTACTCACCATTATATCCCATATTTCCATGGTTGACTAAGTTATGGCTCACTTGGGAAAATATAGCACCTAACACTTGATTATTCTCAAGATTTATGTTATGTAGGTAGAATAAATGCATTCACGATACATCGAAGACTACATAAAGGAATTTTTAGATATTATTTTTTGGATTATAGGTAAATTAGGGTTAAGGGGACCATACCCCATACATTATGTGGAGAAAAGATATGACATTGGAGAACTGTTAGATATTATTCTAAGGAAGATAGTGTGCATTTTTTTATGCATAATCCTTGTATTGTGTACACTATGAAATATCATGTGGATGGAACTATTATATACAAGTAAATACAAAGGAAGTGTGCCTCCACCCTCTTCTTTGATAGTTTAATTGTGTTTAATTCATATACATCATTTTATGAAACTAAGTTTTTATTTTATTTTACTTGTAGGACTTGAAGCTATTATCGGGGACATTTTCCCAAAAGAGTGGGTGAAAGATAAA
This sequence comes from Taxus chinensis, assembly GCA_019776745.2. Lineage (NCBI taxonomy): Eukaryota > Viridiplantae > Streptophyta > Pinopsida > Cupressales > Taxaceae > Taxus > Taxus chinensis. Next base: position 215,307,075 of record CM034147.1, read on the forward strand.
AATATTCCTCACGCATATATTTGTGATGTGTGTTGAAGATCAATGGAAAGATAGATGAAAACCAAGGTTTGAATCCTTACGTGACATGTTTGTACCTTTCTAGGACATGCGTCTCACATTGGTGCACTACAATGTTTAAAGAACCAAACAAAATATTAAGAGACTTTAATGAATGGTAAATATGATGCCTGTCATGCATTGGAGATGAATACAATGTGTAGAAAATATGATACTTGGCCACTAGAAGATAAAACATGCTCTGAATTCAATATAAACCATCGATTCTAATATAAACTAACATTATGTTAGTGAATTTGATTTTATTCATTCTTTTAAACATATAATTTTGAGAAGATCATATTGATCACGCCATTTAAGAGATCATGTACCATATAAATTCAAATAGATAATTGGCTTATAATTCATCCCATACTTGTGTGACATGCAATGCTAAATTTTGTCTGAAACAAAGTGAAAACTATGTATAAACATCATTTTAGATATCCTAGGAGTAAATTCAATTTGATTGGTCTATGTAGCTTCTCATGTATCTACTTTGTTAAAGTTTAAATCTGAAGTTAGATAACGCCATTAATTTATAACATTCATAAGGTGCCCCAATTAGTGGTGGTAGATCCATATATATACCAAGCTAAAAGTTATTATTAGGTTTAGATCCTTGTAGATTTAAGATTTAGACATATTAATGCACCTTATTTTTTTTACTTATTTCTAGTTGTTATTTCGTTGTATATTTTTATGTTTTGTGCACTCTTTATACCTAGTTGAAGCATATCTCCATTCTCTTAATCTATATATTTAATGTTTGTTGTTTAGAGTTAGCATCTACTTCTTGTAAATCAAACAAATTTGAATTCCTCCTTACTATACAACAAGTTCTTTAGACTCTTGAACAAGATCGTGTCTTGATTTATCGAATGGTAGTTAGATATTGAGTATGGTTTCTTGTATCTTCTTTAGCCAACAAAAAATGGGTCTTTTCCAATCCATTGAATCTATTTATCTCTCTCTCTTCCCTACCCTTTCTCACTTTTGTAATTTTTATGACTTGGTTAGAGTAGGATTAAATATTGCAATATATTTTTATTACTAATTCTTTTTAATAATTCTAGGGTGATACTCATTGTATACAATCTTTCAAACTCACACATCCCCACACACAAAATGAATGAATCTATATCCCCCACACACTCTCAGTTATCATTTTTAGTCTTCTTACCAAAATTTTACCACGACACACTCTCACATGTAGCCCCACTATTACTTATGAAACAACCAATAAGTTACCTCAGATAGATAATAAACATCCACTCGCCCCTTCTTCCTGGGTTATTCTCAACCCATATTCTAGCCACCAATACCTAGTGAGGATAAAATTTGAGGGAGGGAACAATAATTCCTATAGTTAATATAAGATTTCATTGTTTTGCATGTATGTTATTCCTTTCAAGAGAGGTAGATCTTCACTTGTTTATGCAATACCCTGTCTATGTTATTTGTGATTGCATGTGCCCCTACTTCCTTCTTGTAAATAATGGAGATAACACATTGGAGAGGAAACAAGGTGATTTTTTTTTGGTTATCAATAGGTTATTCAACCTCACCACACACACATTTTTTATCATTTTGTTTTGATAATGATCTGATGAAGGGTTTAACATATTTTAAGGGTTTCCAATTTATAGTAGGTAATTATAAGTCACCCTGAATTTGAATAATCAAGAGAGACATATTGTGAAGACTTTTCCAAAAAAGAAAAAAAACATGAGAAGTTACAAATCCATACTATCAGAGTGTTTAAAGATGGTATAGGTCTAGATTAACACCATACATACCAATTCTGAACTATAGATCAGTTATAGGGTCCTTACCCTATTACATTTACATCTCTAGAACTTTCATCCAATAATATTTAGTTTCTGATCAACATGTTCCACTACCCTACACATTCAAATGATTTTTCTTTTATCTTCTACAACTAATGTTCTCTCTCCTCCTACGTATTTGAGTAATTACTTATCATTTATCAATTATTTCAAGTATGAATGAATTATTCTTACTATGAATGGTTAATGATGAAATTTAATTAATCATAATAGTTTACCTATTACAAACACTTTCATCCATTTTAGTGTTGTGCATTCCGATAATTCCATATAAAAACAAGTAGGGTCAAAACATGTGCCATGTCTAGCCATGTAAATTTTGTTTCCCAAGATTGGAATGTTGGAAAGTCGAAATGATCACTGCCCTTTTTAAAAAGGTGTTAGAAATTGTGGTTCTATTGATTTTTGATAGTAAATTTTTATCTTCGAACAAGATTACATTTTTTCATTTACTGTATCCTTATTTCTATGAAATGTAATAAGTCTTTATAATCCTTTTCACAAAGTGTGTTCCATCATTGTGTCAAGGTTATTCTTTGTGCAATGTCATCTTCATCATCATGTGTACTTCCACCTTCAATGGAGTTATGCAATGCCTTTGAAAATTATGTTGTCTTATGTAGTCTATTGGTTGTCACGAGTGGATGTTTTATTTTTTTAGTCATATAATGAAAGATAAAAAATTAGCATCATAAATGGTCAATTAGGGTATTGGAAAGAGTATTTACCTTGTGTACACAATAGATATTTATGTATATTTATTTTATGTTCTTAGAGTAAATGGGTGTGTGTGTTTGGAGGGTCATTTATTTACCAAACGGGTAGTGTTTTCATGTTTGCAAACAGTCTTACGCAAAGGTCCAAACTTAAAGTTTTAATGCCAACACTTTTCTTTGCACAATATTTAATGTATCTCTAATTTTTTAATTCCTCCTATGTAACATGAACATTTAAAATTATAAGTGTCATGTTTCAAATAGGAATTGTGTCATATGAAATATACCTACACTAATAAACTTTTCAGGTTTGTAAAGTCCATGAAGTGTTTAGGCTTAATGTTAGATATTTAGTAAGTATGAAGGCCATGAAGCATAAGGGGTATTACACAAATCTCAACCTCACCATGTAATGAAGTCCAATGTGTATTTTTTAAAATATAAACCATAATATGCTTGGAGCATGAATATATAGTGTCAATATGGATACGAAGAGCATGGAATAATGTTAAGTACAATTTGACATGGGAAATCAATCAAAGAAAACCTAGAACAAAATTTTAGTGGTTATATAAATTATTATGTAGACAACAATGCTAAGGAGTATTACATTATGCTAAAGGGAGTATTTGTGAAGGGTATTGATTATAAAAATAAGATATCGGATTCAAGAAAATACTTTGTGGTATGATGATACTTAATCACAAGTATTTACAAGATGAGTAAAACAAATTCTGACTATAAATTCTTATTATCTTCAGAAAGGCAAAGGGGTCCCATGATTTCACCTATAATAGTAGTGGTATGTTGTGGAAAAAATAAAATGGTGAATCTACTAGAGAGTGCTCTTGGTAATTCTTATAATGAAGTGAAATGAATGCAAAATCCCCTATTTACCTGCAAAAAGTTTTTTGTCTTATGAACATACATATAAAATCTTCACTTTGTAATGCAACATACTAAATTAGAACAATTTCAAAGAGTATGGTGTTTTTTTATGACTTTATTTATCCTGGATATTTTCTAATTTTATCTTAGAGAAACTAAAGTGGGGCTATTTTTTGTGTAAAATTTTTTCTAATTCTTTATTTTTAATGATATTTGATGGGGATGGATGGGAGGTAAGGACTTAGGATATTCTCTACTTACATCTAGAACCACAATTTCATTAAATTTGGACATATTTCTATCCATATTAAATACCAAAATTGGCTTTTTTGGTTTTATTTGTATCAAATACTGGAATTTGAATATGCTATTATTAGATTTTAAATTATAGATTTTTGGAATTATGTAGTCATTTTTACTCCTATCACAAAAGGAAGGAACCCCATGCACGCCGGCCTATCACCCAGCAAAAGTTGAGTGCTCACCCGAGGCACACATGGGTACCAAGTCTCTCTTTTATGTGAGTTTAGTCAGAATCATCATCTATGATTAGTGTAAGAGTTATTAAGAGGGAAGTTTCAGACAAAGAAGAACCATAGGGCTTAGAATGACCTCTAGATCCTTGCAGTCACTTCAGACTGAGTGCTTTAATAGAATCCAGAACATATATTATAACAGAAAGAATTATACAAACATCCATCCACATCATGAAAGGAAAGAGAACTTATATTAGAGAAGTGTGTATTAAAAACATTAACATTCCTGTCTATATATAATAGGTAACCTCATTTTATTCATTGATTACTTATAGAGAGTCAAGAGAGAATACCACAGTCATGCATATCTCTAAATGTATGTAATTAAGCTAACAGAAAAATAAACATTAAAAATCCATGCTTAGTGCATTCTTTCCTAAATACAAATATCCACTCGCAGTAATTCTGTAGAGCTCCGCTCACTCTCTAACTCGCTATACCTCATACTTATTCTCCTTCTCCTCTGCAGGCACTTGTATTTATAATTCTCCTACACTTCCAACTCACCTTCTAGCATCCTAAGATCTGGTGCTGAGTGTCGAATGTGGTCCATGCGAGCATGCATCTTCAGGCCTAAGCTTTCCACTATATCTCATGATGTTCTTCTAGAAGGTTCCATCTGAGGCATGCTCTTTCCTAGTCCAGCCTATTGGCAGGCTGACACCTTATCCATGTGCAACTAGTCATCCTTTTCACATGTTCTGTCATGGGTGCTAAAATTGACTAATTCCCGAGCATCCTTTCATGCATCGTGCATGCTATGTGCTTCCCTAAGCCATTCTCTCAAGAACTTTTTCCTTGCGCGCCTTTTCATAACTAGGACCCTGTGCACCCACGCACCTTCATATTTGGTTAAGATTACAGGGGTCCAACATCACCCCACATTACGCCTGTTCTCCATCCTTGGAAACATTTCACTTGACCAAGATGTATGTTATTCGGGGAACCAATGAATCATCTTACACTTTACAAAAATAATAAGGAATGAATGAATTGGGAAAAAGAATGAAGAATGGGGGGGAGCATCAACTCAAAAAGCTAGGAAAATATTTCCAGAGGTCTGCCTCTAGCTTGTTCCATACTCCGACCTCACCCTATGCCTTCTGACAACGGTCTCCCACTAGGGTGGTCACTTATCAAAACTCAGGACAACTCCCTGGGTGCCCAAAACGTCCACAATCTACTCCATCTCTTTACACAAATCCTCAAGTTTATCCATCCTTCTAGTGATTTGGGATTATAATTCCTTTAGCTGAGCCTTAATTGAGCTCCTTAAAGCTTCAATTGCCTTTTATTTCTTCTGTACTTCAGCCAAGACCCTATCTCTCTCCACCTTGTTCCCCTTGTTCTTTTCCTAGAACTCTTTTAGCTCTTCTTCAAGGGTGGCAACCAAGGATATCGCCACCTTATCTTTGTCTGCACATCTATCATATGTGGCTTCTACAGACTGGGAAGTGACCTTAACCTCCATGAGTACTTGGTTGTACTCTATAACAAGTGCTACCACCTTTAACCAGTCCTCCTCTTTCAAGTGCGTGGCCACTTCTTCAGCAGAATCCAAGGACAAGGGTCATCTCTCCATAGTGAGGACACGTGTTAGGTCTTCCATACATTCTAGGAGGGATGAGTATTTTTGTGCGGGTGGTGCTAAGTCCAGGTGCTTCAGGATGATGGTGCCCTTGATAGACTCCATTTTATTGTATACTTCCTGCACCTTTAATTTTTCTTCCTTTAACTTTCACCTTAATTGTGTGTTGATCAGTTCCTCTTGCTTCAAGCTCTTGGTCTTCTCTGTCGGTTCTTACTCCTTCTTCCCTAAATTTTCCTCCAGCATTCTAATCCTATCATTACAGAAAACAATCTATCCTCGGTCTTGACTGTGACCTTGTTAAGAGCATTGCATAATTTATCATTCGAGAGCTCCTGAGCATTCACTAAGGGATTGTCCTCCTTAGAATCTGGCAATTTGATGAGTGCTCCTTGGTAGACTTTGAAGTCTAGCTCATCAACATGGGACTCGAATTCCCAAGAGAGCATCTTCTTGGTTCTGGGGTATGCACCATCCTTCTCAAAAGAACCCATGGCTATGAGCCTTTCCATGGGTATGGTGCTCTGGAATCGTGTGTGTAACACCTTCCTTGTGTCATCAACATATCCCATTACCTATCTCTATTCTACATCCATAGTTCTTCTGGCTGAGTGCATGCATTTGGGGAAGCTTACTGTCAGAGAAGGGCCTCCAAGGCTGTCATGTTCTTTCTTAATGTTCTTCTCCTTCCCCTCCTTCAGAACTATGTTTGTGCTACACTCCAACTCTTGGTATACTAACACCTTGAGCATTTTTTTTGCTTCTCTTTGTGCCACCTCTGTGATCTGCTCTTTTGTAAAACTTATGTATCCCTCCTTATTCCTGGAAACCTCCGCATCCTCCATGTCTTTGGCATCTTTCTCATCCTGTGTGCCCTTGTGCCGTGTGAATACAAACTCTTGCTTCTCATCTCCACTCTCCTCTCCTAAGTCATAGATGCTAAACACATGTGGATCTTGGTATTTCTTTGTCTCTTCTTCCTTACCACCATCTTCTTCACTTTTATCCCCTTTTCCAACCATATATTTATCCAAGTTGTCAGTTGCCTTCGAGTCAGCTTCTTCATCAACCCTCTGCTTTTTCCTGAGATGTGGCCCCTAATAAGGGGATTCAGCCTTATCTTCTTCCTTAGGTGATTCTTCCTTGGAGATGGGTTGCCTAGGCACCTCTACCTCTGACATCTTCTCCTTCACCAGAGACTTCTTTCTCTGAATGTAAGTGCTTGGCTTATCACTCTTGGATGGCATGCTCACTGTCTGAGTAGTCTACACAATTGGTGCTTCTTCTTCTCCCCCTCTCTTCCTTGACACGGGCCCTTTGTTAACCAAAGGATATTTAGGTATGGATACTTTATCCTCTAGATACGTTCCCTTCTCAAACTTTGGCCTTATGTGCAAGTGCACATGCATTGCTGATCCTCCAGTGATGGGGAGAGTCATTGGTCTTCTCATTTGAATATCGTGTGACACATAATTTTCCACATCCACACACTTACCACTGGGATAATTCAACTTCTTCCTCATCTCCCTATGTTCCCAGTCCATCCTACCCAGTTCTAGTCTTATATTATTTATCTCTTTAAACCTGTTCACTCCCACTTGGAAGTGTTGGGCAGTAAATGCGAAGGAGATCTTGCACCAAGGGCTCCATGATTCGTCTATCAGCTTGAATCTACCTAGGAAGTAGTGTTGGTAGACCACAAATTCATCTTCTCCCTCAGTGGCTGCTAGGAGTTGTTCAGGGATTCTCCACTCTACCCCATATGAATTCCTTAGGTGCGTGTACCATTTTTCCAGCCACGCCTTGTGGGGTGTTGTCATTGTATCATAGGCATATTTTTCAAAACTCTTTGCGGGTGAGGGATCCTTGGTGGGGTACTCCCATACAAATTTTTCTAGTGTGTTAGGAACCCCAATCTCAACGAATACAATGGTGAGAAAAACATTACTGAAGAGGATCTTGTCCCCTTTACGTAATTGACAATTTCCTCCACGATGTATGCGGATAGGTTGTATATAGTTCCCTCTGTAATCTTTTTGCAGACATATAGCCAAGGTTTGTTGACCTATGTCCATCTTTCTTAGCCATTCAACTTAGTCACTAGATGTGCAACCATTTTCATTATGGGTTCCTTGATGTCTGAAATTTCATAGTACCACAACCATTTCTTGCAGGCATACTCAGTGATGGTCTCTTGAATAGATTCCTTGTCGCCAAGGTCATCTTCTAGGTTATCTCCCTCACATATGAGGCCTGTAAATTGTGAAATCAGTCGGGGAGTCACGCGCATCTTGTGCACCTTGACAAAGTGGAAGTAGTCTTCATGCACCTGTGACATCAACCACTGGTACAAACTCTCTAGCTTTCCAAAATAAGGAAACTCATAGAGTTACAACAGCCCTGCCTTCTCCATTTTAACCTTAACATCATCATCGTATATAGGCAAACCCTCAGGTGTTCGTTTGCTAGTGGGGCATACTAATTCCAATGCCATTTCCTTTTATATTGTGTTTGTGTGGTGATTATAGTCACTAACAGGTACACTTCTCAAGTGGGATTCCCATTCCTTCCCCATCATCACCCCATCTGGGTATTGCATCTCTGCATACCATTCTTCATTTGTGTCTACCGCGGGTTCTGGTTGTTTATCCTTGGCTTTTCCTTTTCATTTTCTTTGGTGCCATGGTTAAGGTATTTTTATCACTCCTACCCTCTCCTTGTTATTTTGTATTACTTCTTCTAATCCTACAATCTCATATTTGTGATACAACTCTTCTAAATAGTGCCCTAGTTTTTCAAACCTTAATTGGGATAAAATCTTCACAAGACAATGTTTCTTCACTCTCTCCACGCTTGTGTAACCCCTTCTGGTTTGAAAATTCAATCGGACTGCTTCAATCTGATAGATCTTCCTTCACTCGATTGAATCTAAAAGCCCTAGTTTATGGAACTCATTTATATCTCAAACTCTTCTATTTCGCAAGGTAAAAAAATGAGAGTGCACCGACCCTTTACTTACAATTTTTCTCTTTTCTAAACATTAAATGCTACTTCACCTACCACTAGATACTTTGTTCATTTAATGTGGATTTTTCAAACAAATCCCATCTTCAGTGCCTTTCCTTATGCACCCATCATGCGTGAAAAATCCTCCAACCTTCTGGCATGTAACCAATCCAACCTAACAGGAGACTCTTGTGCACACGCGTAACCCATGCCAAAGGCACTTCTTCTGTCCTGATCCTTACTCTCACCTACCTCATGTTGCTTTCAAATGTGTTTTCTCCTCCTTATTATGTGGGATCTACAAGTAGCCTTACCCTGGCACCAACCATTCTTCCATCTTCCTCTTTATATACCTCTTTCAACCTAGCTACTCAACAAGGCTTTTCAACACAACTTCCTTGGTGCTTTGATCACGCGTTTCTTCACCTTTCTCCACCCAAAACTTAAAGCAATACGTGGTCCTCTATGCACTCACAAATTCTCTAAAAATAGCAATAAGGTTACCGGTGCCCAAGGGATAAAACAAAACAACAACGCGAAAGGGAAACACATGAAAGGGAAAATGCATAACAAAAACTTCTAAACTAAATGGCAAAAGCTACCTATTTACAAACACCAAGAACACTTATTTATAGTAGGGATTCAACCTACTTCCATTGAAGTGTCCAGGAAACTTTGTCCCATCTAGCACTTGTAATTGGCATGCACCCGAATCAAGGATGTACGATATTGTGTAAGAACCCAACGAATGGAATTTCAACTTCCTAGGATGGCGTAGAAACTTAGAATCATATAATAACATGATCTGCCCAACCTCAAACTTCTTGTTTCTAATATGGTGATCCTGCCAAGCCTTTTTATTTGCCTTTTCCACTATTTAGCTCCATCGAGCAAGTGATTGTCTCTCATCCAGTTTCATTAGATCATCAATTCTTTCTTCAAGTGATTGTTCATCGGTTAACCCTCCTACGCATGTTATTCGCATAGAGAAGGTAACATAAATTAAATTGGAAAAATAGCTTCCACACCAAAAACCAATTGAAAAGGTGTGGCTTTGTTTAGTCTTTTATACGTTGTCCTATAAACCCATAGTACTACCGATACCTTGTCATTCCAATCTTGTCTTCTGACATCACAAATATTTGTCAAGGTATGACTCAATATCTTGTTTAATACTTCCACAGTTCCATTTTCTTATGGGTGATAGGGCGTAGTCTTTTGATGAGCTACTGTAAACTCTGATAGCAAGATCCTGACAGTCTCATTCAATAAATGCTTACCCCTATCACTAGTCAAACTCAATGGACATCCATACCTAGTGATAATGTTTTCCCATAAGAAGCTTGCTGTTGTTGCTGCCATGTAATATTTACTTGGGGCTGCCTCTGCCCACCTTGTGAGATAATCTGTGTAAGTGATGACATAACGTTACCAAGTTCTATAAATTCCTACAAATTCTATCACCCATTTTTCAAAAGGCTTCGCACTAAGAATAGGGCACAAAGGCATTTCATCTCTCTTTCCTAGTTTTCCAATGCGCTGACAATGGTCACATGCTTTATAATAATCTCTGTAGTCCTTGTACAAGGTTTCCCACCATAAACCTGCCCTTAATATCTTACATGCAGTGACATCACCTACATAATTCCCACCTGCACTTCCTCTGTGTGCTTCTTCCATGATGGCTAGGTGCTCATGCTCTAAGACACACCTGCATAAAACTTCATCACGTCCCAATTTTTGCAAGTTTCCACCGATTAACATGTAGGGTGTGGTGCGCATGGCCAACTACTTCTTTTCCAATGTCTTCATTCCATACGGTGCCACACCTTCCTTTAAGAATACTACAATCTCCTATAAATCTGAGGGTGTGCACTGCAACTTAAATAGTGGTGCATCTGGAAATGCTTCCTCAATACTCTGTGCGTCCTCCCCTGAATCAATTCTTGACAAATGATCAGGTCCACAGTTGTTTTTTCCAGGTTTAACTACAATGTTGAATTCAAAATCTTGAAATAACAACACCCATTGACATATGCATCCTTGTAGAATAGGCTTGTTCACTAAGTACTTCAATGCCATGTGGTCGGTGTAGAACACAAAGGGTGTTGCCAACAGATACTGCCTAAACTTGAAGAGTGCGTAGATCATTGAAAATGTGTCGCACTCGGTTTTGGTATAGTTCTACTTTGCTGGTGTCAGTTTCTTACCTGCAAAATAGAGAGGATGATCAAAAATCCCTTTTTACTAGGATGTGTAAGTGCCACCCCAATGACGGTCCCTGAGGCATCTACATGAACATGAAAGGGTTTATCCAAAGTGGGAAACTATAAAATAGGCACGGTAATAAGCCTATCTTTTAATGTATCAAATGCCCTTTGTTGAGGCTCTCCCCAATGGAAGGCACTTTTATGTCTAAGCAGCTCCTCTAATGGTGCAGTGATCTTGACATATCCCTTAATGAATTTTCTGTAATATCCCGGATGCCCAAGGAATCTGCACACTTCGCTCTGGCTACTAGGCTCCCTTAACCCCATAATTACTACAAATTTAGCGAGATATACCAGAAATCCCTCCTTGCATATGATATGTCCCAATAAAGTCCCAAAGGGTGTAGTAAACACACATTTCTTAATGTTGAGGGATATCCTCAACTGCCTACACCTCTCAAACATTAACCTCAAATTGTCACAATGGTCTTTAACCAAACCATATACTGTCCAGTCATCCAAATAGACCTGAAGAAATTTATGGATGAAGTATTGGAATGCTTGCACCACTATGCGTGAAAAGACAGCTGGCATATTCTTCAACCTAAAGGGCATGACCATATATGTAAAACTTCCCCAGTCGATGGTGAAAGTTTTATTTTCTTGGTCTTCCTTTGCAATCCAAACTTGGTGGTACCCTGAAAATCCATCCGTAAAGGAATAGATTTCATGCCCAGTGACTCCTTCTAAAATTTATTTAGTGAAGGGGGTCAGAAATGGATCAATGACACAAACTGCATTTAATTCCCTATAATCCACACAAATTATAATCCACCCATCCTTCTTGATGCTGATTTCCAGTGGACTTATCTGCTTTGATTCTTTCACTGCCTCAATGATCCCAGAAGTTATCATTTTGTGTATCTCCTCCTTGACCTTTATACACAAGTTGGGATTCATTCGGTAGGGCCTTTTCCTAACCGGGCCCACACCATCTTTCAGCTTTATCTTCATCTCACCCAAGGAATGGTGAACACCTTTGAGATCATGATACCCACATATAAATAAATCCCCAAATTCGTGTAGTAGATCAATGATCTTCGATACTTCCTTCTCTGTCCAGCAATCCCCAATAATAGCTTCCCTTAGATTCTTCTTCTGAACCGATGTTAACTTTCTTCATCTTTAAAGGCTCATTGTAGGCACATACGTGAGCATCTGCACTGTCCACTACCTCGTGCATCCCTATAGAATGGATAACATCTAAACTTTTCTGATTCCCTTTCTCATCAATCACATATACCAACTTTCCCTTCTCTTTTTTCCAAACATGCATGTGCTCAAGCTGTAAATCTTCTGTTTCCTTTTCTTCTTCAAAACACGCCTCCAATCCTGGTTCACCTAGTAATTCCAATAGCCTATGATCCATGTTGGAACTATCCCACATGGGAAGGTGTTTGATGCCCTGTAAGGCCTTATTAACCGATGGCTTGGTACTCTAATATTCAAAGGTTTGAATAAAGTCAGCCGCAAGTTCTTGCCAATTCCTTGTCTGATGGCATGTCTCCGAATGCATGTACCATGCACACGTGCAACCTTGCAGTGTAAAATACAATTTGTGCACCTAGAGGGATGGTGGAAATTTTTTTGTGCCTTCTCTTGAAACCCATTCACACTCTTGCATATGGAAAGAGGCGGGTTCCTTCCCATGGTACTCCTTGATGATGGTGGGTACATTTCTCCTAAAGAATCTGAGAGAGAGGAAAATTCTTACCTCACGCCATTCTAAAAGGCTCTCTTGATGTGTGGCCCACAACCAAGCTGCTACACCAAGAAAGACATAACATAACATCTCCCTTGATTCCTTCTCATCCTTCCACTGAGCTTCTACCTCCTACAAAAAGATCTCAGGGAAGACTCCTAAATATTTAGGAAATTTTTTTCCTCCAAGTTGCCTAACTGCGTATTCCTTTGTTACCTTGGTTACCGACCCTCTCAAATACCATCCCATTAATTTGTAAGTTCCATGTGCCCAATTGTCACATGCCAAACTGGTGGAATCACTCACTGACTGAGCATCTTCAAACTGCATAACCCCATTAGTAGGGTGTATCGTCTCAGGATCTCTGAATGAGCGCACATAAATCTTATCTATATTTTCTTCTCCCAACGGTTAAATAGAGGGTTTCAAATTCCCATCAACCAGGGGTATAATGACCCATTCCTCCTTTTTCTTGAAGATGATGTACCATTTTTTGAAGTGAAGGTCTGCATTGTTCATGTACAACACCATGTGCACCCAAGTAGTGCTGAGAAATTGTCCGCCTCAATGAGTGCCAAGACTTGAAAGTCCCCAATAAACTTAGCTCCCTAGATAGTAATAGTTGCATCCTTATAGAAACTGGCGGGCATTTCATTAGTCTTGTTTTCCATATATAGCACATTCGAAGATGGATATAATGCATGTCTTCCCATCTGATGCCATGCATCCAAAGTTAGAACATTAACCTCCATGCCTGTGTCAATGGGGATATTTCTGAGGAGCCATTCATCTACAATTGCATTCAATGTAATATCCTTGTCATAGTCGAGGCTGTGAGGGGGAAGGTTCACGTGTAAGACCTGTCTCTCGCGCTCTTCTTTGGTGCATGGTACCTTCTCTCTCAACCAGGATCCTAGCAAGGGAATGATATTCTCTTGCCTTAGCATTTTACACACCTCCTTGACCTCATCCAAGTCATCCTTTTGCACCTCAACTCTCCTTCCTTGTTCCTCCCTCTTGGATTTCTCCTTTAGACACTAGATCTCCCATTGTAAGATCCGAATAACATCCATGGTGTCCTCATATATCTCCTTTTAATGCACAGGGTCTAGATACTTTCCATAAACAACCTCCTCCTTTGAAACTAGGGTTTTCTGTCTTGGTACCTCTCTCACACATGTGGCTTCTTCCCTTATTATTACCAAGTCAGGCTCCAAACCTTCATCCCATATTACTCGGGGCATCCACTGTATATTTTCCTTCTTAATACTAACCATTGTAGTTCCCTTGTCCTTCAAGTGCTTTTGATTCATGTGCTCAAATAATTCTTGGAACTCCTCATACTTATGCTTCTTTCCACACCATGAGCACTACAAAAATTCTGGACACTCACACTTGTAATGTTCTGTAGATCCACAGTTGAAACATGTTCCGCACGGGAACTCACTCCTTCCTCCTTCGTGGTAACCTCAGGCATGAAATCCTCCTTGAAAACCTCTTCCGTGTGCACCTCCATCTGCATGCTCCTTATAACAGTGATCATTATCCTTGGAACCATTGGCCTTATGGATCTGATCAATGAGGCTAAAGTCCTCTATGTCATGGGTTATAGAAGTGCAAATATTGTAGTAACAAGATACATTCTTCTTGATTGCGTGCTGTAACAAGGGACATCTACTTGCATCATGGTCTGTCATCACCAATCCGGCACTATGATAATTCTTCACCGAGAACTCCTCATGCTATGATTATTTACTAATGCATAACGTTTAGTTTGGTGGATGTAATCTACAAACAAAACAACAACATAACACAAGAATACCATCGACTATGATAAGACAGAATGACGACACATCTGAAATATCAAAATAAATTATAATATTAACATGAAACTGTTACATTCTCACCCATGAGGTACTTCAAGTGTTATTGACTTCACTTGCCTTTCACCAAGACTATGGGAGAAACTTTACAATTACACCTCTTAATGGCTTCTTCAACACACCTTTAAACTGATGGCTTCCTTCGCACACTTCCTACAATATTTCTCACTACTTCCTTCTATGCTAAATGAGGGGGGTAGCCTCTCTATTTATAGAACTTCTAGGCTTATCCCATCTTATCTCTAAGATAGGATAAGAAATCCACTCTGACGAATCATATTCCATACCTTAACTCTTATCTGTACATGTAAGCTTATCTGTTAAGATAAGATAAACCTTATAATTTTACATGGGTTCCACATTTTTAGACTTTTTTACAAATAAAATACACAAAATATTTATGACCTCACTCCTTGTCTTTATTACCAATATAATATTTCTAATTCCTAATCATGTAGACCCTACTTATCTAATTACTCAAACTTTGACATTTTAACATTACCGGACCACTTACGACAAATATTTACTTTTTACAACATTCCTATTGTACTTTGATTGTTATCGTACTCCACATTATTAGCGGCACCGTACTGACGGCGCTGTTATCTTCTATCAGACATTACTACTAATTATACTTAACAACATCCTATTCCTAAATACATACATTAATGAAATAGAAATTATGGAGGAAAATTTTAGTGTCGACATCTTCCCCCCTTCCTAGCTTCTACTCCGTCCTCAGAGTAGACTCTTCTGGTGTTTAGAAAATCTTCAACTTGTCGTGGTTGACCCATTTCGTAATGGGAGTGCCATCCAATTCCTCCAGTTGGTACGTACCATTTTCATGCACAACTGCTATTTTGTAGGGCCCCATCTATTTTGGAAGAATTTTTCTCTGTCTTCTTTTTTTGTATCTAGAATCATATACTAGAACCAAGTCATTCACATGAAATGGAGACCACCGGATCTTTTGATCAAAGTATTCCTTCTGCTTCATTTTCTTCTTATGGCTTGTATCATTTGCTATTTCTCTCATTTCCTCCAGCAAATGAAGATGTACCAACCTTTCTTTTACCGAATCACTTTCATCCATCCTTTCATTTTTCATAACTCTCACAGTGGGAATATCAAACTCAATAGGAAGAACTGGATCAATGCCATAGGCCAACTGAAATGGGGAGTATCCTGTTGTTGACTTTGATGTTGCCCTATATGCCCACAATGCTGCATGAATTCTTTCATCCCATTTATGTACCTGCAAGGCTGCATCTTTTGCTAGAATTTGACACAACACAAAATTTGTTCGTTCCACCTGTCCATTTGTGTTTGGTTTGTAATGTTGTTTCCTTCCTGTGCTTAATAGAAAACTTATTGACTAGAGCTTCTACCACCTCATTAATGAAGTGGCTTCCTTGATCTGTTACAATTTCTAATGGGCAACCAAATCTGGTGACAATGCGTTCATACATGAACCTTGCCACTTCATCCATGGAAGCTGTTTTCAATGGCCTAGCTTCAACCCACTTGGTTAAATAATCTGTGGCAACTACAATATACTTATTTTGGCGTGATGTAGTTGGAAGTGGACCTACAATGTCTATTCCCCACTTTTCAAAGGGACCAAGGGGAAGAATAGGACATAATGGAGCTGATGAAGTCTTACGGTTACCATGTGTTTGACAAATATCACATGTCTTACAATAATTATAACAATCTTTAAAAAGAGTGGGCCAGTGATAACCTGCATCCAAGATCCTTCTTGTTGTAAGTTGTCCAGAGAAGTGCCCTCCACATGTACCATTGTGGAATTCTTCTAGCAGTTCCTTCCCTTGATCACGTCCAACTGCCCTCTTGTACTGTCCATCAGGTCCTATTCGAAATAATACTCCATGCAGAATAGAATATGGACGACTGGCTTGAGTAATCTTTCTCTTAGTCTTTGCATTGGCACCATCAGGAAACTTGAATTCATTCAGATAATTCCAAATATCTATGTATTCACTAGGGATTGTGTCAAGGGATAACAAGGCTGCATCGGGGAAATCATCATCATCACAAGATGATCCTAAACCATCATAGGCTCGAGAGAGTGCATCTGCATTGACATGCTTCTTTCCTGGCCTATCTATAATATCAAATTCAAATTCTTGTAGCAAAATTATCCATCTTGCTATCCTCCCTGATGGGTTAGGCTTATTTACAATATATTTTAGAGCCTGATGATCTGTTACAACTAGAAATTTTTGCCCTAGCAAGTAATTTCTAAACTTCTTTACAGCAAAAATGATAGCCAGAGCCTCTTTTTTAGTTACAGTATAATTTACCTCAGCACTGCTCATTTGTCTGCTCCCAAAGTAAATTGGATGTTCATTCCCATTTTCATCCTTTTGGCTCAAAGTACTTCCTAGTGCTGTATCTGAGGCATCAGTGTACACAATGAATGGCTTGCTCCAATCTGGATTCTTCAAAATAGGTGAAGACACCAGGGCTTCCTTCAGTTGTCCAAAAGCTTCATGCGCCTTATTTCCTGGTTCATAAGTAACATCCTTCTTCAAGAACTGGGTTAGTGGCTGTGCAATCTTTGAGAAATTCTTGATGAACCTTCTATAGTACCCCACATGGCCTAAAAATGATCTCAACTTACTTCTATTAAGAGGAAATGGTAAATCTTTGATTTTTGAAACTTTATCAGGATCAGTACCAATACCATCTTTGGATACAACATGCCCTAACAAAACGCCTTTAGAACATCCAAAGACACACTTTGTAGGGTTTAGTGAGGCTTGTGCTTCATCTAACCTTTGAAATGTTGTCTCCATTTGGTGCAGGTGGTCCAACTTGCTCCCATAGATGTAAAAATCATCCAGAAATACTCTGATGAAGGTCCCAATGTAGGGTTCGAACACCCTATTCATCAAACACTGGAATGTTGCTGGAGCATTACACAACCCAAAAGGCATAACTCTATAAGCAAACGTTCCCCAAGGAGTGGTGAACGTGGTCTTCAGCTGATCTTTCTCTGCTATATGAACTTGGTTGTAGCCGCTATATCCATCAACAAAACTATAGCACTCCTGGCCAGCTACTTCGTCCAAGATCTGATCTGAAAATGGAAGAGGGTAATGATCCTTCTTTGTTGCCTTATTGAGCTTCCTGTAATCAACACAAATGCGTAGCTTCCCATTCTTTTTTATTGAGATCACAATGGGAGAAACCCATTTTGAATTCTCCACAGCAAATATGAATCCTACATAAAGCAACTTATCTATTTCTTCTTTTACAGTCTTGGAAAAATTAGGATTCATTCTATATGGCATTTGCTTTATGGGCTTAGCACCATCTACCAGCTCAATATAATGTTCTACCCAACTTACTTGACGGAGTTCCTTGTAATCAAAAGTGAATAGGTGTATGTACCTTCGAAAGAGCTGGAGGTAGGATTCCTTCTCACTCTCCATCACAGCATCACCAATCTTTATTTGTTGGAGATGATCATCAACTTCTTCTTCAGATAATTTTATGGGGTCATGAGTTGGTGTGACTGGAAGGATATCCATGACTGAAACATCCACCTCACTTTCTTCATCTTCAGTGTCCACTTCACTGGTACTAGAGTAATCAGAGGATGTCCAATCATCAGTTTCATCACTTGAATCCATAGGTTCTGCCTTATGATGTCGAGGGATCACATTTATCTTCACCCTCTCTCTACTACGTCCAAGTGTCATGAAACCTTCATTCCAGTAGTTTCTTGCATGAACTCTCCTTAGCCATGGTCTTCCCAGCAGCATTGGGTACGCAACAGTACCATTTTTCATCACCTGAAAGTCTACCACACATACCACACCCATAACAGATATTGCCACATTTGAAACTACACCTTCTGGTTTAGTTTTTCCTTTATTTAATGACCTTAACATAAGTGTTGAAGGGCGATCAATTTTTAAACCCAACATATTCATTACAGACTCAGTCATTACATTAACTGCAGCACCTCCATCAACTAAGACATCATGAATTGAAATACCATTACATAATACCTCAGCTTGTGGAGCATAGGGATCTGCCTCTGCCTCCAAAATAGGGACCTCAACCTCCTTCCTTCTTCGAGCATTGAGTCCACCTCGCAACTCCCGCCTCTTCTCAGAAGACATAGCCAAGAGTTGACCATATGTAATATTTGCAGGCCTTTTGGACAGATCTTCCAAGATGGAGTATGGTCCTTGCCCCTGTGAAATCAGAAAATCTTGCACACCCAACTTTCTTCTCCTATGTTTCTTACTAGTTTCTTCTTTCATCTTCTTAGGATCATTTCCATCTTGATTATCTTTTTCTTTCTTTCTTTTTGTTACAAACACATCTACTTCATTATTTATGCTCTTATCTACTACATCAAAAGAATTCACAGGTGCTTTTCCTTTATCATTATCTCCTTTACCAGATGTAGAAGCTCTATCTGGACAATTATACTTATAATGACCCTTTTTATAACAACCATAACAAACAACTTCATAAATATTTCTTTTTGGACCTCTATCTCCTCCCTGAGAACTAAATTCCTTTCCTTGAAGAAGATTAATAGTTAACTGACCCATCTTTTTTAGTAGATCTTCATACTCAGTAGATGTACTAGGAGAAATATTTGTGCTCACCGGGAGTGGTTGTGGATTCTGGACCAAAGGTGCTGGTGTAGGCTCTACTTTAGCAACAATTTCTTTGGGCTCCTCTTCCATGCTTTCTTCTTTCCTTCTTGCAATCTCCTTTGCTTGTTCAATGGTAGCTGGGCGGTCATACTTCACTCGTTGTCTGATCTCTGGCTTCATCCCAAGAATGAAGTGCTTACAGAGGAGATTATCCACGCCATTCATCAACCCATTCGCTAGTCCTTCCTTCCGGATCTAGGCATTGAGCTTCCTCCTTAGCTCTAGAACACGAGCATGATAATCCCTTATCTTCTCCTTCTCTCCTTGGGATAGCTTTGTGATCTCGATCATGAGATCTGCATATTTATGTTGTTCACCAAATTCTTCAAGAAAACTTTCAGTTAATAAATCCCATGAATTTTTCACATTATCACCTAGTGTTTCAAACCACCTAAGTGCTGAACCATCCAAAAAGGTAGGAAAAAATTCAGTCCATTATTCCCTTCTTATAAGGCCATTACAAATACAAGATCGCTTAAACTCTTGAATGAAAGAAGAAGCATCTTCATTAGATTGAGCTGAAAAAATAGGAATCTTTCCCATTTTCAAAAGTAACCACTGTGAAATACCAACTCACAAGTACAATCAACAAGACTTATGTGCACAAATAATTGGAATCACTATACTAGAAAGTGACTTTACACCTTTCTACAGTAAAATAGAAATGACCACGGTAAACTATGGTAAAACTTGACTTACTGCAGTAAAAACTGACTTTACTGTGGTAAACACTATTCACGGTAAAAAGTGAAGTTACTATGGTAAATACTATTCACGGTAAAAAGTGACTTTACTGTGATAAATACTATTCACAGCAAAAATGACTTTATCATGGTAACTACTATTCACGGCAAAAATGACTTTACCATGGTAACTACTATGCACAGTAAAAACAAGGTTACCCTCTAATTGATTTTTGACTAAGTGGGAATATCTCTCCAAAAAATCCACCAACGAGGAATGGTCCCGGCAACGGAACCAAAAATGTCATCACCAATCTGGCACTATGATAATTCTTCACCGAGAACTCCTCGTGCTATGATTATTTACTAATGCACAGCCTTTATTTTAGTGGATGTAATCTAGAAACAAAACAACAACATAACACAAGAATACCATCGACTATGATAAGATAGAATGATGACAAATCTGAAATATCAAAATAAATTATAATATTAACATGAAACTGTTACAATCTCACCCATGAGGTACTTCAAGTGTTATTGACTTCACTTGCCTTTCACCAAGACTATGGGAGAAACTTTACAATTACACCTCTTAATGGCTTCTTCAACACACCTTTAAACTGATGGCTTCCTTTGCACACTTCCTACAATATTTCTCACTACTTCCTTCTATGCTAAATGAGGGGCGTAGCCTCTCTATTTATAGAACTTCCAGGCTTATCCATCTTATCTCTAAGATAGGATAAGAAATCCACTCTGACGAATCATATTCCATACCTTAACTCTTATCTGTACATGTAAGCTTATCTGTTAAGATAAGATAAACCTTATCATTTTACATGGGTTCCACATTTTTAGACTTTTTTACAAATAAAATACACAAAATATTTATGACCTCACTCCTTGTCTTTATTACCAATATAATATTTCTAATTCCTAATCATGTAGACCCTACTTCTCTAATTACCCAAACTTTGACATTTTAACATTACCGGACCACTTACGACAAATATTTAATTTTTACAACATTCCTATTTTACTTTGACTGTTACCGTACTCCACATTATTGGCGGCACCGTACTGACGGCACCGTTATCTTCTATCAAATGCTACTACTAATTATACTTAACAACATCCTATTCCTAATACATACATTAATGAAATAGAAATTATGGAGGAAAATTTTAGTGTCGACAGGTCCCCATGACAAATTTCACAATCCACTGTCAAAGCACATACCATCCTCTGGGGGAAATTATCGTTAACGTGTCCCTCTATTTCACAATCTGTGCACCACAAACCACTACCATTCTCATGGGCTGCGTTCGCAAATAATTTTTCCAAATTTTTTGTCATAGCAGCAATCTGAGCCTCTAAGAATGGGCTAATGCTAGGATCAATACTACCAACAATATTGACACATAAAGTAACTTCCAATGCTTTGCGTGGGTCTATAAAATTTTTATGAGACAAGGCCATTCTAAAAGGGGTGATAAATTCTCTAACAAACCACTATGCATGCTGAGAAGGATGGATATCTTATCATAATTTAGACAAGAGAGTTTTAAATTGCACATCATACTCCCACACATTCTCTGCCATTCCTTGTTGAATCTCATTTAAAGTGCTGATGCTCTTCTACTTAAACTTAGGGATGTGGAACTCTGTCAAGAATGCATTCTTTAAGGTAGTATAGTCCACCACCATTTGATGAGGGTCGTACTTCCTATAATAGCTATGCACGTGCCCTTGCAACATGGTTACAAACTGACTAGCCTTCTGTTCTAGGGTTGTGACAACCTTCATGCGCCATATCAGTTCAAACTTGTGAACATGTTCCACAACATCCTCAATGCCTTTGTAATCTAGAAAATGTAGAGACATTTCAAAGAATACTTGAGGTGGTGGCTGGGGTCCCTATCCTCCCAAGCTTGAGCCCTTGTTCCCTCTGGTGTTTCCTCCACCTCAAGATCCTCCAGGTCCTGTGCCTCTAGAGCCACCAGAACCATTGGGTCCAATAGAACCTGTAGGAGCTGTACCAAGTGCCCCCACTATCCCACTTAATTGTGTGCCGATGGTCAACAATAGCACTTCACTACCACTACTTTATCCCTTTCCACTCCCTGATGTGAGAATGAAAGCTTGTACATTGGCTCCTTGTCCAAAGAATCCTCCAAATACTGGAATGTGTGCAGCCATAGAAGAAGGGATTGTAAAATTGTATCTCCTAGGCACGGATCTATCTCTTCCACTGATATCAACTGGGTCAATAACACTTATTCCTGGTTTAGGAAATCCAAGCGTCGGGGCTTGGTCACTGGGTGGGTTCAGATATGCACCAATGACTCTCTTTTCACTGTACGATGAAATCTCACAAGAAGCCAAAAGGGTCTCCCTCATGTGCTTTCCAAGATGGGGTAGCATAGACTACTCAGGTTCCACTTCCTCCACGTGAAACTCAACTCCTTTCCACAATATCTATCTCCATAGATCCATCACACTAGCAGCTTCACGTCATCTAACAATCTCCCTTTCATGTGCTTCACTATACTTGAGCTGTCTCTCATCCCTCTCCTTATCTGTTGTGATATTTGTCATCTTCCTCCACCCAAGTTCAATTACCCAACAATCAAAATAGTTTATCAGCCATTGGGAAAGCCTCTAAACTCATGGTAACCATCAATATCTTCATAGCTAGAAAAATAACATGTAGAAACGTTCCTTTAGGTTCTCACAAAAATTCAAACTCAGCAACCTCTGGACAATAATACATGGAAATGGCATATTCCAAAGTGTAACTACTTAGTACTCCTCTCCACTAATGATCTACAACATGGGTCTACGTCAGATCTGCATCCTGCAACCTTTGGTAGTCTTCTTCAGTCCATACATGCGATCCAAAATGCCAAATTGATCTAGACGTATAGGCCGAAGGCCATTCATATAATTCTACTGGGAAGTAGTAGAATAATGTCTCATACAAATAATGGTAGAGGTTCTCTTCTACCCATCTATGTACATTAATCTTAGGTCCAGTGTTGTATCTCTGAGCAAATTCATCCTCCATGCTCTTGAACCATGATTCAACAATTTCCAATGTCAACCGCTCTGTCATTCCTCATTACATAGATCATGATGTATGCTATATCCCATTACATCTTCAAAAAGAGGTCCCAGCAATGGAACCAAGATGTAGTCATTTTTACTCATATCACAAAAGGAAGGAACCCCATACACGCCGACCTATCACCCAGTAGAAGCTGAGTGCTCACCCGATGCACGCGTGGGTACCGAGTCTCTCTTTTATGTGAGTTTAGTGGGAAGCATCATCTATGATTAGTGTAAGAGTTCTTAGGAAGGAAGTTTAAGACAGACAAGAACCATATGGCTCAGAATGGCCTCTAGATCCTTGCAGTCACTTCGGACTGAGTGCTTTAACAGAATCCAAAACATATATTATAACAGAAAGAATTATACAAGCATCCATCCATAGCATGAAAGGAAAGATAACATATATGAGAGAATTGTGCATTAAATCCATTGATATCCATGTCTATAAATCATAGGTAACCTCATTATATTCATTGATTCATTACAGAGAGTCATAGAGAGCAGACCACAGTCATGCATATCTCTGGACATATGTAACTAAGCTAATAGAAAAAAGAAAAATTACAACTCCATGCTTAGTGCATTCTTTCCTTAATACAAATATCCACTCACATTAATTTTGTAGAGCTCCACTCACTCTCTAACTCACTATACCTTGTACTTCTTCTCCTTCTTCTCCTCCCCAGCCACTTGTATTTATAATTCTCCTACACTACAAACTCACCTTCCAGCATCCTTAGATATGGTGCCAAGTGTCGAATGTGGTCCATGCGAGCATGCTTCTTTAGGCTTGAGATTTCCACTGTATCTCATGATGTTCTTCTAGAAGATTCCATTTGGGGCATTCTCTTTCATAGGCCAGTCTATTTCCAGGCTGGCATCTTATCCACGTGTAACCGATCATGCTTTTCACATGTTCTACCCTAGGTGCTCAAATTAACTAAGTCCCAAGCCTCCTTTTGCGCATCGTGCATGCTATGATCTTCCCTAAGCCTTTCTCTCCTATGCTTTTTCCTTGCGCGCCTTTTCATAACTGGGACTCTGTGCGCCCACACACCTTCATACCTGGTTAAGATTATAGGGGTCCAACAAATTATATATCTTCTTTTTTAGATATCAATTTTATGGTTTAATCCTTTTTGTATGAAAAGAATAATAAATACTTATTGTTTTATTTAAAATTTCAGTGAATGTTGTTTATTTACATGTTTTCCTACATCTATGACATTTTGCATGCATAACAAAAAAAGTTCAGAAAATATGTGAGAATAGGAAATTTTCTATTTTAAACAAGTTGAAATATTAAACTCTATTCAATATACAAAGTCTGTAGCTCAGTCCAGAGCCACCTATAAGGAAAAATATACTCATTCCGAAGCTACCTTTGAGGTAGAGTATGCATATTTTTTAGCTCAATCTAGAGTCACCTTTAAGGAAAAATATATACATTCCAAAGCTCAAACTAGATCTGATTCAAGGTATAATATACATTTTTTATAGATCTATCTGGAGCAAATCTTATTGTAGAATATACATTATTTGGGCCTCAGTTTGGAGCTATGTATAAGGTAGAGTATTATAAATTTGGAGCTGATTTTGAGATAGAATATGCATAGTCTGATGCCCAATAATAGTGGTAAAGAAACATAATCATATTTTTAGTTAGAAAAAAAAGATGAATCATCATCATAAAATGTGATTTTTTTACTGATTTAATTCTATTTGAGTATTAAATTCACTTTAAAAAATTCCAATTGATTTTTAAACTTAACCAAATTGTTTATATATAAAAAAAAGTAATTCAATTAACTATTGAAATAATCAACTTCTAACTAAAAATTTAAACTTAAAATGAATTTTAAACAACTATAAACTTAACCAATTTATTTGTATTAATTGAACAATGTAACAATATCAGGTAAAATCAATCAACCTCACTATTGTTTTTAGGTATTTTTTGAAAGAATGCCACATATTTTGGTTTGGCCCCACATGATTTATCCATGTAGAGAAATGTGTGAATATTTTACTATTTGAATGCATTATTTCATCATGTTTCTAACTAGCACATAATACAAAGAAAAGGGTTTCTTTTTTGTCATGAAAAAACATGTTTTTCACTTATGAAAAAACATGTTATCTATGCCATACGTCTGAATTTAATTTTCTAAAACCTTTTGCATGTTGTTATGTAAACCAACATAATTCGCCCCTTCTTTGATTATAAAAATATAATCTTGATTTCAAATTTCATTATCCCCCTAAAAAAAATGAATTTAATATTTTTTATCCACTAAAATTTTAGATTGAATGAATGTTGTTCTCTTGAACGTAGGTATGTAAATAAAAATCCAATATAGAAATGTTGTCATGATATCCTTAACATTACAAGGATAAATTTTTGATAAAACTATTGATAGCATTTGTTGGTATCGAAATTGATTCTCCCAGGAGGGCCTAATAGCATCACAAAACTAGAAGGATGCTTAGAGATAGATGAACCATGATATGAGTCATTTTGTAGCTGGGGATGGGATTCCAATGGCTCTTTGTCACTCGGGCATTAAAGAAGTGGATAACACCTCACTGAGGGTTTGATCTACCCTCACTACTTTAGGTTGTGCCTTCAAACATGGTGAGAGGACCCGTTTTGTAACCCGTATTGGTGAAGGACATCAAGAGATCCTTTTCTGCAGAATCTTAATGAGAACCTTGAGGAAATATGGTCAATTCAACACAATATAACTGTCATGAGTTGTCACACTAGAGAGTGGAGGTGTTTCTTAGGAAAGGTTCAGGTCACTAAAGACAATGATCGAATCCTGATTGTCCCTGCATATTTTGGAAAAGTAATTTATTCATTTGTGGATAAATAATACAAACAGGGGTAGTTCGTGTAGGATTGATCATTTGAGAAATTTTTGGTGTGAAGTTAAGAAAGATAGAGTTGATTATACTAGATCTTTGAAAGCCTTTTAAAAAATTAGAAAACTCGTACACAGAATGCTTCACAACAACTAAAATATTCCTTTAAAAAGATGG
Organism: Taxus chinensis; assembly: GCA_019776745.2. Classification (NCBI taxonomy): domain Eukaryota; kingdom Viridiplantae; phylum Streptophyta; class Pinopsida; order Cupressales; family Taxaceae; genus Taxus; species Taxus chinensis. The sequence continues at coordinate 215,333,113 of CM034147.1, forward strand.
TGTGTATCAATGGAGGATGAGAGATGCATAGTTTCACACACTCTATGAGAATTAAACACAAAGGCTTGTGTTAAAGACTCAATTAAATGTTAGAAATCCCTGGTTCATCACACCTAAGATAAAATCATAGGTTTACAAAAAATCTTTATCAATATGGTGAGAGTCAAGTGATTTTAAATTGTTTATTTCATTACCAGATGAAGGCTCTACTCATAATGAAATTACAAATGCCACAACACTAACACACGAACAAGATCTTGTGTGACTCAGAGATATTTTAATGTAAGATTTCAATAGGAATAAGAAAAACTATTTGAAAACATTATGAAATAACAACAAACACAATTATGCTAATGATCAACACAAATTCATTCGAGGTTCATTAGATTCATCAGGAGGGGAAAGTTTCTTGAACAATATCAGAGCCTGTCAATGGATGTATGCTTGCAACCACCTTTACGTGATTGAATCAAAAACATAGGAAAATAAACTGGTCTCTCAGACGGTTTCTCAGGAAAATGGTTTTCTCTCAAAACTTTCTCAGAAACGTTAACCCCATCGACCATTTGCAAGAGTATTCTCATTGGATTTATACAATTTTACTCACTCACTCATCCCAAATTTCCCCCCTCAAAATAATAATATTCAAGGAATTCTTTGTTTGCAACAAGTTTTCTCCAGAAAGTGATGTTTAATATATTTACACCCAAAGCTATCAGGTGGATAAATTATGAACTGATCATGTTTCTCAGACCCTCAACTATGACTGGGATGCGATATCATAATTTTTGACAGTATTCATAATCATTCTTTTATTTTGTCATGTAAGAAATCCCATTTTTAATAATTTTTAGGTGGATCCATATAGCTAGATCTGATAAGAAATCCTTTTTACCCTTGAGAAATGAGTTCCCTCGCATGGATACCTACATTCATGTGATGTGAGTCTGAGTCGGCCAGGTGCAAAGAGGATCCATTGGAAACCTCCACATGATATCCTTAGTACAATTTTAAAGGTGAAGTCTAGAGGTAGGTTCCTAAAGAAGCACAAGCCCTCCACGTGTTCAAAACCCTCAAGAGTTGCACTTGTTTGTAAAAAATTAGAGTATGGGAAGGCGAACGGAAGCTTCCAGATGTCTAGAGGCGGGACTTCAAACGAGCACATGATATCCACGTTCCTGGGGCCCAAGAAATTTTCCTTGGCATTTGAAAGAGTCTTAGTATAAAGAGTAGCTAGTGGAAGCATCCATGTGTCTCTTCAGTGCACTTTTGATATGATGTCCAAAATTGGAGACCCCAAAAAAGCATGTGCTCACCACATGTCTCAACCCGGTAAAGTTGTTGAAATATTTTAAGGACCAGTAGAAGGTGCAACATGCCTGGGGTCCGAGAAAGCTTACTCGACTATTGAAAAGTCTAAGTATGGGAAGAGGAAGCAGAATCTTCCACGTGTCTCCCTGGAACTTTTTTTTTATGAAGATCAAAAGAAGGACTCCCAAAGTTGCACCAAGCACTTGAAAATTTTAAGTATGGGAGGATCTAGTAGAAGCCTCCACGTGTCTCTTTGATGATTTTTCAAAAGTAAAATTTAAGGGCAGTTACACACATAGGCACAGGCCCTCCACATGTCCCAGGCTTAATAAAGTTGCATTAGGCACTTGAAAAGTCTAATTATGAGCAGAGCCAGTGGAAAGCTCCAAATGTTTCCTTAGCACAACTCCAAAGGTCAGATTAAGAGGTGAATCCTCAAATGAGTGCAGGCCCTCCATGTGGAAAATATTTGAGTTGAGGCGGGTCAAAAATCTTCAAAATTCTCCAGTGAGCCACCTCTCTGCTTCTAACTTTGGATGTAGGCCCCAATGGATTCACGGCTCACTTTTATACTTGTTCTTCATTTCAAAACAAAGCTTCAAAACTCCAAAGTACTCCACTGACCCACCTCCCTGATTTGAATTTTCAATGCTGACTCAAACTTGTGACATTAATTTGTTACCCGAGGAGTTGTAGATCATTTTATAACTTTGCTCCTTTTTAAAAAAAAAGTAAAAATCTTCAAAATGATCTGGTGGCTTGCCTCCCAACTTTTAACTTGAAAACAAGCCAAGTATCCACCTTTGGGGTCAAAATGAGAAATTTTATCACCCACTTCATATTGTTGAAATAGCCAATTGTATATTGTTGGGACCACAAGACCAATTTGGCATTTTTTACAAATGTAACAAAAGTGACAAGTTTCACCTAAAAGACCCGTCGGGCTGCGTCCAATCAGAAAGGACCTCATATCTACAGACGTTGGGATAAAATTTGACAGGGAAAACATGACTGTGGAAAATTAAAAGGGAAAAACCCTAGCATTCATGCCTAAATTACAAATTCTTTCTCATGGGTAGAGAATCTGCAAATGAAACCAAGACTCGATGTGATCCACGACCCAAGGAAATGGATGACAATGACAACGAAGTGAAGGAGAAATATTTTATGCATCCATACAAGGAAATATAGAATACTTCAAACCATGCAGACTAAGAAATTTTGAACAAAAATGGCGAGATTAAATTGAGCACCAATAATATTAATATGTAAAATTAGGTTATATGGTCTGTGATCTAAATTCATTAATCCCTTGAACTCTAAATAAAATTCCTTATACCCCTAGAACCAATAACTTCCTTCCATGTGGAATGGTATTTGAAAAATAAACCAATACATAGCAATTATTTTTCAATAAATCAAATGATAGTTTATAGTATATACTTGTTTTTTTAATAAATTTGTTTTCCATAGTTGTGATATTTTTTTGCTAAACTCTAACAATAAAATTTTGTTAAGATTTTTTTATTTCTTAGATATTTTCAAACTTCAATTTTATATTATTAGTATGAACTCAATTTTATATGTAATTTCCTCATGCAACATATTCAAAATTTAAGGGCATGAATGTCAAATTTTTATGTATTTAAATCGAAAAATTTAATCCAATATAAATGATAACATCTAACTATCAATAACATTCTAAGTATTAGATAGTAATATGATCATATAGAAAATGGTCAAAGGAACTATATAATTATTACAAACACAATTTTATATATTGATTTGTTCAACTATTGTCTGAGACAAACTATAATGCTTTAAGGTTTGTCTTACATCAACTATATCACCTATTAAGGATAGTTCTGTAAACAACATTTACATAGTCTATTTGCCACTTTTCAATTATCTATTTGAAAACACCATTAGAGACACAAAATAATTATCCTCAGGTACTCCTTTGTTGATTACATTGACTACAATAGTTGTTTCACAATTGTAATGAATATCTGGTTCTCTCCAAATTGTATCCAATTTTTTAAATAAATATTTCTTAGTTTTTTCCATAGTGCTCAAAACCCAAATGGAAAAATTGGATTGCCTATATCTTATATGTTTGTTGTAGTTTTTTCACAATTTTTTCTACATTTATTTCTGTATCAAATACAGACCAAAATGCTAATTGAAACTATTCAGACATAGCGATTATAAATTGAGCAACAAATACCTTGGTTGAATGTGCTTATTGTTCCATTGGAATGTAATTTACTTTTTGGAATATTACTTTTGAACTAAGAATCCTTTGAAATAAAGAACATGCAAATCTCTCATTGAAGGAACTACAAAAAATAATTTTGAGATACATTATTACATTATATTTATTTAGAATACAATAAGAGTATTTCACTATATATTTTTACCTATATCTTTACATATTTCCATTGATTGAATATTGTCTCCAGTTGTACCTACACATAAGAATGCAATTAATAAATGTTTAACAAATTGATTCCAAAAAACATTGAAAAGTATAGAATAGTTTTAAAATTAATAAATAATATTTTATACATCTATGTGAATTAGTTGTCATAATTGATGGTGTATGGATGAAATTATTTTTTGTATTAACCACGATCAGTTAAATTTATTGTTGGGGAACATAGTTTTGGTTGGAGTTGTGAATATTACGTTAAGAATATTTCATTGTTTACACTTGGTTAAGAACCACTCACATATATTGGTAGTGGTTCAATAGTTTCTACCATGAAATATATAAGTTTGAATATTAAAAATTATTAAGAATGGACATGTGTCCATTCTCAAATACATATTAAACCAAGCTTCAAAATTATAGAGAATGCGTATCTCTCCATTTAGAGAGTATTTGGAATGGGTAGATGCACATTATATGTAAAGTAAAAATTTAACCTCTATTTTCCTCCATATTTACTATATGAGAACGATCATATGCCCATTCTAAACATTATCATTAGAAAAATATAAAGTATAGAGGTTACAATTTTACATTATTTAGAATGGGCATCTGGCCATTTTAAATATTCTAAAAGTGCACAAATACCCTTTCCTCTATGTTTTCCTTTATGTGAATCATTAGAATGGGCATATGTTCATTCTCATATAGTTCATAAAAAGGGAAAATAGAGGTTACATTAATACTTTGCAGAGAATATTCATTTACTCATTTAAAATATTCTTAGAATGGGTAGATTTCCATTTTGGTACAAATAGTATTCCTATAAATGACATATGTTCATTCTCATATAAAATCTAAATTTTTTACAGTAAGATGTTTGCCAATTTCGAAGATAATGGAAGTGAATCATCCATAGCTGGAAATATGAATGGTTACAGAGATAGAAGTATAAATGGTCAAGATATAAAGTAATGAATAGTCCGTAGACGGAAGTATGAATGATATAAGCTAGAAGTATAAATGGTCTAGAGCTAAGAGTATAAATTGTTTAGAGATAGAAGTATGAATGGTCAGGAATGGAATTATAAATGGTTTAAAGCTAAAAGGGTGAATGTTGAGAGCTATAAATATGAATGGTCTGGAGCTAGAAGTATGAATGGTTTGGAGATGGAAGTATGAATGGTCTAGAGCATCTGCCCATTTTAAATATTCTCAAAGTAGAAAAATCCCTTTCCTCTATTTCTTTCCTTTATGAGTATGGTTGGAATGGGACATATGTCCTTTCTCATACAGTTAATATAAAGGAAAAATAGATGTAAGATGTTTTACTTTGCATAAAATGGGCATCTGTCCATTCCAAATATTCTCCATCTAATAATTTAGAGAAATATTTATATAAATCTAAATTATAAATGATTTCTATATTATTTCTTTCTATCTATTGATAGTATCATAAGGAGAACCTAATCATTCATAGCATCCAAAAATAATAATAAATAGGAACATACTATATAAATGAAATGATTATGAATAGTAAAAATAGATGTAAATTAAACATTGTTAAGAATATATAGCATTAAATTTTAAATAATGTAAAATAGGCTATTATAAAAAATAATTAAAAATTCTTAAAGGATAATGACCTAGAGGTATAGTTAGATATTTATAATATTGTTTAAGCATCAGCTCCTACTTTGGATTCTCCACTATAGATATAAGTGAATTCCATCTGTACATTTTGTGTTTCCTTTATTGCATTTGTACCACCATATAATATTAAAATTGGGGATGAATAAGTGTTACAGCTTTTTGAATCATGTGATCCCCAAAATTCATATATATCTCATTTTAATGAATGTTCAGGAGTGAAAAACCCAATATCAATGGGTCTAACAATATCCAGGGGCTCCTTATGTGACCAATCAAGTTCCACTTCCAAATCATCATTGACCATTTCAGTTGAACTATGTACATTATAAATGCTAAAAATTACTAACATCCCTTGAAACCCAAATTCTCCATTCAAAACCATGTAGCACCCTTCTAAAATGGTTGCATTTTTTTTAAAAAATATTTTTCATGTAGATGCTTACATAAGTATGAAACAAATATTCTTATACTATGAGTCGAAGAAAGAAGCATAAAAAATCTATGGTACTTGACCCGATGCATGTGTGAAGGTCTAATATAGATTTTTGTGAAATTTTACTCACAACATTAGAAAAATCAGAAATTATTACTTCTACTCTAAGCCGAGATATATGATTTTCTAAACCTCCCAATTTCATGATTAGTAAAAAAGGATAAGAACATTGACATGTAAAATCATATGTATCTTTCTCTCTTGGTGTAGAATTTATATTAATGGAAGATACATATAATTCGAGGGGATCAATATTATTCTTTGAATAATTTGACTTATATCGTTAACACCCTTTCCCTGATTACATCACTTTCCTTTTCAATTTTTATCGTCATCTCCAAAATATTTCCAGAATTAAGAAAAAATGAGTCTCATGCATGTCAATCACATCAGTTGCAATACATCCCATAAGTGTAATTTTTTGTGGAACTCCTTTTTGCATATAAGATATAACCTTTTCTCTTGTGGTTCTATTCAAATTCAAACTTTTACAATATACCTCTAAATCTATTGCATTCACACCAGGGTATATTTTGAAAAAAACTTGACCACTTATACATTTATCTGCAAGGAAGTCTAATTATCATGTGTCATACCTTTTGTGCCTTTGAAAAGACCTAGTATAAGATGGTATAATGAATTTTATTTGAAATTAGGGTCAATATATTTTATTGGACAACACGAAAACCCAAAATTAACATAAAAAAATACTAACACCCATTATTCACAAATTGTATCTAGAATAATAATAAATGCAAGCATATCAATCAATATTTATACATTTTGTTTCTTTAAAATAAGTAAAATATGCATTTTGAATGATTGTATGTGAACACAATTTTTATTATTCACATGTTATACAAGAATATTTAAGATTATATTTAGTTCATTTCTATGTATAACAAAATGAAGTAAAAAATATAAAGACCTTAAAATTTTCAATTTGTTATCTCTCAGAAGTGCACCCTTTTTTAGAGATGACAACAGGGGTACCAGGCTTGCTTTATCTCTCACTTCCATAGATAAAATGGAAACACCTTAGGTTTGTGGGTATACCTATTATCAAGGTGAGTATCCAGTATGAAGGTCGGTTCCTTATTGTTGTATCCTAAATGATTTTTTTGGTGTTTTGATGGTAAAAATATTGTTGTAACTGAATTGAAATGTGGTGATACATAAAATTTATTGATGGATTTGACTGAGTACATTCATAATCAAATTGAAAACAAATTGCAGATGCACGAACCAATGGATTTTGGTTTGATCCTAAGGCAAAAACTTTTGTGTTGAGGGAATAAATTACAACAAGAAAATAGTTAGGATGCACACTAAGACTGTATAGAAAGAAAAAAAATTACAACAAGGTAAGATAATTAATCAGGGAATTAAAATTCATAAAAATTAATGGAAAGATACAAACACCTACAAATAATTGGAAAGGCAATAACTAGTTCTCATTCAAGGGAAAAAATGAAAAAATATGCTTCAACACTCCTATGTCCAAAAATTTCTCTTTTGTGCCTTGTTAATGCACCTAATATATAGAAATAATAATTCACCCAACCCCTCCTGAAAATAGAATATAGTTTGTACTCATCCATACATGCTAAATTTTCCCCTTTATCATGAATAAATAAAGGAATAAAAATAGACATGTTGATTACAGTGAGGCATTAATAGCCTTAGTTATAAAAATACACTTATTCAAAGTGTAGTTGGGTGATTTTATTCTGAGTAAAGTCAGGTGAATAAATTAGTGAATAATATCCCTTGCTTGATGTGCAAGTCTCCTCCAACATGCATGCAACTTGGTATTCTTGTTGTTGATTAAATAATCATACTTAATCCCTTATGTGGCACTTGTGTAGTCACCAACTTGCAAAGGTATTTTGGCTTTATCTCTGTTTTTTCCTCTTTTCAAAGCATGCAAAAAATTACTCCTATTAAAAAATTATACTTTTATTTTGAATACTTTGAATATTTTGAATAGGCCTAATTACTCCTATATTTGTTGACTTGACATTTAATATGATTTGAATAATAATCAATTGATTATTAAACTTGGAATATATATATATATATATATATATATATATTTGATTTGAAAATCCTAAGTCTTTTATCTTCAATGTATTTGAATAAGGGATGAGGTGACACTTGGGCCCCCTTTAATAATTTTGCGGCATCATTGATTCATTGCACTTAAAAATCATGATTTGAATATTATTCGAGTCCTGCTTCGATAACATATTACTATGATTAAAATAATCATAGGGTTAGTTTTTGAAACATTGGTAAACTATAATCCTCGACTCCCTTTTTTTGATTAATCATTGGCAAAACGTATTAAATGACCACCTTTGGACTTGGTAGACATCATATGTCTTTTGGACCTTAATAAGGTCAAAATGTAATAATTCTAGTATCATGGGGCTAGCCCCATTCCCACAGTGAATAAACACTTCCATTTTGTTGGTGGCACTATAACCATATGGTGATTTACATTAGGATATGGATTCTCTACACTTGATCATTGATCCTTGTACTGGAATTTTTGAACAGTCGATTGTTAATTGTGAATGAATTACATTGGGGTTTTCATTTACTATGGATATTGATATGTATTTTATGATTCAATCAAGACCATTGATCTTCTACCATTCTAAACTCAGTCATTGGTTTGTTAACTCTGGTCCTTCAGGGTAGTTGGTTGAGGTTTGATTTGTGCATCGTTTGATTATGTCCTATCTTGATGTTTTTCATCGATTTGTTGACTCAGATGAGTTAGGGTGACTGAGAGGTCAGCTGGGTGAGTTAAAGAAAACTCAAATCTAACTCATTCCATTCATTTGGAGTTTTGCGTTATTGGAAAATGCCATGAATTTTTTTTCCTTGCCGCCATTGATATGATCTTCAAGCTCTGAAACTGTGCAAATTTGGTCTCTGTTAGTTTGATTCTACACCTATTTTGTAACTACAAGTGATTTGGTTTGAAAACATGTGGTTCATTACTCCATTTCAAGCTTCTGTGAAGTTCTGGGTTTTCAAACATTAATGGCCACCGTAATAGGGTTAGCTCGTCATTTTGTAACTGAAAATACTCATTTATTATTTTTCAAACCTGTAACATGCTTATGTTTATCATTTTTATTCTTGATGTGTACCAATACTTGTATTTTTCACTCCTCTTTTGTGTTTTTATTCTTGGTCTTTATAAAAATGACCTCAAAGAGCTTCTGTGGTTTTTTTAGAAACATTCTGCATTTAGTGATCTTATGAGGGTATTAACTATACTTCTTTGGACTCGGTAAGTTCACTCCTCATTTTTTTAAACCTTTCAGAAAAATATGAAGAATATTTGTGGCCATGAAAAGAAAATACATTTCATCCAACTATACCATACTTTTTTAAAAATCCATCAACCTAGATTTGGGTTTGTATTCTTGATGACTTTTTAATTTTTGTTAGTCATTTCCTTGCTTTAAAATTGGTTGATTTGCACTTTAATTTTTTGAGTAATTTAGATTGCTCTGATAGTCACCAGATTTGAAACTTTTTAAGCTCTGTTATTTGATCTTTTAAAAGTGAATCTCGAACCCCTTTACTCCTTTCTCTGTATTATTTACACTTCTTCAAGTTCTAAAAATACGTTGTTATTGCATTTCTCAAGTTCTGAATTTTGATGGAGTTGTAATTTTGATCCTGGGAATTTTGAGTTATGTCTTATATATCTATATGTCAGAAGTTAAGAGACTTATATATCTATTTGAAAGTTCTTTTCCAATCATTGTTTAACCTTAAATGTTTATCCTGAACATGAATGCATTATCTGATTTACATCTTAAAGGAACTTATAATTTTAGTTATCTTTGTAAATCATGAATTTCTAACTCCTTTACAACAATATTGCTCATGAAATGGAACTCATTCTCAAATACCCGCCATTATTTGATAATATTTGTGAGAAATTATTGTATCAAAACATATACTGATGATTGTTTTGAATATGGTTTCTTGTGAAACATGATTTCTTGTTCATGAATACTATCAATCCTAATTTATTTGACACCTGCATTCTTGAGAATAGATGCACTTTTTCTATTTGTTGACATTTTTCCATTGTTACTTAAAGAGACCTACAAATTTTATCTTTTCCTTTCTTTCAATTCATCATTTTAAAGATTGAGGCCATATCGTTCCTTTCATTTGTAAGATAGAAACCTTGAGTTTGAATCTTAACTAATGGATTCATTGTGTTGTTGATAATGCATGTGTGACTGTAGTTTCTCTTTTATTTCATTGTAAATATTGTATGGCTACTTTATGAGACTCTATACATTCCTTCCGTGTGGTTGTAGCTTTGAGTTACTTGAGTATTTATTTTTAAAACTGGAAGCTAAAATCCTATAAGCCTTTACTTTTTTCAAGTGATGATTTATTTCTATGTAATACACTATACCCTTGAGTCATGAAGCTTCAATTACTTATGATTCTTAGTCACTTTACGAAGCTATAAACTTTAGTTTGTTCTTCATGACATCATGATTTGAAAGTTGAGTTCTGTGATCTTTTGAAATTCTATAATAGTTTAAAATACACCCTTGATTACATTATTTTGAATTTATGTACCTAAATCTTATCTGAATCAGTTGAAAATAAGGAAGTTTATAACTTTGTATTGATGATTCTGCAAGATAGAAAATTGTACTTTATGATTTTGTAACTTAAATAAGTTACTTTTCAGACAGTTGAAAAAAAAAGCTAATCTGGAATGAGTCGAAATATAATTTGATCATTTATTAATGATATCATTCAATAGGTTTATGCTTTGATGTTTTGGATATGTCTTCTTCTTTTAAAACTGTCTTGGCACATTTGATCAAATATGAGCCTGTTGATCTTGTTGATTTGGTTGAACCTTCTCAATGTAATCTGTTTTATTTTTCTAGTTATGGTATTTAGATCATTCTTGTATGTTTTTTTACTTGTAATTTTTAATTTCTGGAAATCATTCCTTGTTTGAATCTATAGATTTGAACTTCTATTCCATTTCTAGATTTGAAAAACTATATCTTCATTTCTTCATCTTTCAATCAAAACTGTAACTATGAAAGTCTTTCATAATTTATGTAATGCATGTATTAATTTGATTATATGTTCATAAAGTAACAAGAAATGATTAATTTTTTTCTATGATATCATCAATACTTACTTCCTTGGAAAGCTATTTCAGTTTTCATGAATGCAACAATAAAATTGTTATTTTCCTTCATACCTATATTTTCAAATTTAAAACAACTAGGTAGAAAACAATACGATTTTTTGCCTCTCTTGTGTTCTATAGTAATTTTAAATCATATGTGCTACTAAAAGATGCTTCTTTCTCAAATCTACATCTATTACTTTGATGTACCCTATGCTTTTGATCTTAAATGATTCATTTTCCTGAAGCTAGATAGCACATGAGTACAAATTAAACCTTGAGCAAAACATTTGATATCCTTTACTCTTTTTTTTTGTCAAGTACATTGTAGTTGTTGGATGATGTAGAAGATAAAGATGGAGATGGAACTGGAGCAATGAAGACTAGGAAAAAACCCAAGGGAATGATGGGTTTCTTTGATACTCTTTTGATTTTAGCTTTATGTACATGTATCTTTTATTTTGATAATGATAAGTTACATCCCACAGCTTGCGTGAGAAACATTGAATTTCCTTAATGAATAAATGATATTATTTCTATAATTGAGTTGTGTACTTCTTTTTAATTTCAGCTCTTATTATTTGTAATGATGGTATAATGAATTAAACATTCAATACATAATAACACTTAATAATAGGAAATTATCAAATGGAAGATACATATAACTTAATAATGAACTTATGTAATGTAAACAACAGTTATGTTTGTTGTTTCTGAGCCTAAATCCTCAATTTCACATCTATCTCTACCTTCCTCAAGGTTGTACTTTAGTTCCTCAGATCTTTTATGCATCTTTGATGAAGGTGATCATGGGATAGTAGCATACGTTAGGTGTTTCATTCTGCAACAACACACATAGATGCATTTTCCCTTGTTGATTCACTTAATTATAAACACAATTAAACTATGAATATCCCCCTAGTTAGGTTCATTCATCAACTCCTTCCATTGAAATTTTTTTTTTGAGTTGCCTGTTTTTGCACAAGTGAAAAAATTGTCAACACTATCTTTTCATGGCTAGAACCAATACATTGTTGTTCTTTTTCCATGATCCACCTTGACCTAGCTTTCTACAACTAGTCAATAAATATTGTGCGAACCCATGTATTTTTGGCTATATTGTTTTGTTTGCAAATGTTGATTACTTTCCATGTTGTTGTTATATAAGATAGAATATAAGCATTCCTTGTCTTAATTTTATCATAAACAAATACTAATCTAGGAATGGATAGGATACATTTTTGTCTATAATAGTGTGTTTCCCATCAATAATGTAAAATTTAATTTCACTATCATTTATTTCATTCTCAAAATAAATCTTGAAAATATATCCAATTATTTTTTTGAAGGGAAATAATATTGCATCCCATTAAAGAGGCACAAGATTACACAACATAGAGTTAACACGTAACCTAAAACTACCTGCATCAAGTAACTAATATTTTAATAGTAGAATAACTTGATGACATCACCCAACATCAATCCTAAAATATTTTTCATTAAATAAAAAGTTTAATGTCTTTATATTTTATAGATTCACTTTTTTAAAAATTAAATTTCTGCTAGCTTTAACAAATATTTCTCCTTTCCCTTTATCTCTTAGAAGTGTTTATATTGAAGTATCTCTTTCGAAATTAGACAATTTTTTTCATCTAAAAATTCTAAACAAATTAAAATGTAAGTTTTTTTACCTAATTATTTATTCATATTCATGTGGTCGATAACAAATGACGCGAATGAATATTGATAGAATTTTTAAAATGTACTTACAATTCCAAAAAAAATATTTTGACTATCTTATACACTAGTCTCATCCCCTTAAATATATGGGTCCATTTTAAAACCACAACTATAGAAAGAATCTTTGTGATGTTTTACAGATCATTCCTGCCACTTTTTAGTATAATGAAACCTATAACTCCATTTGAATTATTGACCATGATCTTTATATTTTTAATATGTTCAAATTATACACATACAATACTATATGATATATTTTTATACTCAATAGTATGCCAATTGGTTGATGTTCATCAGACATAGAATGAAACAACAAAAGATCATTGTGATAATTTTTGAGACTGTGAATTTCAACAAAGCATTCCTCATCTCTCCTTTCCAAATTTTTGGCACCATCCACAAATGATATTTTTTTAAGGGGTGGTGGTAACAAGAGTTATTTTCCTTTTTGTAAAATTTATTAGTAAAAAAATGTATTTAAAACAATACAAATTCCAACCATTCTTATGAAAGAAAATGTATATAAAAAATAAAGATCTTATGTTTTGTAATTTTCACATAGGCAACAAAGATGAAGAATAAAGGTGTACATTTTTTTATTTTTACAAGCCACATATGATTTCACCAATAAGATATGATGATGGGAATATTCCTATTCTGAGCATATTTGGAATTTGCATCTGATGCCTATTCTATTCTTGTGAAATTATAACCTCTAAATTGTCTATATGAAAATCGGCATCTGCCCATTCTAAAAATTCCCATATAAGTTTATTCCTAATTATTACTATTTTTTTTATGAGAATTTCCATAGTGGGAAGATGCATGTTCTTCCTCGATGTGTCAATTTTCATATATTTTAGTTTTGTATAGAATGGGAAAATGTCAATTCTAATATAGTAAATGAGAATCGAAATCTTCCCATTCTGAATATTCTCATAAATGTAACATCTAGAAAGAAAGAGTCCTAATTATATGAAATTTTTTAGAATGGGAATATGCCCATTCTCATCAAAAGTAATATATGTGAGAATTGGCATATAGAGGAGGAATTTTCTATGTGAGAATTCAGCAGAAAATTCAGGTAAAATTCCAGGCAATGTGTGGAAGAAAATTTGAACATTTTTTACATTATATTTAAATATTTAAAAAATATCAACTTGAAATAAATATCAAAATTGCAATGGAACTGTAATTCAAATATAAATTCCAAAGAATGATTTAATGTCTGATAATTAAGAAGAAAATTCAATTTCAAGAATCATTTCCAAAGATATATGTCATAATTTTCATTGCATTAAAAATATTTGAAATAAAATTTATCTTGAACTAAATATCATATTAAATCCATTGGAAATGCCATTATAAAGACCCAAAGATCCATTTCCTCTATGATAATCAAGAAGAAAATTTAGTTCAAACTACATGTCCCAGGGAGAAAAATAAAATATTTATGTCGTAGTTTGCATCGTATTAAACTCTTATAAAAATAAAATAATATTAAACTAAATTTCATAATTTTAATGGCTATATCATCAAAAAAATTCTTCAAATTGTCATTTCCTTCATGAGATTAAATTAGTAAATTCATCTCTAGAATTACATGTCCTAAGGGGAATGGATAACTAAAGATCTATGCTCCAATTTGCACTTTATTTATTCTAAATAGAAAGGGGTTTATTTTAACTTACCTGAATTTGAGAATTTATTTTTTCAGAAATTCCGTACTAAAAATATAGAGACATATACTTGTCCACATCAATCCTCAACATGTTGTCCGCTTTGGTTATTCTGTTCATTTGGTGCCCTCATTTCTATTTTTGGCAGGAGCATCATTTTATCGATGAATAAATTATTTATAAGATTTGGCTTCTCCTTGACTTTTCCTTCAATATTTGAGTTCTCTCTCTGGTATATAATTCATAGCCCTTCATAAATAGAAAAATTGTGGATTTATTTCATGTTACTCAACATATTGACACCCTGGTCATATAGACACTATTGGTGACTGATATTATTCTTTAACTTGCTAAATGTGGAATATGGGGTTACATGGTCACATGGAGGTGTTAAATATATTAATTTTTTCTCAACATGGAAATGAGAATCTACCAATTTAAAACATTATTGTAAAAGTTTCTTCCTCGTTATTTTATATATGTTTTTTTTACAAGAATGTTCAAAATGGGAAGGTGTTCATTCTTCCTCAATATGTTGATTCTCATATATTTTAGTTTTGGATAGAATTAGAATATTATGCCCAATCTTAACATTCATATAACATAAGTATCTTCCTCATTCTCGTTATATGTTACTTTTTGAGTATCTTCATCATTCTTTCTATATTTCCTATAATAGAATGAACACATTCCTATTTTGAACATTCTCAGTATTTCCTATTCAAAAAATACATTATCATTATTAGTAACAAGTATATTCCTAATTATTTCCATATGTTTCTTATTGTTACGAGAATCTTTTAGATTCTTTGTATATTTCTTATATGAGAATGGGCATTTTCCCATTCTATACATTCTGATACAACTATGTTTCTCATTATTACTATAATATGTTACTGTTATTATAATATTCTACACTCTTTCTATATTTCCTCAGTATGAGAATGGGCACATTCCCAATATAAACATTCTCATAGTACAAGTAACAACCTCATTGTTTCTCTATTAATATTAATAATGAGAACTCACATACAAACTAGCATACATGATGCTCCTGAAAAATAATAGAAATGTTGGAATCAATGAATAGAAATACCATAGATGCTGTATAAACCCATGTAACTAATGAATATCTTGCAATATGATCAAATAGGTAAGTTAAAACAAACCCAATATTTTTATATGTTACTTTTATTAGAATGTTTAGAATCATTGGGAATATGCCCACTCTTACACTTAATATGCCAATTCTCATATATTTTAGTTTTATATGAGAATGGGCATCTTCACATTCTAAACATTATCATATAAGTATTTTTCTCATTATTTACATATCATGTTACTTTTACAATAATCTTCCTCACTATTTCTATATTGCCTATATGAGAATGGGTATCTTCCAATTGTAAACATTCATATACAAGTATCTTTTGTCATTCCTTATACTATATTAACTTTACCAGATTGGGCATATGCCCATTCTAAACACTTGATTATAAGAGTATATTCATATTAATTTATATGTTATTCTTTTATGAGAATCTACCTCATTCCTTAAATATTGTCTATTAAATAAGAATGGACGTCTTCCCATTCTAAGGATAATTTATCATACACTCATATTTGCCATTCTTTCTATATTATTTGAATGAGAATGTGGATATTCCCATTGTAAACATTATCGTATAAGTATCTTCCTCATCCTTATTGGTAGATTGCTTTTACGAGAATTTTTAGAATTGATAGGTGCCTATTCTTCATCTATATGTCAATTATTTTATATTTTAGTATTCTATAAAAGTGGCATATGACCAATCTAAACATTATCATACTAGTATGAAAGTATTTTTTTCTTCTAGCTCCCAACCATTTATTCTTTCATCTTGGGCCCATATATATTTCCAGCTCTGTGCCATGCATACTTCCAACGCTCAAAAATGCATACTTCCAATTCTAGACCATACATACTTCTAGCTCCTAATTATTTGCAGTATTTGGACTTTCCTTTATTTTCTCCATGTTGCTAGCTATAATTATTTTGTTCATTGGAACCCCCATTTCTATTTTTTGGTAGGTGCATCAAATTACATAAGAATAAATTATTTACAGGATTTGGTTTCTCCTCACCTTTTCCCTTAGTATTTGAATTCTCTGTGAGGCATATATTTTGAATGCATTCAAAATTTAATAGAGAAGTTAAGGATTTATTTCATACTACTCAACATTTCAACACCTTGGTCATGAGGACATTGTTGGTGACTATTATTGTTTTTTAACTCATTAAACATGGAATATGGTGTGCCATAGTCACATAGAGGTGTTAATTTATTTATTTTTGGTTTTTTTTTGGTTTCTCATAAAAACAACATGATAGTGAACAGATGAGAAATATACTTGTATGAAGATATTTAGAATGGGAATCTACCCATTCTCATAGAATAATTATCCAAAGAATGAGTAAGATCCTCATGAAAGAAACATATAGAAAAGAATGAGCAAGATACTTGTATGAGAATATTTAGAATGGGCATATTCCCATTATCATATATAAAATATGGAATGAATGAGGAATATTGAGGAATATACTTGTATGAGAATGTTAAGAATGGAAATGTGTGCATTCAATCAACATATAGAGAAATAATTAACATCCACCCATAGTGGACATTCTTGTAAAAAAAATTTGGAGGTTACTTGTATATGAATTTTAATAATGGGTGGATGCCCACTATCATATAGAGAATATAATTAGAATGAGGAAGATACTTGTATGACAATATTCAATTTTATTCTAGATCCAAACCATCCATACTACTTTCTCTAGAAAATACTTAATTCTAGCTTATCTAGACCATTTATGATTCTAGCTACATACCATTTCTACAATAATTTAAGAAAAAAATCCCAATTGTAATATGTATTTTAAGTGCTTCTATATGAAAAATGATCCTATAATGGAAGTAGATTAGTATTGTTCCAGGAGTTTTTTATTTTTATACCCATTTTTCCTCCACATGTCGATTCTAAGATATTTATGTTTTCAAAGAGAATGAGAATATGCACATTCTAAACATTCTCATACAAGTATGTTTATCATTATTTCCATACGTTGATTTTATGAGAATCTTCCACACTCTTTTTGTATTTACTGTATGAGAATGGACATATGGCCATCCAAAACATTTCCATACAAGAATCTTCCACATTATTTCTATATTGATAGTATGAGAATGAACATATGTCCATTCTAAACATTTTTATACAAGTATATTCCTCATTATTTTTATATTTCTTGTATGATAATGGAAAAGGACAATCCGTATCCTGAAAATAATTTATTCATTTTTAACAAGATGCTCTTGCAAATTAATAAAAATGAGGGGGCCGAGGAACAAAATAACCATAGCGAAAAACATGCTGAAGATAGTTGTGGAAAATCATGTCCTTGTCCTTAATATAGTACAAACTTTCTTGCAATATGCTTAAACATGTATTATGTTAAAATAAACATAATATTTTTTATGTCTTGCCTTTAATATGAGAATGTTTAAATAATTGGGCTTGTTCCCATTATTACTATATATACCTATTCTCATATATTTTAATTATGGATGATAATGAGAATCTACCCATTCTAAAAATTCTAATAGTATAAGTATGTTTCTTATTCTTTCTATATGTTGCTTTTATGAGAATCTTCAACACTATTTCTTAGTATGTTTCCTGCCATGAGAATGACCATCTATCCATTTTAAACATTCACATAGTACAGTATCTAATTCCTCATTCCTTCTATACTACCTTTATGAGAATGGGCATATGCCTATTTTAAACACTCTCTTACAAGTATCTTCCTATTTATTTCTATTTTTCTTGTACTAGAGTTTTCCTCATTTGTTTAATATTGCCTCTAAAATGAAAATAGACATAACCCCATTCTAATAATTCTCATATAATTATATTTCTCATTCATTATATATTTCTTGAATGAGAATGGGCATCTGACCATTCTAAACATTCTCATACAATTTTTTTCCTCATTTTTTTTCTATATGTTATTTTTATGACAATGTTTAGAATGATCATCTACCCATTCTAAACATTCACGTAAAATTATCTTCCTCATTCTTTCCATATGTTACTTTTAAGAGAATATTCATCATTCCTTGAATATATTACCTTTATGATAGAGGGAATATGCCCATTTTAAACACTCTCATACAAGTATCTTACTATTTCTTTCTTTTTGTTTCTTAAACGACGAGAATCTTCCTCATTCATTCAATATTAACTATATTATATGAGAGCAAACATATAGCCATTCTAATCATTATCATACAATCATTTAAAATCTCAACCACTAAATCACTTGAATGAAAATGGGCATCTGTCCATTCTAAACATTTTCATAAAATTTTCTTCCTCATTCTCATGAAATATGTTGATTTTACGAGAATGTTTAGAATGGGCACAATCCCATTGTAAACAATCATATAACAGTATCTTCGTCATTAATTATATATTTCCTTGTTGAGAATAGGCACACTCCCATTCTAAACACACTTATACAAGTATCTTCCTATTTCTTTATGTGTTACTTTTAGGATATTTTTCCTCATTTGTTCAATGTTGCCTATAATATGAGAATGGATATATTACCATTCTAATAATTATCATACAATTATCTTTATCAATTATTATATATTGTTAACTTGAATAAGAATGGGCATATTCAAATTCTAAACATTCTAATACAAGATTGTTCCTCATTACGATGTGAATTTGCCAATTCTAAACATTTTCAAATAAGTATGTTCCTCATTCTTTCAATATTTCCTTTATGAGAATGGACATATTCCAAATCTAAACACTCTCATACAAGCGCATTCCTTCTCTTTCTATTTTATGAGAATCTTCCTCAGTCATTCAATATTACATATAATATGATAATGGACATATTTTCATTCTATTCATTCTTATATAACCATATTTATCATTCATTCTATATTACCTCAATGAGAATGGAAAACTTCCCATTCTAAACATCTTCGTATAAGTTCCTAACTCATTATTTCTATAATTTTATTTTACGAGAATGTTTAGAATGGGCATCTATCCATTCTAAATATTTACATACAAGTATCTTCATCATTATATATATATATATATGTAAATTTTATGAGAATCTATCTCATTCTTTGACTATATTGACTTTATGAGAATGGGCATATGACCATTCTAAACACTCTCATATAAATGTATTCCTAATTATTTTTATGTATCTTAAATTAGGAGAATCATCCTCATTCATTCAATTGTACCTATAATATGAGAGTCACATCTTCCCATTCTATTCATTTTCATATTATCATATTTCTCATTTATTCTATATTACGAAAATGAGAATGGAATCTACCCATTATAATAATTCACATACAATTTTCTTCCTCATTCTTTCCATATGTTGCTTTTATGAGAATGTTAAGATTGGGAAGGTGTCAATTCTTCTTCTATATGTTGATTATCATATATTTTACTATGTCCTTTTCTATATCCATATCTTTTTACTACAAAACTGTTGACAATATGCTCAAATAGATACTAAGTGAAAATGATCACCTTAATATTCTAAATAAATACTGTCCAAATTAAAGTATAGATATTTGAGTCTCCATTTCGCCTAGGGTATGTATTTCCATCTTAAATTACTGATTTATTCTTGTAGAGGAAATGTATATCTGAAGAATGTTTTTTTAATGACATAGTCATTGCAATTATGATATTTAGTTAAAGATTATTTTATTTTTAGAATAGTTTAATATGATGCAAACTATAATTAAAACTACAGATAATTCATACTTCTAAATCCGGCCATTCATACTTCTAAATCTAGCCATTCATACTTCTAGCTCCATACCATTCATACTTCTAGATCCAGACCATTTCTATTATTTTTCAAATATAATTAATTTATTATTAGTAGATAATTTTAAGTTATTAATTCATTTTCCAAATATATTCATTACTAATTTCATAAAATTGTTAAATGTTCACTATAATTATAAACTAGATAATATTAAGTTATTAATTCATTTTACAAATATATTGATTACTAATTTCAAAAAATTGTTAAATTTACACTATAATTGTAAACTAGTAATGTTTTCTAGATATTTGAAAGGTATTATACTTTACTTTGGGTATATTTTTGGTAGTATAAATGTGAAACATATAGAAATTCGTATTCTTATTTTTGATGTATTCAATACACTATTTGATTAACAAAAATTGACTAATTAATGTAGTATGGGGATAGTTAATCTAAGCTATGAACATATGTAATAAAATAAATAAATTCAATAAAGAATTATGTAAATAAGATAAAAATTTATGGAAAAATTAATGTTAACCCTAATGTGCAAGAAGGAAGAGGAAATAACTCGGCTAAAGAGAAGATGCTTGCAGAATAGTGTCACATTGATGACTGAAAAATCTAGAGGTGGCAACAACTTTGTAGAACTCCCAAAAAGGATGGATCTGGAGGATATAGCCAAACTGGAGTGCCTAGAGAGGGATTGGGGTGGCTGAGGGTGTTGTGGTCTGCAATCTGTGTCCCCTGGTCTGTAAAAAATCTCTAAAAGTAATCTTGACTAGTTCGGTAGATGGTCCAAAACCGTCGCTGTCTGTCACATCAAATTCACTCTCCGATGCCAAATGTCATGAATAATCAAATATGAAATAAATACATGCAAGACCCCAAAACAAGGATGAAAACCCTAAAAAGAAAAATGTATATGAAGGGGTCATACTGACCTCAACTTCCACAATGGTGGGCTTACTAACTGAGAACTACACTACCTCTCAGACAAAATGTAATTCTATGTGAAAATGTGTGTGAACATACCCTAGGTTGCTCTTATGCCAGTCACACTTTGTGAAGTAGCAAAAAATAACTACATGTAGAAAATTTAATAGAATGTGTGAATGAAATAGAATAGAATCACTCCCCCTATTAAGTGTGATGTGTATGTCCTAGCCTTTTTCCTTAATAGATGGATGATAGTAATGAATGATGTTAGGTCCTTCATTATGGTCTCATAAATTTATATTTATAAGGTTATCTTGATCTAATTTTGTAATTAACCCCGAAGAGGCTAACAAAAAGAAAGATAAAGATATCAATCGGATAGAAAGAGCCAAAAAAAGTGGGAAAGTGCAAAAAGGACCGAGGCTCCCACAGGTTCCCAATACTAATTTGGGTACCCTAGTCGATGCTAAAATGATGCTAGATGACATAAGCTAACTAGGCATATGGGTGCAAGAGGACGGTAATGAGGAAATAAAATAAAACAAGATAACCAAAAGACAAGGGTTAAAATTTCTTGACTAAAGAACCTTCTCAATAGTAGTATGAAACAAGATCAATATTTTCTAAACCACATCATTTTGTGAATACATTTTTTCCCCAATTTATGTTGGTGAGCAGAACTCTCTGTAAGATAAACTAGATAGAGATGTGTACCTGAGGTCGATGTAGAGTGATTAAGAAGGTGTGCATTGTTCAGAAGGACTAAACAAAGCTTGGAAAATAAAGATGAAAAATGTGCAAAGTAAAAGTGATGAGAGTGGACTGAGGGTGAATGTGTGTAGTTTCTATGGTGTGTGATGTACCTTCATGGTTAGTAAAGAGTGAAATATCACGGAGTGTTATTGTTGACACTATTTTTTCCCCCCCATTTGACTACTTTTTTATCATACGACTAGACTTGCAAGGAGAAAATGATCAATTAGTCAAATATGTGTGAATTTATGTGTAAAAATGTGGTTTAAAAAGTGCATGTATATGAAATAATGTGAATGTAAAATATGCAAATGTAAATGGAACATGTGTAACTATTCCATGTCAAGAAAGAGAGTGTAGAAGAATATCCTATACTGTGAGTTTTTTGGGTGATCTCACCATAGGACAAAGATGTATAGGGAGGAACTTATCTATCTCCTCGATCCTTTAAATGATTGCTTGAACTGTGTGTTTAGAGATCTCTATACGAATTATTTTTTTGGGTGATCTGACACCATTGGACGAAGTAATGTAGAGGGGCACACTCATTGTAACCAGATCTAAGCTTGTAAATTATTCCCATAATTCTAAGGACACCATATCCTATAAAATCATCTATGTAAGGGGTTCATAGACTAGTCTAAACCCACTCGCTAAATATAACTGACTGAACCAGTGTAGAATCTCTGTTTTAGTATTTAAAAACCACAAAATGATGCCCCTCCTCTTTGAGGGTCATGAAACATCATTGATAGGATAATAACGCCCCAAAAGAGGACCAACCACATGAATTGTACCCTAGAAAGTGCTTGGTAGAAAGCGAGGCATGTACAAATAAGAAGGCTAGCCAAAGACAAGTGTGAAAAAACATGCATGCATATGGAAAAAAAGTGTAAGCTACCAAAAAAAGTGTTGTGAACATGCAAGAAGATAAGGTAAGCCACACCAAGTAGGATTAAAACATGGGAAATCACTTAATATGTTGCAAGACACACAAGGACATCATGGCCGTAAAAAATAAATAAGAGTGCACACCAAACAAAGGGAAAGGCTCGCAGACAATAGATAACAATAAAAACATATGTAAAATATAAGTATGGAAAAAAATATCCATGCATAACAAATGCTATAGATGAAACACCTGTTAGCATGTTAGAAATATAACTAGTGTGTCAAAAGTGTGTATAAGTAGGTATTGTCAAGTTCTAAGTACAAAATGAAATAATAACGCCTGTGAGAGATGAATTTGGATGCCCCGATTGACAAGTGTAGGAAGGGTAGAAGGAGAGCATCCATGGTGCATGTAAGAGGCCTGTATTTGTGATCAAAAATTAGAGAAATACATCAACATGGATGTGTGGATGATATAGATAAATGGCATACAAGTAATCGAACATTTATGTGTAATAAAGTTAATTTGAACAAGAAAAGGTAAGAATGAATTAAAAAAACCATAATATGCACCATTTTTTGGATGGATGGAGAGTAATTAAAGATGGAATGATAGGGGCCATGTGTCCCATGATTTAATGGAAGTGTATGTGGTGAGGTTCATTTTTTTTTTCTCCCTTAGTAGTGAAGAATGAACCATAATCGAGAGAGCGTCATAGGGAAATGGTCGAAGTGTGTGTTGTGTTTAATGTGTTGTGATGAATGCGTATAAATATTGATGATATGCAACCTAGAAATGATGTGTGCATGAATCTTATACCAAAATCATACATCTCAACTAGATTAAACGTATAAACGATGATTTAGCATAATCATATATCACTATGAGATGAAAGGATGAGTGATGATTTAGAACTAAGTGTATGTCACTATAAGATGACAAGGAGTGGTGATGTAACCTAAGGTGTATACTACTCCAAAATTATAGAATAGGAGATGATTTAGCCTAAAGTGTATGTCACTAAGTTGGAAATATCACACAATGAAAGGTTGAGTAGTAAGTGTGTGAGGATTGTAAGGTCCATTTGATTTGTAAACCCTCAGTAGTCGAGTATGGACCGAGGAACTAAAGTGCATCATAGGGTAGTTAGTACAGTTTCTAGAAGACAATGTAGTATATGTAATTATCAAAGATGACCATGTGATGAATAGAAAATGTAAATATATGATGTGCATAATGCAATGCAAAATGTGTAGAATATAAGATGAATAGAACATGTGAATAAACGATATGTAGAATGTACATGAAAGAGATGTATAATGTTTAAAATAGAATCTATCTAGATGGACAAGTAATGTAGTATGTAATATAATGTTATGTTAGAATCATATATGATTAAGACTAGTATACTATGTAGAATATGTTTGATATAAACATGTGAATTGTAGACTAAATGTAAAATGTAGGATGTAAGACATGAGATGTGTGAATAAATGTAAAGTGTAGTAATGATTGTGGAGTACATAGGGTTTGTGTGAAGTAATCCCTCAACAATAAAAGTGTGAACCGAAGCACAAGAGTGTGTCATTGGGTAATGACACTAGAATGTATGATGAGGATGCCTAATGAATATATGAAAATGTATAAATGATAGATGTATGAATTCTATGATGAGTAAGGCAGGTTATGTGAATTCTATGCCCCCAATGTATGCGTGGTGAAATAGGTTATCAAGTAATGTACTCTAGAAGATAATTTCTCTCAGGTTCATAGTAGAATGGGTAAGAATTAGTGACTTGATAAGAAATAGTGTTGGGTGGATCGCGTAATGAATCATTAAGGCATGAATTGTACTTGTCCATAACATACTCCTCATTACTGAATGGAGGAAGTGGGAAACTGTGCACATACCACTGAGTGATATTTGGTGTGTACACTAGGAAAGACATATTGCAGATGAAAAAACATCAAAAAGGAATAGGAATGGAAATGTCTATATGAACAAGATCTAGTGTACCCCAACTATAATAAATGCATGATTTTCCTAATGTAAGTGATGACGAGTGAGGAGTACATGATAGATAGACTATAAGGTGAAAGACACAAAAACCATAAGTAACACTATTATGAAAAAATCCAAAATATGGATGAGGAGAACGCGATGTAGGATATATGTCGTAAAAGGAAAATGCTAATCAGTTTAGAACCTAATGTGCACATATAGTTTCTGGGGAAGAAGGATCAAATGGAATATGTTCACAATATGAGTCATTCAAGAAGAGTGTGAAAGTGAATGGTGGGTGTGCAATAAAATGATTTCTAGTGAATGAGATAAAGCCCTGATGTAAAGTAGGTAGGCGGTTGTAAGTAACTTGAGGGCCATTGTTGAGGATGAAATGATGGAGGAAAGAATCCTCCATGTCATAGTAAATACTGATGGACCCAAAGGGGAGACGAGTGTACCATTGCAATGTATCAGCGATAATATTATGTTGAAACGCCTTGAATAATAAAATATCATTATAATAAAAGGTTATAACCATGCGGTAATGTAGAAGATGAGCATGAGGATTGCCAATACCATCAAATAAAGTGAATGTATGCATGATAAAGTCCTTAGGAAATTCCAGATGATGAATATTATTATGAATAAGGTTACTGTGTAATGAGTTATTGTCAATAGAAGCATAATAAGCCATAATTTGTATAGTAACATACTATGCCTAAGATTGTAATTGACCTACGGTATGCATGAGAGAGATAATTCCTTGTGAAGGAATAGTTGAAGATGGAAATAATGTATAAAGTGGTTGTAAATTTCCATGATGAGTGATCATAGGAATATTAAGAGATGGTAGAGGACATTGCTATGTTAAAGGAACAATTGGATTAAATGTCGAAGAAGCCATAGTAGATGATATTGGTGGAATATCCATAGTGATGGTAGGACTAGCATCTGAAACATCTTAATGAAATGAGGTGACCGATGGAGATACATCTATGGGAGAATATGAGTTAGTAGAATTTTAACATGGAATAAGAGGAGATGAAATAGTAGGTGAATAAGAAATGATAGATGAGGGTGAATAATGCATAGTGTTAGTAAAAATATCATGTGGAAGAGAAAGCCCTCCATCAGAAAGATGAGAAGAAAGTGAAGTGTGAGTTGCTTGTGGTGCCACAGTATTAGATAAATATGTAGGTACAAAGATTGTATCGAGAGGATGATTGATGTTCAATGCTGGAGAAATAAAAAGTGAGGCCAAATGAGAAGCATCCAAAAATTCAGTAGAAGTTGGATATGTAAGTATGTGATCAAATTGGGTAACTTGTGCTTGTGTAGCATCATATAGGACTTTTGCTAAAGCATTAGGATAAATAGTACACATATAAACAATGATAGCATCATCTAGAACTTTAGGATCTATATCAGAAGATGTAATATGAATAAACAATGGAAAAGGCATATACTGAGAGAAATCAGCTAGAGTTTCAACATAGGAAGAATAAGAACTATCAAATTGTAGAGTGAATTGAGAAGAATCCTTAGCCATGAGGGTTTGCAGTGGATCCTAAGGAAAAATATTCTAAATATTGGGTTCACAAAAATAATTAACTAAAATTAAATAAATAATGTACTATGGGGATAGTTAATATAACCTATGAATGACTGCAATAAAACAAATAAATGTAGTAAAGAATAATGTAAATAAGATAAATACTTATGAAAAAATAAATGTTAACCCTAATGTGCAAGAAGGAAGAGGAAATAAATCAGCTAAATATAATCTTCTCGTAGAACATTGTCGTAGTGATGACTGAAAAATTTGGAGCTGGCAACAACATGGAGGATCTAATTAGACTAGAGCATTTGGAGAGGGATTGGGGTGCATGCGGGAAATTTGGTATACAATCTAGGTGCCGTAGTTTGTGCAAAATATCTGAAATTTATCTTCATTGGTTTGGCAGATGGTCGAAAACCCTCATTGTTTTTCACATCAAATTCACTTTCACGTGCCAAATGTTGCCAATAATACAAGATGAAATAAATACCTACATGACCCCAAAAGAATCCTTAAAACCATAAAAAAAAAAAAACAGGGGTCGAAATGACCTCAGCTAGCACAATGGTGGACTTACTAACTGAGTGTTGCACTACATACTTGACTCGATGTAGTTCTATGTGCAAGTATGTGTGAATGTGCCCTAAGTTTTTCTTATACCAGTCACACTTTGTGAAGTAACGAGCAATAACCACATGTAGAAAATTTAATAGAATGTGTGTATGATAGAATAGAATAACCCCCTATGAAGTACGAATCTAGGCACCCTAGTCAAGGCTAAAATGATGTGGGATGATAGATGCTGACTAGGCATATGGGTGCAAGAGGTTTGTAATTATGAAATAAAATAAAACAACATGTCCCAAAGACAAGGGTTAATTAGTACTTTCTTCACTCAAGAACCTTCTAAATAGTTGTATGAAACTGGGATACATAATTTCTGAAGAACATGATTTTGTTATCACACTATTTATATTTGACGCAAGTTATTAATTTAACACGTATTTCAAAATTTCAAATCAACTCAGGATTGTAAGAAATTTAAAAGATTTCATTTTTATTTTACCTATATTCATTAGTGGTATTTAATTTTCAAAACGTATGAAAATTTACGTTATTATCTGTCATGTATTTAAGAAACTATTCATTTTCAATGGTAATTATTATTGAAATTCAAGTATTTCAAATTTTTGAACTTAATCAAGTTTTTAACAAATATAACAAATTTCCAGTTTTTATTTTTCCTATATTGATTGGCGGTATAAATTTGAAAGTTATAGAAATTAACACTCTTTTCTAACATTTACTAAATGTTTTGTTCATTGTTGATGGCACCTATTAATGAATCATATATTTCAAATTTTTGAAGTTAATCCATTTAGTTTAGCTATGCAACATTTATCCTGGGTATATTTTTCAAATTTTAAAAATTTGGTGCAATTATTTTGGGTGAAATTTATTAATCTATTAGTACATTATATACATTTTAAAAATGATTTGCGTTTCATTTCTCTATTCTCTTATGACCAGGGGTTGCAGGTTAAGCATAATATTCATAGGTTCAATAATAAAAAACTTATGATGAGGATATAGTTGCAAACAAGTATATTGAATGAATAATTTAAACGTTTCTAACATGAAACACAATATATGTGTTTTATAAATATATTTATTTCGTATTCTCTACATTTCCAATGACAAAAAATCCTTAAACTAGAGATTTTGTTTTCAAAAGAAGGTTACTACAAGAAATGTTATTTTGTTTAAATGATTAAACATAATAAGCAATAAAAATTTAAAAATGTCTATTCTTTTAGTTTTGATAAGATCATGGATGTGATAAGTACTTGTATATTGTAGTTTCACAAACATTAAAGTGAAATCAATCCCTGATAATAGTTCAAGCTACAATATTTATACATATTAGATAGGGTGGATACAAACAAATATGGAGTTGCAACTATGTGAAAAAAAAACTAAAATATAGTAGCTTCCAAAATACATCCAGGAAGCACAAATTGATAATGACATAATTGTTATAACAACATAACAATTATACCCATGAATATAATAAGACAAATATGGTTAATAAAACCATATAACATTATAAAACTAATTGATATAATGTAATAATGTTATAAAACTATATAGCAATAATTAATTAATAACAAGAGTTAAATAATTAATTATAAAAAACATGATTAATTATCCTAAAATTCCCCCCCCCCTTAATTTTGCATTGTCTCAAGGGATGAGGTGAGGAACTCTTTGAACAACTTGAACTTGTCACGTGAAAGTGAATTTGTGAAAATATATTCTCTTTGTTCAGATGTTGGGAAAATTTGAAGTTGTATATTGTGATGCAATACATGCTCGTGTAAGAAGTGTACATGTACCTAAATGTGTTTTGTTCTTTGATGAAAAAATACATTGTGAACAAGTTTGAGAACACATTCATTTTCAATATACATGGTGGTCGGTTTTTCCTATGGTATTCCAAGTCCTTTGATTATGTGATGTAGACAAATCACTTCACAGACAACTTCTCCTATAGAAAAATACTTGGCTTCTATGGAAGAATGAGAAACAAAGTGTTGCTTCTTGCTTCTCCATGATCTAAATCCAAATATCGTGACAAGAAGAAGTTTTCATTCTTCTTGTAGTCTAGACCAAGATCCATTGATCCTTTGAGATATGTCAAGACGTTCCTTGCTGATTTTCAATGAAAAAATTTGGGTTCCTACATGAACCTGGATAGATAGGTTTTTGCAAAGTTGATTCTGGTCTAGTGTAGGTCAGGTAAATGAGACTCTCAATCAACTGTCGATAAAGAGTGGAATTTACCTCAAGAGATGGATATGAACAAGATAACTGCAATATGTTCTCCATCGGCATAACAATCAGTGTGCAATCCATCATCATGAATTTCTTGAGCATTTTCTTGTTATATTTCATCTAAGAAACCAAGATGTGATTCTCTTTCTTGCATACTTCCAATCCAAGACAATAGTGCATTAGCTCGAGATATGTCATGTCAAACAATCGATTAAGATCTTTATGTTGATGTATAATCACATCACCCCTTAATGTTTGCAACTCGATGGGTTGAAACTCTCAGTGTGATTGCATTACATGGAGATTTTCACAAAGTGTGGAAATTTACAATTGGGAAATCTCTTTGGATAAAGGTTGCTTCCTATTCCTCTGTTCAAGTGCACACATATAATTTATAGAGGATTCACTCAAAAACCTACTCTAACTTACCAAGGAGACAGGGTTAAGAAGATGCAAGAAAATAAACCTAAACTAAAAAAGTTGATGCCCCAAATTAATGCTAAATAAATGCTTTGATATTGAACACAAACCATTAAACATAATAAATCCACCATGCACATATAACAAGGATTATAATGAAAGATTAGGATAATGCAATACAAATAGATAGGGTTAAAATCATCCACAAACATGCATTATTGCTCCAAACTTGATATAGTACACTAGAATGGCAAAGAGGAAAGATTTGCATTATAGTTTAATGGGAGGTTCTAACTCCACAAATCCACTTGCAGAAAAGAAGGGAAGGGAGGGTGAAAAGCCAGATTATCCAACCTTTAGAAAAATTCCCCTCCTTACAATATATCAGAAGAATATGAGAGAGAAAGGAGAGAAGAATTGAAATCTTTCTTCAACCACACCAAAAGAGGATTGAATTCACCTTGAAAAATGATGGGTTCCACTACAAAACCCATACCTCCATGTTTTGTTCCTTGTTGGGCATTAAAGGAAGCCCATACTTCATTATGGTGGTAGATGAGAAGCTTGACATCATAAAAAATGGTGGACTATATTTTTTATTTTTAATAACTTAGTCACAATAATTTAAATATATGCTCAAAGTCCTATCTTGCTCAAATATGAGCTTTCTGTCAAAAGATATAGCCATTTGAAGTTGGAGATTTCATTCTAAAAAAATGGTGGGTTCTTCATCTATTCGTTTCAGAGTCTGAAATGCATGCAACCTTTGAAAGTCTGAAATTTAGACTTTCAGACATTTCTGTTTTGGAAGTTTAAAACATTGTTCATTGCTTAAAATGACTTGAGAGTTCTGAAGGTCTGAAACCTGAAAACCCGAAAGTCTGAAATTTTAGACTTTCAGAATTCAGAATTTTTGACATTGACTTGTGATTATTGTGTTTTACTCACCGAAGACATTGAATTCTAAAACCCCAAAAACTTGAAGTCAAAAAACCCAAACCTACGTTGACCTCAAAACCTACGTTGACATCTGAAATTTGAACCCTTTTCTGATTTGAACTTTTGGAGTTTCAGGCATTTCCATTCATTTTTCCTATTTTGTCGCTGAGACTTCCAAAACCCCAAATACCACACCTATGAAACTCC
Organism: Taxus chinensis; assembly: GCA_019776745.2. NCBI lineage: Eukaryota > Viridiplantae > Streptophyta > Pinopsida > Cupressales > Taxaceae > Taxus > Taxus chinensis. Next base: position 215,364,040 of record CM034147.1, read on the forward strand.
AAAACATGAAATTTCACAATTTTGGACATTTAGAATTTTGAATTTAAGGATTTTACTCTCACCAAAATCCTAGAAACCCCAAAACCCAAAAGTTTGAAATTTCAAAATTTTAGGGTTTCAGGTTTCAAAACTTTTCCTTTCATTTTTTTGACTTCGCGCTCAGAGATATTTGAAACCCCAAAACCCAAAAATATGAAATTTTTTGACTTTTGGAGTTTCAAACCTTTTTGTTTTCCGAGATATTTGAAAACTTCACCTCCTAAGTTTAAAATTTCAGACTTCAGAGTTCTTCTTGATTCTTTGAAACAGCTCAAGCTCCTAAGCTTTCCTACAATTTTATCAACCTGTTTTAACTTTATTCACCCAACTTCAAAATGCAAACCTTTTTTCATTGAATCAACTCCATTTTTATAGCATGCAAGGTTGTGTTCATCTAATTTCTCTTGGGGAGAAAATTGGATAACACTTTCTTCGTTGCATCAAACATCCTCACTAAACTTCCAGTGTTGACTAGATCATCAACATAGATAATGAAAATCACAATCTCCCCCCCTTTCTTTTTGAGGTAAATATTAGGATTGTATGGATTTATAAAAAATCCATGTTGTACGATATGCACATCAATTTTGATGTACCATTCATAGAAAGCCTATTTGAGGCCATACAAAGATTTCCTAAGTTTGCATACCTTTTCTTCTTGACCAAGTACTACATATCCCTCAGGTTGAGTCATGTAGACTTCATCTTGTAAATATTTGTTAAGGAAGGAACTTTTTACATCCATTTGATAGACTTTCTAACTAAACTATGAAACTAGTGAAAAGATCATCCTGGTCATTTTGATGTTGGCTGTGACAGAAAATGTCTCCTCATAGTCAATGCCTTATTTTTGTGCATTCTCCTTTGCTACTAGTCTCACTTTTTACTTTTCCACTGTCCCGTTTGCATCTAATGGGTTTCTTCCCTGGTCGAAGATTGACAAGATACCAAGTGTTATTTTTCATTACTAACTGATATTCAGATTCTGTGGCATCTTTCCAAGATTTTGACTGTAGGTCTTCCTAGAGTGTAGAGGGCTCATCAGACCCAATAACTCTACACATCAAAGAAAAATAACTTCTTCTATTCCTTTACTACAATTCTTTGGTCTAGGGGTGGATATATCTACTGGAGCATTCGTTCTTGCATCTTGTAATGTGCTAGTACACCAATTGGGCATACATTGAACTATTTCCAAGGGCTGTGGTTCTATCAGATCAACACCATCATCCCCATCATCACTTTCATCATCTGTGGGAATATCAAATTTAGTTTTTACAACTGGTGAAGAATCTACATCAGGTGAGTCTAGAGGATGAGACTCTTCTTCCTTCTTCTCGAAGAACTCAATATATCATCTGATGTAGACTTTCCTAGTATTTGCATCCATCAATCTGTACCAAAACTTCTCTTCACTGTACCCAACGAATATGAGTTTCTTTCACTTCATGTTCAATTTTTTCTATTCTTCTTGGGTATGTACATACTTTCTTTTCACCCAAATACCCTAAGTTGTGTAATAGATGGTTTCCTCTTTGACCATGCTTCTTGTGGTGTTACTCCGTCAAGAACAACTGTGGGCACTCTATTTAAAAAATACATTGTTATCTTTGTTGCTTCTATCCAGAATGTATTTGCAAATCCATATTCATCAATCATGCATCACACCATTTCCATGATAGTATAGTTTCTTCTCTCAACAACATCATTCTGTTGCAGTCTATGGAGGAGTCATTTTTTGATGAATCCCATGAGCTTGCAGGTAGTCTTTAAACTCATTACTTGTGAATCAGCCCCTAAATGTGAGTAGAGAGTTCTAATGTGATGACTAGTTTCATTCTCAAAAACTACTTTGAACTTCTTAAAGGTTTCAAAATATTCAATTTTACTGCAAAGACAAAAAATCATCATTTTTCTTGAATAGTCATCAACATAGCATGAAGTACTAAAATTTAGAATGACTTGGTTACATCAGACTGTAAATATTGATATGAACCAAATGAAGCTTACCTTGAGCTCAATATGTACTCTTTTAGACTAAATCTTAGTGTTGTTTCCTTGCTACAAAGTGAGGAAACTTGTCTATATCCTTCTGAAGAAATGGTAACCCATGTACCCTATTACATCAGCAAAGTGTCTTGATATACTCGAAACTAAGATGACCAAGTCTCTGATACCATAAATGTGTTGAGGTAGAGTTCTTAGCCACATGTTCCTTATCATCTCTATGGAAAAAATCAAGTTGAAACGTACGTCCCACATTGGATTCTTTTGTAACTATTTTCGAGCCTTAAGATTTTTCTCAAATTAAACACATTTTCTTGTCGAAATGAAGTCCTATCAAATTCAATTTTTAAGTTTTGATCTAGGAGTTGAGTAATTGAAAGTAGATTTTTAGTCAACCTAGGGAAATATAAAACATTTGATAGTCTACAATTGTGTGAACAAAGGGGTAGAGAAATGTTCCCAATCCTATGAATTGTATATGAAGTATCATCACCCAATGAAACATGGTTTTTTGAAGGCATGTACCTCATTGAAGTAAACCAGTCTCTGTGGCTATTCATTTGTCAAGTGGCTCCAAAATAAACATACCAGACATCACTAGATGACGTGGATGGTTCACTTGATTGAGCAATGTACAATAAGTATTCGTTATCTGAATGTTCTTCTTGTTTTATAGTATTTCCTTACTGATGAATTCTTCTTTTCTAGTTCCCCTTTTTATTCCCTTAATTGGGGTTTGTATGTAACTTTTTATATTTTTTGTGTTGAGTTCCAAAATTACTTGATGAACCTTTTTTGTATGTAATATACCAACAATCTTTCAACTCATGTCCTCTTTTTCAGAGAGGACACTTCTTCTTTTGTTGTTTGTCCCCTTGATGTTGATATTGATTCTAATGTTGGGATTTTTTATAGGAATTAGGTTTTCATTTTCCTTTTCCATATATTTTTGATGAGGAGAAAGTGTCTGCTCCTCTTCATCATCCTTGCTATGGATGACTTTCTCTTGTTGCAGTAGGTTTACCATCTTTTCGAAACTAACTGTCATATCTAAAAACGTTTAGTGTTGTTACAAAAATGTGGTAAGAAGAGGGGAGTGCTCTCAGAACAATGGGAATGAGAGCATCATCTATGACTGATTCACCCAGGTCTAGAAATGAAGCCCTCAATTCTACAAATCTTCTTAAGAAAGCTTTGATTTTATCATTCTTCTTGAACTTCAGTGTGTGTAACCAACTCTGCAAATTCAATATGAAATTCTTGTTTTTGGCCTCAGATAATATTCTCAGCTCATCCCATGCTTCTTTGGCTATTTTAGAATATCGAATGTGGGGTTGCACATCATCAGACACTCCAAACAAGATGATGAGTTTAGCCTTCTAATCTTCTTTATCAAATTGTTGATGTTGTGTTGTATCAGTAGTTGATTTGGTAAGAGTACCATTCACAAAAGGCCATATCTCTTCAAAATCACGCTGTGTTTTGAATTTTGTCTTATAGGAATCATATTTGTTTCCTCTGAGTAGTTGTGAATCTAGAAGAAATAATTTGGGGGTATTGGTGCCCATTTTATAGAAATCACTGACAGGGTTTGGCTCTTATCACTCTAGGTATAAGGTCTCTAATCTATATATCGTCAGTCTGATATACATAATCTTTCTATATACACACCATTCTGATATACCTGACGGAACGTGCAAGAAGCTCACCCATTCTATATACCCGATGGTACATGAAAGAATTCAATTCGTGGTACAAAGATAGTACTGAAAGGGGTCTGTGTAATTATTGACACCAAACCAATGAAATATCCTTATACGCGTGCATAACTTTTCTATATAATTAGATAGTTTCTCAGTCTCGATTTACATCATACAATCATTCACTGACATATGGGATAGCTCATAGTGTGTGCATTGTGACCTTATTACTCCCCATTGATTTAAAGGTTCGATGCCTAGATGACATTGTTGTAACTATATTAGGTGTTAAGTGTAGTAGTATTCATGACGATTTTACTCGTAAGCACTTCCCAAAGGAACTATATATACCGAACGCTGCGAATGAAATCTATGATCTTGTGAGTGTTTTTGAACCAAATTTTATTGTTTTTGAGTACAATATTCTTCCAGTTTCTGAGTAGTTACAAATTTGGCGGTTGACTATGGACACTTACAAATTAGTACAATATACTGAAGCCCATAATTACATTCAAAAAAATTGAAAAAATTGAATGAAAAGGAATGTTTTTTTGTTTTACGGGCCTTGGTTGCCTCTAGAGCCCAATACGACCCTCTATGCCAAAAATTGCAAAAAAATAGATGAAAAAACAATTTTTCGGTACAATTCCTTTAGCAAATGTTGCTCATAATGAAAAAAAGGCCTATTAGGAGAATTATTTTTCCCTAAAATAGGGGATTTTGTCACTAAAGGTTTAGGGGTGGTCTTAGTTATAACTATTAGGTTCGCGGAGGTTTTCCTGCTAAATCTGCTACCAAAGTTGGCAGTTTCTCCAAATTTTCTGATAAACTTCAAAATTCAATTTTTTTGTGTTGGGGGTGGGGGTCGAGCGCCAAACCTCATCCACCCAAGTCTATTTGTCTAACAACCTTGGCCGGTTGTGCTTTTGATTAACAAATTGAAGAAAATAATATTTAATAAAGATGAAATTCGACTCACCTTTTGAAAATGGTCAACTGACTGAAGTGATGAGGTGGTTGTTTGTGTGGAAGATCCACTCGGCAGATTTGTTGGATGAAAATTTAAGGTTTTATCCTTAGAAAGAGGATCTGACTCTTTCTTTATCTTCTTTCCTTCGTTTTTTTGTTTTCCACTGCTTTTTATTTGTGCAGACATTTCTCATAGTTGAGCTTCACTCATTTTTTATTTGTGTTGTATGCATATCATGCTTGTGGAGGACATTAAAGGGATGGGAGGAGATTCGTAGAAATATTTGACTTCGAACATCTTGCCAAAAAAATAAACTTTTCCCAATCTAAATTTTTGTTTGTTGTTTGTCCTATGTAGGAGATGGAAGCCATGTTTTTGGATTTGAGCAGGTCGTATGGAGATGTTTGCTTACTGTAGGTTTAGGGCGAGGGATGGAGGGATATGTGCAGGTGATGTTTTGGCCATTACTTCTACCCTCTCTTTATGGTTGCAAGGATGTCTTTTGGATTTGTAGTGGGAGGTAGGTTCGCTGTGAGGAGGTCACAATTAGTGAAACTCGGTCTCCTCAGGTGCACAACTCGGTATGGGCTCGGCCAAATAAATGAACATCTCGGATTTCAAAATAAATAACTCGGTTTTGTATAAACAACACACCAATATAAACAATCTTGAGTAGGACCTCTTATGAGAATACCTTGCTAATATGCAGAGCAACTCAGTGTTGAGCTCTTCAACACACCTACACCAAGAAAAATAGCTCGATGGGGGGAAGACACCTTTAAATTGGTCAGTCCAATCCCAATATAGCAAAGATTAAACTTAACCTCTATGTTTAGAGGTAAAACCCTTGGATGGGGATTTTTTTTTTAATTTTCTATTCCTACAATTTTTTTTTCTTGGTGCAGGGTACACCAGTGCAAAAACAATTTATGTTCCAAACACCTAAAATGAACATGAGGTTATAAGGATGCAGGGATTCGGTCGGGAAGTTGCTGGAGGTTGCACAGGCTCTCAATTGTTGTAAATGCTTCTCCAATATGCTCTATCTCTTCAACTTTCACTTTCCACACCTTCTCTACTTCACAGGTCCATATTCTCGCTCTTGTACCAAATGTAGTTTCACAAACATGGAGAGAAACATGAATAATTTATTAATGTGAAATCAATCCCTTACAATAGTGCAGGTTACAATAGTTATCCATATTGGATAGCCTGGATACAAACAAATATGGAATTGCAACTATGCAACAACTAAAATACAATAGATTCCAAAATACATCCAGGAAGAAAAAATGAATAAAGACATAATTTTTTATAACATAACAATTATACTATGAATATAATAAGACAAATATGGTTAGTAAAACCATATAACATTATACAACTAATTAATATAAGGTAATAATGTTATAAAACTATATAACAATAATTAATTAATAATAATAGTTAAATAATTAATCATACAATGCATAATTAATTATCTTAACATATATTTGTTCAAAAACTAATATTGCATTTTCTTCTCTTTCTTTGTCTCTGCAACTATCAATTGTCAAAATATTTTTTTATTTTAGTTTTAATGAGATTACTGATTTGTTAAGTATTTGTATATGTCTATTAAATCTATAATACTTTCGTCTCTCTATGTAACCATTTTTTTTTGTCTCTGCAACTATCATTCGTCAATATACTTTATTAGAAACATAAAATCAACATAAATTTTTAATTTCACATTTGTATGTAATAAATCGATGACTTAAAACAACACTTACTTATTAAATATTAGCTATGCTAGACATCCAAATCCATATATTTCTCTTGCCACGTTAGTTTTTTCTTTTTCTATCACCTGTAAACTAGTTTATAAGGACATCTCAAAAGAACTGGATAGTTTCTCCTTATCACGGATTCCAATTAAATATTAGATATCAATGAAAACCAAGATGATTATGTATATTAATCATTATTAATTTAAAATACATTGTGAAATATGATTTTTTATTCTATAGGAAATTGAAAGGCCCCATTTTTAATGTCATTCGAGACTATTAAAATACGGTTTGATTTTAATATAATTTAATAAAAAAAATTAACATGACATATAATATAATTGACCACTAAAGTTATACTTCGTTTTTTTATGTAACTTAAGAAATTTTAAACATTGATCTCAATGATTTATACCTTCTTACATGTTTATAAAGGTATGAAACAAATTATAACTAATATTTACAATTTACATATATATCACTTACAAGAATACCACCACTCACTCAAAAAAATAATAGGAATAATAGGATTTGGAGAGTTAATAAAATGAATATGTTCTATAATAAACATATGGATGATGAATCTATATGTAAAGTAAAATGTAAAATTTTATTCTTTCTATATGTTTTCTAGATGAATTAAATTTAAAAAAAAATTACTCCTTGTCTATATTTTTTTTATGCAAATGGTTAGAATGGGCATATGCCCATTCACATACAATTCATAATAAATTTTCATTTAATGTATATCTTCTGATTCAAAATATTCTATGAATGGGAAGATTCCCATTCTTGTACAAATAATTGTATGAGAATGATTGTAAGAATGGGAGAATGTCCATTCTCGTATATCATCCTTATGAAATAATGATGAAGATTATCATAAAATAAAATCGTAGAAATAATCAGGAAGATACTTGTTTGAGAGTGTTTATAGTGGCCAGATGCCCATTCCCATACATGTAATAATATAGGAAGAATGAGGAAAATTATTGAAAAATCAACATATAGGAATAATGAGGAAGATATTTGTATGAGAATTTTTAGAATGCACATAAGACCATTCTATACAAAACTGAAATATATGAGAATCAACATATAGAAGAAGAATGAGCACCTGCCCATTCTGAAAATTATCATACAGGAAATATTAAAAGAATGACGAAGATATTTGTATGTGAATGATGGCTGTATAAGGTTACATAGCATATCTTCTATATAATTAGATTCTGTAGATTAGATAATATCACATTCTTCTCAAATAGGTTGTAACCCCCTCCTATTATTATGGGGAATATTTTTAAGCTTCTCGCCTATCTAATTTGTATAATGCTTATGATATTCAATGAATGAATAAGATATATATAATATCTATTTTCTTTCCATCGTTTCCTCCTCACAATTTGGTATCAGAGTTGTCGTAAAAGTCTTACTTGAGTGTTTGAAAAAGAATACCATTCTCAGCGTGGAGAGTTTTCTACCTACTTGCATGCGTGGGGAAGAGCTCAACATGGAAGAAGCTTTGTAGGAGTTTCAGTGACCAATTTCTTGACTGCTGCGTGGAGTTTTGGTTCCACTCCAGTACATTGGTGCCAGCACAAAACAACGATTGGAGTTAAATACAAAAAAATGAACCGGAAGTTAGTATGGTGATTGAAAAGCAAAAGGAGAATTGTTTTTTGCATGCAACGTGATGAATTTGACTACTGCATATTTTTTTCTTGTTGTTTGGATGCGTGGAGTCTTTGTATGCTGCGTAGATATTTGTCCTTTCCTCTATTCAACCTTGGTGGCAATTAAAATAATGCCTGGGCGTGAGGGATAAAAGGCTGCGTGTGCATCTAATTTACAACGTGGACTATATCATGCACGTAAAAACCTCTCTCCCCCCGTGACATATACCAGCGACTTGCAAAAATGATGATGGTTGGAACAACGACTGTAAATGCTAAACATAGTCAGTTGTTTTGATCTGATTTGTTGTGTAAAGGGTTTCGTATAAAAACCACTCTCCCTGTTGCATGAAAGAAGAATAGTTGGACATGTGGTGACAAATTTGTGTGTAAATAAAATCTAAGAAAAATTGGTATTTTTTGTTTTATTTTTCTGTTGGAGTGGTTTCATTACACCTGCGTAGAGAATTGCATTTTCTTTTAATGATTCTATAGTACACATGGAGTAGATTTAATTGAAATTCCAGTGCCTTTGTCTAAATTAAATGTTGGAAGTGACCATATGGTATCCTAAAGTGTGCTCTAGCCCACTATAGACGTGATATATTAGCCGTGTAAATCAATAAAAATTCTCTTCCAGATACAATGAAATAGTCGGCACAATTAAAATACACCCGAGTTAAGGAAATAATAGTGGTGCATCAAAAAAAAGGAGTGCCATTATTGTCTAAAGAAGACACCTTCACTAAAGAAAAAATGATTATTTTTATGCCAATGTCGAATGTCGAATGTGGATGAGCATATTGATACTTGTCAGGAGCCAATCCGAAAACTCGCAAGCACAAGAACACTATCACGACCGTCAAGATATCTCCGGGTTCTACTTTGCCTTGCTCAACAAGCTTCGAAACACCGACAATCTAGTCTTCGACGAGGTAGTTCAAAGAGGAATTCTTGAATATTTCCTATACAACATTAGCTTCCAGGTAAAGCGAGTTGCGAAAAGAGCTCGAAGCCAGTTACGACACAGATTACTGAAGAAGAAGAAGACGAATGCCTGAAAAATCGTCACTGTCTCTTAGCATGCGAGTATCATGAGAATCTATGAGCTGGTGCTTCTCATCAGTGAGTAACATTGTAATATCTCTTCGAATCAATAAATAAATAAATTTATTTTTACAATGTTTGTACCAAAATGTCTGCTCTTAGATGATCAGTTACTTAAAGGGACAAATTTTCCACCTAGAAAACAAAAATGAGGACAATCCTTCAGTTTGAAGGATTAGGGATCATTTTCACCAGGTATATGACCATTCCCATAGCCCTTGATGAAATCATGAAATATGAGATGGTTAGTGCCAAAGCCTTAATGTTAATAATGCTCAGTATCAGTGATGATGTCCAAATGCATGTTCAGAATCTGGAGAAACCAAAGGAGGCCTGGGACAAGCTGGTAACCATTTTTGAAGCCAAAAATTAGACTAAGATCCTCCATCTTCAATCAAATTTACACACCGTCTCTATGGGGTTAGATGAGAAAGTTGAGGAGCTCTTACATCGCATGGTTGAGCTATGATTAGAGTTATTAGTGCTTGGTGAAATGGTGGATGAAAAAATTCTCATTCCAATCACCTTGAGAGAAATCCCTTCTCAATTCCGAGTGTTCGTTATGACAATAAATATATCTAAAAAAATAGTGACATTTGAAGAACTCTTGAACTTTCTACAAAAAGAAGACGCCATCAATTCATCCCAAGAGGAAACTCAAGATAAAGACCCATTCTCAAATCCATACCGTGGATAGAAGAATTAGAAGGGTCCCCCAGAGAAGCCAACTCAAGTGCAACCAAATCAACAACAAAAAGATCAAAAGTCAAAGAGGTGGTGTCACATTTGCAGAACCAACACTCATGACACTAATCACTCCTGGTACAATGGATTGAAATAGGGGTCTTTGAGTCAAACAAGCACATATGGGAGTGAAGATTTTTAAAAATCTAAATGACATCCTCACCGAAGAAATCAGAAGGGGCATCTCACAACCCAACAAGATGATGAATCTGATGAGGAGACATCAGAAGGAGCCAATTGTGGTAATAACCTTGTACTAGTCTCTCAAACTTTGTAACCCATGAAGAGATTCTGGCTAATAGACTCGTGTGCAAGTAAGCATATGTCTAGGTGACAAGAAGTTATTTGATTCACTAAACAAACAACCACTAAAGGTCAGAGTTCACATAGCTAGATGAAAAAGAGTACATTGCAGAAGGAATAGGCCAAGTCACTATTCCTCTGGGACCACGAAAATGTACACTTACAAAGGTACTATATGTTCCTTATATTGACTAGAAACCTCTTGTCAGTGACTCAACTCTTGAATCATCACCTAAAGGTATAATTTCTTGTCCAAAATGGCATTAAATCATGCTTGATCTCACAAAAGGTAAGATTATTGCTAAATCTTTTCTAAAAGATAAGTTATTTTCTTTAGATATTGTTTCATCTTCTGCAATAGCTTTATCTACATCAACAGTTCAATCTACTACACTCTGGCATTTTAGATATGGACACTTGTCAGTTATTTCATTGCATCAGATGAGTTCAAAATAAATGGTCCATGGACTACCCAAATTGTCCAGTTCCTTGCCTATCTACCCTGACTGTCTTGCAGAAAAACAACACAGGGATCTGTTTCAGGCAAGCACCTTCCATGCCAAGAAGCATCTGGAGGTAGTTCATACCAATCTGAATGGCCCACTACTTGCTTCATTTTCAAGATACAAGTACTTCCAACTATTCATGGATGACCACTTTGACAAGATGTGGGTGTTTTTCCTACAGAAGAAAAGTGAGGCTCTCCACCATTTCAAGAATTTCTATCAACATGTTGTGAAAGAGACTAGAACAACCACTTCTTCTACTTCACTCAAAATGAGGGGGAATTCACATAAAATAAGTTATTGGCCTTCCTGAACCAATAAGGCATTAAGCAAAACCTGACTACTCCCTACACACCCCAACAAAATGACATTGTTGAGCATCGCAATCACACAGTGATGGAGATGGCTCGCTTACATGCTAACAACAACAAAGCTAGAGGAAATGCTATTGTGATGAAGTATACAGACAACTGTATATCTTCTCAACAGGGCACCAAAAAATATTCTATAAAATAAAAATCTAGAAGAGGTACAGAGTGGTAGAAAGCCATCAATATCTCATTTATAAGTATTTGGTTACATGACATACATGTATGTCCCAGCTCATAAGAGAAATAAGGTTGAGCCAAAGAATCTCTCATGCATACTACTTGGCGATAGTACAACCTCAAAGGCATACCATCTCATGGATCCTTAGACAAAGAAAATATATGAGATTTAGGATGTGGTTTGTGATGATTCATCCTTTGACTCGGTATTGATAACAGAAGAACCATTACCAACCACCTCTCACTGACTAGTTTTTAAATCAGATGATAAGCCAGAGGAGACTAATCAGAAAAATAATGTTACAAGGAGAGCTATTTGTTAACCTTGGAGAAATGGATAATGTGACTCCACATCAATCCACATGGACATGACATAGTTATTCTCAAAAGAATCCAAGTTCTCATCCGAAGTGGGTACAAAGTACCATCAAGGACTCACATTTGCAACAACTCCCAGATACATCATCCGGAGTCAAAACAAGAAGTCAAACAAGAAACGAGGAAAAAATTACGCTCATGAGTGCACTTATTAATAGCTCCAAGCCTAATAATTTTCAAGAAACAATCATTCAACCAGAGTAGAAGAAAGCCATGGACATATAAATTGACTCAGTCAAGAAAAATTGGACATGGGAACTTGTCGATCTACCTATAGGAAACAAACCCATAGGCTTCAAATGGGTTTTCAAGAAAAAATGTAAGGCAAATGGATCCATCGACAAACATAAAGGATGGAATTTATCAAAATTATATGCTCAGAAAGAGGGCATCGACTGTGAATAAACCTTTGCACCCACTGTGAATATCAAGACCATCAGAGTAGTTTGCACACTTGCAACACATAAAGGATGGAAACTTCAGCAGATGTACATCAAGAGTGCTTTCCTAAATGGTGATCTGAAAGAAGAAGTGTACATGACCCAACCTAAAGGATTTTTGATGAAGAGCATCCTAAGAAGGTATGTCATCTCATCAAATCATTGTATGGACTGAAACAAGCTCCATGGGCATGGTATATCAAGATCAATGATCACCTTTTGCAGCATGTGTTCACTTGTAGCCCCTCATATTCCAATTTGTATATAAAGAATGTAGGCAAATAAATTTTCATTCTTGTTGTGTATGTGGATGATCTTGTGATTACTAACAATTCAGAATATCATGTTGATATTGTGAAGAACGATCTCAAAAGAACTTTCTACATGATAGATTTCAGGCTAATACATTACTATCTTGGCTTGGAGATATGGTAAATGGAGCATCAAATTTTTTTCTCCTAGATAAAATACACAAAGACACTCCTAGAAAAGTATAATATGTCCAAATGTAAACCTATATCCACTCCCATGGAAAAAGTATTGCAACTTTCATGATCCGAGGATTGACCTCAAGTAGATGCTACTATCTATAGGTAATATTTTGGAGGAATCATCTACTTGACATATACCAGACCATACTTATGTTATGTTTTCAGCTATCTTTCTAGGTTCATGTAAGATCCAAAGAAATGTCACTGGACTGCAGCAAAGCATGTTTTGAGGCATGTCTGAGGTACAATTTGATTATTGTCTGGAATATAATAAGAGTGATCAATTATTATTATAGGGATATGTTGACTCAGACCACGTCAGATCTATTGATGACATGAAGTCAACCACAGGATACATATTTCATCTCGGATCTGGACCTATCTCATGGATAAGTAATAAGTAGAATGTTGTTTCTATCTCATACACAAATCCAGAATATCATGCAACATGAGGAATTGTGTGTGAAGAAATATGGTTACGTCACATTTTTGATGACCTAGGAATTCCTAAAAAATAGTCACCTATTCTCTATTGTGATAATCAGAGTGTGTTGAAGCTCGTGTAGAATCTAGTTTTTCATGAAAAAACAAATCATATTGAGATTTATTTTCATTTCATTTGAGAGCACGTCTTGAACCATCACATTCAGCTCTACTACTGTCCTACAGAAGCACAAGTAACTGATATTCTCACCAAATCCCTTGGAAAAGTGAAATTTGAACTTTTTAGGGGTTATATTTGCAAGAATAATGTAATAATGGGAGGGGGGGTGATGTTGGCATAAGGTTACGTATCGTATCTTGTATATAATTATATTGTGTAGATTAGAAAAAAACACATTCTTCTGGCATAGGTTGTAACCCCCTCCTACTATTATATGGAATATTGTTAATCTTCTCACCTATATAATTTGTAACTTTCTTCATGTATTTAATGAATAATATGAGAAATATATGATCTTTATTTCTTCCTCCACTAATTTCTCCTAACAATCATAAGAATCATGATTAATCATTTGTGTTGGCATATGTCCAGTGTCTCATTTAGATGTATTAAGTATATTAGAAAGTATGAGGTTAACTAGCTGTAGGGGCGAGAGGAGCCTCATGTACAAGTGGAGGAAGATATTATGTATAGGAGAATGGTTACACTATGGGTGAAATGCTCATGGTCAGTAGTATGAAGTACAATACAGCTATGAGGTTTATTCTTGCAGGACTGGAAGAAGTCTTTGAAGTATTGGATTGAACATACATGTCATATGTATCAATACAATTATATGAACAGGTTGTGATGGATGAATACTACATAGCAGTAATAAGATCTATGCGATTGATTTTAAATGGATCAGGGTCTGTAGTAATGTTATGGTTACCTATCCTATCATGTAGGACATTCTTGTAAATGCAACATGATCTAAGAAATGGATGAGGAATATATTCGAACATTACATGTTTATAACAGGTAGATCTACCCAATAAATGATTGAAGTAATGATAACAAGGTATCTATAATGAATAGTTGTTTTATGGACAATGATTAGGCCTGGGAATTTGTTTATTATAGTGTGATAGTTGAAAGAATGAGGAATATTATGAGTAAGTTAAGAATCATACCCAAAGAATGGGAAGATGTAGAACTCTTAGAAATCTTAATATTTAAATAATGAGGACGATACTAGCAAAATAAACACACTTTAAGAATAGGAAGATACTTATATAAGAGTGTTTACACACTTGATTAGAATAGTGAAGATGTCCTATAATAGGAGTGATAAGAAATATGTGCAATAGATTGTCAAGAGGATAATGGTGATATGTCAACTCATTAGTAAGATGTTAGGAAGTTACATGTATGAAAATTTTTTGAGATTACTAAAATGAGCATGTGTGAATTCTAATAAAGGAAAATTTTAAAGATCCACTGAGGATATTCTTTTTTCAATCACTAGATGCTTAAACTAGTATGCTACATAATAGAAACATTAGGAACAAACTTATATGAGAGTGTTTAGATTTCCCATCAGAAAATAATTGCACATTTAGTTACATACTAGAAACTAGCGCGAGAATAAATTTTTCAATCAAATAGGATACCTAAAATCATCATCTTAATGAGGAAGATACTTGTATGGGAATGTACATTGCAATGGGTTTTTTCATTATTCTGACTCATAGGAATATTGAGTTATGCCATCTTCCCATAGACTTTATCGTGTAGCATTTAAATACAAGACAAAAGGTTTTGACGAGTCATAATTATGTCCGAGATTTTACAGTGCGGAATCAATAACACTTTTACTCATTAAGAAAATGCATAAATCTAGCACTAAGGAATACCATGTGAAACCATGATTCCTATGTCACAATGCAACATATGGTAATAGTGAGAAGCCTTACTTAGAAAAAATCAGATATGAATTTATGAACAAAATTGATCTTTCCATTAAAAAATAGTAAACCACATTGGTTTTTCGAATGAGTTGTATATTCTTGTGAATAGCTTTAACTCTCTTTGGATTAATTAGGAAGGTACTTGTATGATATTGTTTCAAATGGGATAATGACCCAAAAATTTCCTTATAATGTGTATACACCAAAAACATATTTCTGCAGATTGATAGATATACCATATTTATGACAACAAATAAAAATTTCATACAAATGGTCCAAATGACTCATTCAATTAATATGTAATGAATGAGAAATATAATTGTATCAGAATTATTATAATGTGAATTATTACTCAAATTAAATAGTCAAAAGAAACATGAATTGCTCTTTGAAACGTGGCACCTATATTTATTAAGCTAGGAGTCATACGATTAAAGGAGTATTATATTATAACCTAAAAATTTAATTAGTAAATTTAATCAGTAAAAATGCAGTTAATTTGATCAGTAAAATTAGGATTAGAAACAAAAAAAAATTTATCATCCTTGGAATTGAATTATTGACATATGTGATTAATGTTAAACTCTTCAAATTTCTCAAAAATTAAAAAAACCTTTTTGAGTGTAATGATGAAGACATTTCTGATTGGTTTTTTATATATTCTTAGCTTGTTTGATAACCTTCTCAGAGTATCCAAAAATAATTAACTATTTAATTTTCAAATTTAAGGCTTATTGCAATCCTAAACATAATGCTTCAAACTCATTTTTATTATTTGTTGCTTCAAATTCCAATTGAAATGTGTTATTAAAGTATCTTCCTATGGTTTAGTTGGTGACTACACTAGCACCATTTCGGAATTAAGAACTAGCTCCATAAAAGAACATTTCCCAAACATCATCAGGTGGTAATAATCTATCATGTTGATATTCTTCATCATCAAAAGCATTAATTTCAAAATAATTTAAACCATAAGTTCCCATACTAGTTTTTACAAAGGAAACAAATGATGAAATTCACATGATTGGTATTCCTAACCATTCTTCTTTGTAAATGAATGCTATGGAATTTCCAACTAGTGTCCAACTAAGATAATTTCCAAAAAAATCACATGTGGCTTAAGACCAATCCCTTCTTAGCAACATATCATAATTATAAGGTATGTCTAAGATATGCATATTTTAAATAAATCTAACTCTTTCATCTTGTGCTATCTTAATTAATTTGTCCCTAAATTTACCAGAAAAATTGGTTTGACGATTTTCAAAACTAGTCAATTTCTTATTTTCATGTTCATATGGATTACCCAATTGATCAATAATAGATTTCGGCATAATGTTCTTTGAAGAACTTGTCTCTAATATGTAGTTATGAACAATTTTATTCTGAATTTTAACTAGCACATAGAAAAGTGGAATGTAATCAAGTGCAGAATTGGATTGACTCATTACTTGGTATTCATCATTTTTTATTCACATTCATATTCATTTTCTTGGAAATCTACTAGTGATTTTTGTTCAGATCTATTTTTTTGAGCATCTTACAATTTTTGAAATTAGGGAAAATTTTAGTGGCTAATATATGTAATTTGCCAAAAGTATGAATTCTGGATTATTAATTTGGCTATATATACAACCATAAAAATGACCACGTTTCATCAAAAATTATGCAAACAATAATTTGTCCCATGTGAAAATATAAATGATATCCAATCCCAAAATATATTTTTTATGGAATCGTCATGTGATATATGCGTCAGTGATTCAAACCATTCTTGGATTTCCAGGAAATCTATGGAGCATTATTGTTCATTTGGTCTCATTCAGTGACATGTTTAGGATTTTGTTGAACTTTTATTAAATTCTCCATACACACACACACACATTACACACTACACACATTGAATGCTAGATCTGAGGGAAGTTGTTGAAATATTTAGTAAGAACCACCAAGAGGTAAAAAGTGAACTCTATCTAGAAACATGTCCTCACAGTTTGCCACTAAAACTATTTGATAAGAACAGAATTAAAAATCAGGTAGAATGAGTGGCAAGATATCTAGGAATCTTGAATGATTAAAATAATGTCAATGGACTATAATTTTCCACAAAATGATAACAAGGTGTACATAAAGTGAAACAATTTTGTGGTTAGACCATAGGCATGAGTGACAGTCATCGACAAACATGTGTCATATTTATAACCATTTGTGACTTAAAATATGTTTTGTGGCAATAGAAGGGAATCCTTCATTCTATCACTTCATCTATGAACTGATAGGTTCAAAAATATATATGAATTATTTCGTCAAGTGTCAGCTATGAATGCATATGTCTTAAGTGTATAATTCACCAACCCAGCGTAGTCTGGAATTCCAAACTATATATCGCCACAATCCTTCTATGTTAACATTGTGATAGTCATACGTGTTCCTTCAAATATTTTCCCTTTTTCAAAGGTAAGACCATAAGAAAATAATATGTACCTTCTTGGGAGAGTTACATATTCAGATTGTAGAGCCTTAAGAAATTTCTTCAGTATTAGCTACAATATCATGCCTAGAAGTAAAGTTTCAAAGTTGCCTTGTTTATATAATGTTTTACACTTTATAGGGCTGATATTGAGCATTACTTAAACCAGATAGAATGTCATCCAAAGGATAGACACTTGGTCATGAGTTTATAATGATGAGATTATTGAATGGGAGTCAAGGTGATTAGATTTATGAAATCCCTTTCGTATCATCAGTTGTTTTACCTGGTATGAGTCATTATTTCTAGTGAAATAGTCTTTTGACCTAGTTTGTCACATCCCTCTCTGTAGCATTGACACTTTTGATGTAATATATTGGAAAATAGTGATTGATTATCTAGAACCATGAATTATATGGTTGATTACAACTAAGGAGTGATTTAAGTTTTTTTTATTACAATGTAAATTATGTGATGATTAACACTTCCTATATTATATCATGTCGAATTTCATATCCTGATCCGGTAAAACTAATTTTATTTTATTGTTACTGAGTTGGTTGAGAGTATATAATTCCATTGGATACAACCAGAGATGGAGAATAGATACAAATTTATGTTACTATAAGAGAGATGGGCTATGAGGGATTGTTTACCCCAATAACCTTAAACTAAGCTTTCCATAAGGTATACCACTTGGGAATAGTTGGTAAGTATTTTTTTGCAATTTTGTGAATACCCTTATTAAGGTTATCAAATTGTAGTAATACCTAACTGACTAGAAATGAAAACAAGGAAATTGGATTTGGGTAAAATGTACAAGGAGTTAGGGAATAAAATGAACCTACATCTCGACTTAGGTGATGTTATTGGTCAAGTTAAAATACAATTATAAAATATTTATGTAAATGTTTCATGGATTATTCCACACAGTAATGGTATGTCTGCTAGGAAAAATAGTAGAACTAAGTTGTCTCCTTCTGAATTGCGCATTTAAAGGAGAATGAACTTTTGATGGGATAATGAGATATGATTTAGATGCTATATTATTGAAGCTTAATACAGGAAAAATGAAATCAAAATAATGTATATCAGTGAATTTTAAATCCTTGAATTATTCCTTTTAATAATTGTTTTCCTCGTCTTGGAGAACTTTATTGACAAAATTAGATGTCAATACAAGGATTTTTTAAAAGAACATGTTAAGAAGAACATATATAAGTTGGTTTAACTAAAGATAGCTATGATTTCATTTAGTAACTGTTCTTAACTATTGAGAATAGAAACAAAAAAATATAATTAAAAAAAAAAGTGGATGTTGGAGTACGGTCAGATCAAAATGAGGATGATGATTCACATTTATTCACGGGGATATCAGGAATTTCCGTAAGGGTTGTTTGTTCTTGCAAGTCTATTCGGGTGACCTAACTAGCATAAGTGATAATGCATAGTGGTATGATATTATTGGTATCTTGAAAATAATTTATTCATGATGGAGATAATGTTTTGGGAGTACCTTGGAACTCACATGAGATTCACAGTGTACATACAGGTGAATGACCAAGATTTAGGTACTCATTTAAATCAGGCTGGTCGTTAGAAGGTATGTGATTGATTAGTGGTGATATATGATCTCATGTATGTATGTATGTAGTTTTGTCATGATGTACCAGGTATGTTACGACCTTTTGGAGTGTTCCTATGAGGTGTTATGATGTTGTTTCAGTTGACCCTAGCCTTCAAAGTGTAAGACCCTAAAGGCTTTGTAAGCAATTATCAGTGGTTGGAAATATTGTAATATATTTGTGACATGGTGATAATTTGAGATGTTATTAGGTTGTGTCATGGTGCTGTGGTAAAAATTTCAGGTTTTATTGATGAGATTTTTGCAAGTTATGTCAGTATTGGTAAAACATGGTTAAGAACAAAGTCATTTCACACTCATATTGGATCTTCTAATAATCACCCTGAATCATGTGATTTTCATGGGACCTTGGAGATTTTAGGGATGTTTTTAAATTTAGTATAGAAGGTTTAACAATAGTAATGAATTCATTTCACTGTCACATTTTATCAAACAATTTTTAGAAGGTAAACAACATTTTATGAGTTTGAAACCCTAACTCAAAAGTGGTAGGAGCGAAAATTTTCATAAGTGGCCGAAATTTCTTAATAGTGTATGTATTTTGATTATATGGTGTAGATTACTCCTTTAGGGTTTCATAATGGTGTGGTATATCTTACGCTGATGAGTGGAACACACTTAAATATGCATGTTTCCTAAGATGTTCAATTTGGAAAAAGGTTGTCCAAAGGATTTACAAGGTAAATGGTAATCATGGTTATTATGTGAGTTTATATTTATGTCTATAATAGTTTTATGAAAATATAATACAGTTAAATGGTCAAGTATGCTTCATTCATGTTGATTGGTCAAAGGGCATTTTGGGGTAATTTCAAGAAGTTTATAGAGACTAGCTTGGTTGAAGGCCTTAAAATTTGAGTTATAAATAGTTACAATATGTTATGGAAATGGGATTCATATATATTTCCGATGGTAGAAGTTTTGTATCATGATGATTTTATTTGATGATGTTTCTAGGTTAGTTTGTGAGAAAGAATGTTTATTTCTTTCTAGCACATAACGACGTTTTCTAAAAGACTGTGTTGGTTAGTGCATGAAATGGATTGTGTGATTCTTTATATCACTTGTAAAAATAATAGGGATTATGTTTTCATTTATTGAATCCATTTATATGTACACAAACTATCAAGAAGGGTGTAAAACTATTACATTTGTAAGACTACCTTTTGGGTATCTTCATTTAGTGAAGAAAAACATTCATTTGGTTTGAACGTGTGATTATTTCATGATCTATAAATTTATTAGAAGTGTTATACAGTTTTTTTTATTTCCATGGAGTGGTCACATGCCATATTTTAGTTTATCTTGTGGGGTCTTGAGGCCCAAAGTAAAATTGATGTTGTTGGAAACAACTATTCTAAGAAGGTAATAATATAGTGGGCACATTAAATGAAATAATATGATTGGTTCATGTAAATTGAGACCATGGATTATTATTAAATGTAAGATTAATCAAATGTGATTATTTGGAGAGATTTACTAAAAACTGTTTGTGCATGAGGGCATTTTTCTCATTCCAATGACAGTTTTATTGAGATTTTTTTGTGCACGGTGAGTAGTTTTTGGCTAGGCTAACCTACTTGGGTCACTTGTCTCTATTGTTAAAAATTTTATGGGATGTTTTTAATATTATTTACTCAAGATAGTTTAGGAAAACAAAACTATTTTGAATTTTAATGAAGGAGAGGATATAAAAATTATGTTTTGGGTATAATGTTGCTAATATTTTGGAAACCCTTTTATCTTCATTGAAAAAAACCATGTTGTACAGAAAAACCCCCTTGGGCCTAGCCAAAAATGACTGGAATTACATTCTAGGTTAGTAGATGGTGGTATTTTATATGTTGGATTTGTGTGAAGAAAAGGATGCTAAAGTTTCCATCATGGCGATTTCATGAAGGAGGGTAGAGTTGGTGTCATGTGTTTGAATGTTAATTTCAGAGCATGTTGATGTTTGTACAAGGTATTGAAAGTAATTTGAGGTTTGATAATGAGTTTAAGTCATTTTGAAGGAGGAATAAATTCTTGTGTATTCATGAGACAATGTTTCTTGTATTTGTATCTCTTGATTGTATCTTGTTGTCATATAGCTTAAGGCAACAATTTTTGTGATTAGATTTGAATATTGATAAAGGAAGTGTTATCCAATTTTTCCCCTTAGGAAAATTGATCAAACACGATGTTTCAGGAGAAAATGGAGAGAGTAGTTCAATCATGTGAGCTCACACTCATTTAAAAAAAATAGGTTGTGGTTGACCTCATAAATGGTAATGCTGTTAAAATTGGAAAATATGGCCAATCAAAAATTTGAAGAATATCAGAGATCAAGAGAAAAAAATGCAAAAAATCTTGAAGTTTTCAAATTTCAGAAATTTTTACATTTTGGAGAAAGCAGGGAAAAAAATTGATTCAAAAGTTCCAAAACTTGAAACTTTGAAAGTCTAAAATTTTAGAATTTCAGGTTTCAGGGTTTTGGAGATTTTGGTGTGCGAAACTGGAAAAATGGAGTAAAAATTTCTGAAACCTGAAACTCAAAACTTCTAAAATTTCAGACCTTTAGGTTTTGGAATTTCAGAACTCCTGGAAGCAAACTTGTGAAAATGGAGCAAAAAAGTATGAAAGCCTAAAATTTTGGACTTTCGGGGTTTTGATCAACCTCGAGATGCATGTAATAAATATCCCTAAAAGTTCATAAAATATGAAGTCCAAGAATTTATATTTTGGTCTTTCAGGGTTTTTGAGATTTTGGGAATCACAACAGGATAAGGAGTTAGAAAAGTTTGAATTCCCGAACTCCGAAATTCCAATATTTTAGACATTGGGGTTTTAGAATTTTGAAAGTTTCAAGCTATTTGGAGGATGAAAAGTTTTTTTTCTTCGAAATACAAATTTCAAAAATTCCAAAGTTTGAAATTCTGAAATTTTAGACTTTCAGGTTTCAGACTTTCGGAAATATGAGACAAGATCAGTAGTTCGCCATTTTCGAAAAATGCACCTCAACCTTCAGATGGCCATAAATTTTGATTGGGAGCTTGGATTTGAGCAAGAAAGGACTTTTCTAAAATATCTCGACATATGTTACGCAACTACAACTAGATATATTTAAATTAGAGGGATTAAGTTATTTAAAATGAAAAATATAGTTCATCATTATTTCGAGGTTTCCCAAGTTTCTCACCTACCACCATAATGAAGTATGGGATTCCTTTCTTGCCCAACAAGGAACAACACATGGAGGCATGGGTTTTGTAGTTGAACACATCATTGTTGCAATAAAATGCAATGCATTTCTTGGGTGGTTGGAGTAGGATTTCGAATTCTTCTCATATATATTATAAGGAGGGGAAATTTTCAATTGGTTGAACATTTTTGTTTTACCACCTCCCTTATTATCTTTCTGAAAGTGGATTTGTGGAGCTCAGACCTCCTATTCAAACTGTAAATGCAATCTTTCCTCTTGGCCATTGTAAT
The DNA here is from genome assembly GCA_019776745.2 of Taxus chinensis. Lineage (NCBI taxonomy): Eukaryota > Viridiplantae > Streptophyta > Pinopsida > Cupressales > Taxaceae > Taxus > Taxus chinensis. The sequence continues at coordinate 215,386,695 of CM034147.1, forward strand.
AGATTGTATCAAATCTTGCAAGCAATAGTATAAATCTATGGTTGATTTCAACCCTCTCTTATGTTTATTGCATCTTCCTGATCTCTCATTGCAATCTTGGTTATTGGTGCATGATGGTTGTATTAAATTTTTTAATGGTTTGTGTTTAATTGCAAAGAAGATTGTTCAACATTCCTTTGGTGCATCACCTCTACTAGTTAGGTTTAATTTATTTTATCTTCTTAACCCAACCTCATTGGAAATTTAGAGTAGACCCTTTGTAAATTGTATGTGTGCACATGAATAGAGGAATAGGAATTTCCCTTCATCTGGAGAGCTCTCTTGATTCACAAATTCCCACACTTTAGGAGAAGCTCCATGTTATGCAATCACACTGACGATCTCAACCCATCAAGTTGGTGACATTGAGGGGTGTTGTGATTATGCATCAACAAGAAGTTTTTGTGTATATCTTTTGTTATTACTGATATATATGAATTAATCCTTTCTTTGGTGGAATATGTTTCATTGTGAAGTACATTTTACTATCATCAAGCATTAATTTATGTGTTTCATGAGGTTGTGAGTTTATTGTTTTAAGTATAAAGTTGAAAGGATTTATTGGGGACATATTCACCTCCCTTCTCTATCCATTGTAACTTCCAATAATTGGTATCAGAGACGGCCCTTGGAAGTAGCCTAACAAGCTATAGGGAGATATTTTGTGACATGATAGGTGATATTTTAAACTTAAGGTATGATGTTGAAGGTTGATAACAGAAGTTGGAGACATTATGTAAATCTCATGAAGAATTCATCAAGGTTTTAAAGGCCCAACTTTAGGAGGACCTAGATAAGTTAAATAGAAAGAGGGAAGAGTGTCTTAAACATGAGGTTGAGAAAGAGGATATGAAGAAAGAGTTAACTTCCATTACAAGCAAGGTATCACATTTTTATGAAAGTTCAAATAGTTTGTATAAGATGTTAGGAAAAAAAATGCATATGGTGATATAAGATGTGTAGTATTTAAGGAAGGATTACTCAAATAACAGAAAATAGATGAAGAATCAATTCAAGCATCTAATGATAGTATAGAACCAAACATGAGAGAGAATTCAAAACTTCAAGCTCATGGAATATCATCTATCAAAAAACCAAAGGCACATAGGTATGGATTTTTTCATGGTAATTTCTATATTTGTAGAGTTTATGTACAAAGATCTAGTATGTGTAATCCTAAATTTGAGAAAAATGATGAATGCAATGGATAAGTTTAGAGGCATAATTATCAAGGAGAGAATGAAGAAGAATGTTAAGGTAAGAAGGAGAAAAATTTAGGTCATTGATATGGTGCATAATGTTACTTTTTTCATACAAAGGGAAATCTTGCAAAGTATTTCAAGAATGGACAATAAAAAATTGGAAGGTACGTAAACAAGTTCAATGGATATTGATTTTCTTGCAATGCTTTTGGAAATAAGATAATTGAGTGCAAGAGAAGAAAAATGGAATGATTTAGGTGCCATAAGGTAGGGAACATATCAAGGTAGGGAACAGTACAAGGTTCTTTGATTTAGGATAGTTGAAGAAAGTATTTCAATCCATGAAAAATCATGAAATTAGGAAAGGGAATCTAAGATCCAACCCAGAAGTCGAGGACTATAAAAAGAAGAAAGAGGCTATTAAAAGTGTTCAAGAGGATCCCAAATGTTTGATTGATAAAAATGAGGAATATTTTTTATTAGAAGAATAATAAGAAAATAATGAGTCAATCATGGAACCAAAAGATGGAACAAGCCCTTGTTAGGTATCTCTTCTAGATTCTCTATGATGACATATGCTTCTACTAGAATTCTTAGAGGTGTATTGGTTCAAATGAAGAATTGGAGTGAGGGGGAGTTGTCTTTGTCTGTGTGTCTCTTCTCCATGGCATTAAGACATGTCATTTTAATCCCTTAAGTATTTTATTATGATTCTCTATGGTGGGACATGTTGTTTATGTCATGATTCAAGTATTGTTGTTCTTCTGGCACATAAGTTTTTGTTCATAAAGATAGTGTTTATGATCTTGTAAGTTGTCAAGTATAGAGGTCTATGGTAGGCCATAGTGTCAATTCTAGTTCAAATATATTTTCACGAGTTTTTCACAAGTTGTGAGTACATGAGTCAAGTGAGTCTAAGAGCGCATAATATGTGTAAAGCTACGAAAGTTTCTTAAAAGATTTTTTAAGGTGATCAAAAGTCATAAAAGACATATTCTTCATAGGAAGTATGTTATGGTCTTACAGGAAACTTTAAGTCCAAATGTTCTAGATTAACTATTAGTGTGAGTTATCATCATGATTTCAAGTCTGTTGATGCTCTGAGAAGGAGATTTTCAGATGAAATTAGTTATCAAAGTAATGACTTGATCAAGACATCAACTGAAATTGGTTTGTAATAGTTATGAAGTCAAATTAGGCAAGTTCAAGTGAAAAGTAAGCTTGATCCAAGTAATCTAGTTGTGTTCATTATTCCAAATAACCTCAAATTTTTTTTAGGATAGTTTAATAAGTGGTTACAAGATTGGATCTCTTGAAACAAAAGTTTGAGCAATTAGAGTTGTTTTTATTCAAAACTAAGTTCTAACTATGGAATAACATGAGTTTGAAAGGGAAAATGTTTGTTTCCAAATCCAATTTTCCAAACAAAGAATATTGACAGTATTTAATTTGAGATTTAGGTTGTTTTAGACTTTGGCATTGTTTAAATTTCTTTTAATATTTGATAGTTATTATGTCTACTAGTGAAAGTACTAAATATACATAGTTTGAAAAGGTTAAACATTAAAAATTAATTAATTTCCTAAAATGATAGGCTACAAGGTTCTTGGAGGTGATAATATGGGAAAATGGGTTATCAAATCAAGTGAGCTTCCTCTATCAAGGTGTCTATGCCAAAATAAAGAAGTGATTTCTTCTTAGGTAGGGCTATAATCTTGTGATCAATAGAATAGAGAAAAATAGGTTGGATAGGGATTCTTTGCATGTATTTTATCTCCAAAAGAGGTTGAAGTGCTACTGATATATCTTGACAAGGGTATCAAAGTGAAAATAATTAGGAATATGTTTTTTTCAAGAAGAACTAATGCACGATGAAGGATAATGAAAAGTATATGTGACTAGTTCAATTCCTTTGAAGAGGGAAAAAGTGTCTTACATATATGAAGTGTTCTTTCCAAGTATTTCATGATGTGGTGAGAATATTTTAGATTGATCTTGGTAATATATACGAATGTGAAATTTCTTAAAAGGAACTCAAAATGATGGACAAGAAGGATTGGAGGTAAATAGTCTATCTTATCTAACCCAGTGAAGACTTTGAAATGGAGTCAATTTTATTTTTATAGGTGAGAAAGATTTGTGTGGTCATTTAAGAGTCAGATGAAGCTAAGAAATATTTTTATTAAGCATGCAATATGTTAAAGAATGCGACAAAGGATTGAGATATTATCTGTTGAATGGTATCCATGGTATAACTATGTTTTTTCAAGACTGTATATGAGAAAATTGTTTGTTTAGAGTAATGATATGAGCTCTATAGGTGTAAAGAGATACTCTGAGATAATATAATATTATAGGTCATTTATAAAGTGTGAATGCTATGAATTATTGATACACTGATAACTATAAGGTTATGCATGATGATATCTTATTCAATGTATGAATGTATAGGTGGAAATGGTTCTTGCTGTCAAAACTTGATATTCTATCTCATTATGAAAAATTAATTGAATGGTGGTCATGATGTATCTAAAAAGTCTTCAATGAAAGATCAAGGTTATAAAATGGTTGTATGTATCCTTGAAGGCTAGTAAAAGAAGTTGTAAAGAGTTTCACTCTTTGGTGCTTCATACACAGTGTCTTGTCAGAGCTATAAGATTGTATGTCTTTATTTGGTGTTTTATGAGATCTTCCAACATGTATGTATGAACCTTATGGACTTGAATATGTGATATTAGTAATGGTAGTTTTTTTTTATGTATTATGTTATATGGATATTGAGTCATTGTGAAGAAGTATGAATGGTTTTATGGTGAAAATTGAGTCTCAGTGATCCCTTTTTAGCATCTTCAGGTATAAGGATAGTCATGCACCATTATTAATTTGTTTGAGTCTCAATAACATGTTAATACATCTAATAATAATACTAAATAGGTTGAAGATGTGTAATAGGTGAAATCAGGTGTTAAAGTCTTGTCTGGATTACCATTTTGTACCTTGACCCAAAATTACATGCTCCATGATTTGTGACTAAGAAAGAGGTAGAGAATGTATCATTTACAAGTATTGGGTGTGGTAATATGCTCTTAGGTTTGACAATGCAAACTAGGAAGTGTGCATCATTCAAGAAAGTGCAAATAATTTGACTAATTGTCTATGCCATGACCAAAGCTAGCAATTCTCTTCAAATTTTCTTCCTAGAGAACTGTAGGTGATGATCAATGTTGTGTAAGGAAAAATATGGAGCTCAAGTCTATAATATGGTGATCATCACAAGGGGATCATGTGTCTTATCTCTATAAGGTATATTAAGATAATTACAAGATGTAAGAAATAATGACATTGAGTTATGCAAAGATAAGATGCGATTTTAACTAAAAAAAGGATAGGATACAATGAACATTGATATGCTATAGGCTAGGACTACTCACCAACGTAGGAGAAACATGGATTATTCTCCTAAAATATGTATTTTGATGTATTGAAGGTCTAGTAAGGCATAATGAATATCAATCACTAGGATGATGACTTAAGATGTAAGTAATATAGTAAAAAGGGTGTTTTAGGTCCAAATAAGAATGAATACATTGAAAATATGGTTTAGAGACATTCTTAAGCGTTTATCAACCCTCCAAGGTATGTAAACAAGGTATGAAGGAAATTGTTTGAGTTTTAATCTAGAAAAAGGAAGTCATGAATCTAGGGGGAGTTATAAGGAGGTGTGTCATAGTGTTCATGGGTATTTAGATTTTGTCAAAAATGGTCTCAAGCACACTGAATATTTACTTTAGGGATATTTTCTCTATACATTGTGCGAAGACATAATGTTAAGTAAAAAAAGTAGCACCTGAGGATTCACACATTACATATCTATAATTTTGAATAACATGGGATTTTTTTAAGGTGTGGGACCATTACAATTGAGACAAATCTCTACAGAAGGTTGGTTCCTCTACCTATTCCTAATGCTAAAAATACTTCTAATATATCAATTCAAGGGACTAGGGAGAGAGAAATACATAAAATCAAAATCATACACTAAGGGAGGTGATAAGACCAAGAAAACATGGGGTGGAGATATTATAATTGACTGAAAATGGGGAGTGAACATAATGGGAGACAGTAGAAAAAAGTTCCACAGTCTGAAACAAAATTTACATCTCCATCTTTATGGGGCACAAAAACTTTTGGTCTTGCAAAGTTATCAAAACATGAAAAATATATCTGCAAATGCAATATAAGGAAAAGGATGCAACATAACTCGAGCTACAGTAGAGAAAAGGCACAAAACACCAATTTTATTTCTTAAAATGATGCACAATTCATTACAATATAGGTATAAGGAAAGGATTCTTTAGAAAATACTAAATTCGAGGCTTGTAGCTCACAAAAGTGTTATAACAATTTTGACTGAGTTCCTTTACATTACAAAATGTCTCCCTTCAAAATGAGGTGAGTTTTACAATATATAGATGAAGATCCTTGAAATTTCCTTACCAACCATCAGATTTCATAAAAGAGGTATGGGAAGTCATACAAATTGGTCGTTTTCTTGTATGGGAAGTTATGAGTACCATAACTCATTAAACTATTGGTTGACCAAACTTTATACTACTTTCATTAATGTCTAGTTTGTTCATGTATTTAGCCAATCACATGCAATTTTACTCTTGGATGGTAGCATTTTTGTCTCCCCATGGCTGGTTGCATGATTCTTTCTAGTGTCGGCCGAAAGCATAAATACGACTGAATGATAAAATGTTTCACTATTACTAGAACCTTGCTTCATGATGATGTAAACACTTTCCTTCTGCTACTGGTCGATAGGGAAAAATTCATTGTCATTTGGTAGCATCTGAAAAAATACTACCAATACCCTTTCTTTTGACTGGTTGATCCTTGTCGTCACCTTTGTGCTACCGACTGATAGCACTAAAGATGCCATCAAACGATAGCATTTAATATGATATTGGTGGCCATCTTACCTCTACAAACTTCTGTAAATCAATCGTTCTTCTGCTACCAGTTGATACCTTCTGAAATGCTACTAGAGGGTAGCATATGTACTTGTTAGTGGTTTTCCACTGTCGCTTTCTACAACACCCGCCAAGCTCGCCAAAAATAGCTTGGCCATGAATACTAACTCGGCCCTTTGCCACAACTTTTCAGCTTGTCATGCATTAATACAAACTTAGATAATCCAACACGTGAGCTACCCTATAAAATGTAAAACATTACACCAATCAACCGCCAATTCTCATATTTGTTATGTTGTCCATTCTACAGGGGTGCAAAAAAGTGGATAACATATAATAGACAATAAACTAGTTAAAAGTATTTTTTTCTCAATGTATGAAAATTTTAAAGATGAGGGTCTAATCTTATAGATCATGGTTGTTGACCCAGAAATGAGGTATGTACAATGTCCATGGTCTGCTATAGTTGACTTAGAGACTGTAAGAGAACAAAACAAACTATATGATGATGAAAATAATTATTTGTAACAAAATGTTGAAATTGTTTGTTGAGTGCAATCAAGGATGAAGGAACGTATTTTAGTTTTTGTCCTCATTCATCAATATTCACATGTTAATGAATAATATGCCTCAAATATAAGACCGCTATAGTGGATTTATGATGGAAAAAAATAGATTTTTGATGAGAAATGACAAATTTTGCATGCTTCGAAGGCGGATGATGGTATTTTAGCCCAAAATAGAGGTATGATGATGTTTTATTTTAGTATTATTGGTATAATTATAAGTTTTATATGCTTTCCCCAAGAGGATCATAGTTATTTCTTGCTTAAATAATGGTCAAAAATAAGTATTTGTAAAGAAACTCATGTTTATGAGCTAGAATGAGATATTTTGTTGATGTTTCCAACCAGGATATGACCCTAAAATGATAAGGAAGATGAATAATATTCATGAAAATCCTCTAATTTTTCTTTAATGAAAAATGAGGAAAAGTTTGGGTGGTTTTCCATTTATTATAAAGGGGGAGATTGTTGACATGTCGTGGATTAGGTGTTGTCATTGATGCAAAAACTCATTATTGAAAATGTAGATGTTGTAGTAGGGTTAGATAGTATTGAGGATGATGAATAAATTATTATTTATATTTCTTCATAGTTATATCGAGAGTTTAAGTGAGGATTGTTTGTTCGTGCAAGCCTATTTAGGTGATCTAGTTAGCCTAATTGATAGTGCATAGTGGTATGATATTCTTGGTAGCTTGAGAATCATGTTGGAATGGTGGAGAGAATGTTTTGGGATTTCCTTGGCACTCAAACAAGTTTCATGGTGCAGATACAAGTGAATGAAAAATATTCAGGTGCTCATTTAGACCAGGCATCGCTGATAGAAGGCATGAGCTTGAGTTGTTGTGTTATATGAGTTCATGAATGTATTTATGAAGTCATATCATGGTTTACCAGGTATGTTAGGACTTTTGGAGTGTTTCCATCATGTATTATGATGTTGTTTCACCTGACCCTAACCGTTTAAGTGCAAAACCCTAAGGGCTAGCTATGGAAGTCTTAGTGGCTAGAAATATTGAAATATTTTTGTGACATGGTGATAATTAGAGATGTTAGTAGGGTGTGTCATGATGATTTTGGAAAAATTATAGGTTTTATTGATGATTATTTTTGAATTTATGTCATTTTTTAAAAATAACATCAAGAACCAGGTAATTTCCAATTCAAATTAGAAAATCTGATGCTCACCCCAAATTGTGTGCTTTGCATGAGAGATTGTGGCTTTTAGGAATATTTTTAGATTGGGTATATAAGGTTTAAAAAAATAAATGAATTCATTTCATTGTCACATTTTTATGAAAAAATGTTAAGAAAGTTAACAACTTTTTATGTGTTTGAAACCATAGCTCAAAAGTGGTAGGAGATAAATTACTCCCATGTGGCAAGAATTGATTTCTACTAGATTGATGATGATTATGTTATGTAGAGGAATTATTCATGTTTCCATAAAGGTATGGTAAATTTTTTGTGATGAGTGGAGGCCATTCAAATATGCATGCTGGTGAAGAATTTCAGTTTGGGAAAAGGTTGTCGAAAGGAGTTGCGAGATAAATGATCATTATGGTGAGTGTGTCAGTTTATGTTGATGTATATGATTGTTTTAGGTCATGATAATGTAGTTAAATTATAATTTATGCTTCATTTATGTTGATTCATTAGAGGAAATGTTTGGGGAAATTTTAGGAGTTTGCAGAGATCATCTTGGTTCAAGGCCTTCCACTTCGATTTATATGGATTTACAATATGTTGTGAAAATATGATTCACAAATATTTCCAATGGTATAAGTCAGGTATTAATATGATTTTATTTGATGAGGTTCTAGGTCATTTTATGAGCATGAACATTTCTTACTTTTCAATACAGAACTTTGTTTTATGAAAGATTGAATTGGTTAGCGCATGAAATGGATTGGGTGATGATTTCTATCACCTAAAAAGTTAAAGAGGGATACATTTTTCACTCGTTGAATCAATTTATAGGTATTGAAAGTTTCAGGAAGGGTGTAAACAAGTTTCCTTTTTAAAATTGCCTTTTGGGAAGATTGATTTGGTGAAGGAAACAATTAATGTTGATTGAACATGTGATTGTTTCATGATCTCTACTTTTCTTATAATTGTTATATAGGTTTTTTTATTTCCATAAATTGGTCACATGCTATATTTGAGTTCATCTTAAGGGATTGTGACACCGAAAGGAAGATTCAAGTTTTTAGAAACAACTTTTTTGAGAAGGTGGTGAGATAGTAGGCCCTGTAGATTAAACAGTATGATTGGTCCATGTAAATTACAAACATTTATGATATTTAAATGTCATATTAATCATGTGTGGTTATTTTTATATCTTGACTAAAAATATTTTCGGAAAGAGGGCATTTTTTTAATTCTAATGGCAAGGTTTTGAGGATTTTTGGTGCATGGTGAGTGGTTTTTGGCTCTGATGGCCTACTTGGCTCACTTGTTACTATTGTGATAAATTTTATCCGATGTTTTTAAGATTATTTAGTCAAGATACAGGAGGTAAACTTACCTATTTTTAATTTGAATGAAGGAGAGGCTAGAAAAGTGATTTTTTGGGTACAATGTTGCTAATCTTTTGGAAACCCTTTTATTTTCATTTGAAGAAACTTTTCTTCAAATAAAACCCCCATTGGATTAGCCAAAAACTTCAAGAATTCCATTGTATGTTAGTAGGTGGTGGAATTTTATGAGCTGGATTTTATCGAAGCAAAGGATGGTAAAGTTTCCTTAATGGTGAGTTGATGAAGGAGGGCATAGTTGGTGTCATGTGTATAAATGTTAATTTTAGATCATGTTGATGTATTTAATAGGTCTCTAAATTAATTTTAGGTATGATAATGAGTTTAAGTCATTTACAAATAGGAATATATTCTTATGTATTCATGAGATAAAGTAGATTGTATTGGTATCTCTTGATTATATCTTGTTGTCATATTACTAAAGACAAAAAATTTTGTGATGGAATTTGAATATAAATAAAGGAAGGTTTGTGTATATTTTATTTTATTGTTGATATGTATTCATGAAGTCTTTATTTGGAGGAATATGTCCAAATTTTAAATTATATTTCATTATGATTAAGCATTAACGTATCTCTTTTATGAGGTTGTGAGTTTGATGTTTGAATTACAAAGTTGAAATATTTTATTGGGGACTGATTCACCCCTCCTCTCATTCCATTGTCACTTCCAACACTTAATCATGTTGGTATAGGTTATTTTAACATGTTGAATGAAATCTTAGTATTTGGCACACTGGTTTGGAGATTTTTGTCCTTTTGAGAAAATTTTTGATTGTTAAGCAAGGTCATAGTTCATTATTTATGGGTGATTGAATAAGTTGAAGTTGAATCTTATAATAAATTTATTTTATTTGAGTCATTCAAATAAGCGTGATCAACATAATTTGGTATTAGAGCAGGAATTTTACTGAATATTTTGTTTAATAATGAGATGTGTAAGTATGTGAATGAGATTTGACTATTGTAAGTGAAGAGTTAAGTAGAAGATAGTGACAAGTTTCCAAGAAGACAAAAAAATGAAAGAAAGATAAGTTGAGAAGCATGTAAAAATAATAGGTGTGGAAATGAAACTATGTGAGACACAAAACAAAGTAAAATAAACTTGTTAAAGAGAGATAAAAAGAGAAATGGATGAAGAAGAGATAAGGAAAGGGTTGATCATATTTCTACACCACAAGAAGAACCAATATGAGAGATTAATAGTATTCCTTAAATAAATATACCATATATAATTTATTGTTCATATTTATTCACTTGAAAATTAATCTTATATAGAGGCTCCATCTGTTGTATCAAGATCACTAAGACCAATTAGTAACTCATTGGTTATGACATATGGATGAAGAATAAAATTTCCCTCACCGCAATGAATATATTGATTGATGAGATGAAACTGAGTCTCATTTAATGCACAAAATAAAACTATTCACTATCTTATAAGTCATGAATTTGGCACATATTTGATAATACAAAATAAACACAAGAATAACTTAATCAACGGGATCTTAAAAATATATAGCCGATGTTGTTTCTGAAATCTAGGAAACAACTCACAATAATAAACTATATATTTAGGTTTTTTAAACAACCTACATAACAATTCATGAATTATATTAGATAAATAACAATATATTAACCCACATATAGATATATAATGTGATCACTATCCAAGGTATACCCAAAATTTCCCCCCTAGTTATAACATGGGAGGAAAGAACATCTGATGAAATGGAAAATAGAATTATATGCCTCCACATACTTTTAGGTTTGCATACTGTTGGCTTAAATCTTGCTATCTAGATCATGTTGCACATGACCAATCCACTTCACCATAGTGAACCTAGACTAGATGATCACACTTCCACTGATTCACCAACATATGTAAACTCAATAGTTCCATCTTTCACTTACAGTGAACGCTAGATTTCACTAGCCGATCAATGTTAGAAGTGCCACAGTCGAAGGATATTTGTAGTCATAGGATCACTCCAGTTCATCTTCCCTCCTATAAAAATGTTCTAAAAAACCAGAATGCACATCCTCCTCATTTAAATCTTTAGCAGGGAATGAAATCAATGTTTTATTTCTACACATGCCACATAAAGAAAACAAATGAAATAGTATAAAATAATGCCACCAAAGCTATAATCGACCCCATTCTTGGTGACTAATGAGAGGCGTTGATCACCTTCCATCCTCCATTTCCTCTGACCTCCAATTTTATACTAATAGTTCAACTTAATATTGCTTTGAGGCTCATTTAATAATGCCCCCCCTCAAGTTCAACTTGGACATCGGATTCCACCAAAAATGCATCTGACTAAAAGTGAGGCAATTTTTTTTGGTTTTAAAAATCTTTGACAAAAGTGACACTAAATGAAACAATGAAAACTTATTGAATTCGACATAAAAAATATTATGAGACATATACATTGAAATGAAAAAAAACCAATCATATTAACAAATTTTTACTCTTAGTTAGCTATAATGAATATACTCAATAATAGACAAAATGATGGAAATGAAGACTTGACTCGATCCTTTAAAAAAAATAGCAATGATAACCACATCCATAAATTTTAACTTTTCCCCTCTCACTACAAATCAACCATGTAGGTCAGTGGAGTGGTATGTTGGTTTGAAGCCATTGAATGTTTGGTGATGCCAATACATGCATAGGTAGATCACACCTGATATTTATCTTTGAATAACTGATTGAACCAACTCCTCATTATTGCACATGATTATTTCCTTTTGACACCAATATTCAATAACAAAAAAAAACCTGACATTTTGATAGAGAGTTGTATATATAATTCAATATGCTAGTGGTTTGTGATAGATTTAGCACCGATTTTGACCATGTGGCTGTGAGGAATATTCAACCCCAGGTAATTCAAATAGATTTAAAGGGATATTTAGATTCAAGGTGGAATGAAATAATAATATCATCAAACTTACAAAACATGTGTTTGTGGAGTTGCAACATATAGAGATTTGGATGCAAATTTGTTCCCTATTCAGGGCTAGCTATAGTCATATGCATAGTTTGATGACTATGTGAGATTATGAACATATCCATAGTATTTTTGCTTCCTCTAGCTCAGATTCTGCATGAAGATGTTAATATACGTTGGAGAGAGATTAATTAATGAAGAGAGAAAATGCCTTGGAAGGAAACAATTTGTAGCAAATATCTTGATTTGTTTTTGACATGCACGATAAGTATTGAATGAAGAAATTATGCATACATCTTTAGATCTTCTAAAATGTAAAGAATATAATGCACATGTCAAATGCTTTCCATAGTCAAATTCAACATTCGGCAGACAACATGTGTTGGATGATTCAATTATGTACAAGCTTGGACATCATTCAGCTCGGTTAATCGGCACTCTCCTCTTAACTTCTATGCTCCAAAATCAGAAGAATACAAACCAATAAAATTTAATGCTTCTGATAAAAACATGACCAATTTTTTTGAATGGATGAGAATATCTGTAATTTCATGATTTTTAATTTACATGCACGTATAGGTAAAAATAAATGTGGCTTCCAAGTAGATTGGAGGCTGCCACAAACAACATAAAAGAGTGAAGACTGTGGTGGAAGAGTTGGATCTTTACTGATTAATAATGAATAAGATCAACACATAGGCATTGCTGATGAAACATACAACGTGAGAAATAACACATATAACTAAACATTCAATACATGATGATTAGAACAAAACTAATGTGTAGAATTAATAGAGACACATGAATTACTGAAAGACTCTCATCTTGGACTAATTGCTCTGATACCAAATCATAAATTTGGCATAGCATTGATAATAAAAAATAAACTCAATAATAACTTAATCCTTTCATATTGGATTTTACAAATATATAGGTGACGTTTGTAACGCCCAAAAAATTTCATACATGAAACCGATAACCAAAAATAGATTATAATAAAAAAATTATGGAATTTGTTTTGAAAAGGATGACTGCAACACTTAGTTGAAACCCTGGGTTAGTAACCGATCGCCAAAAAAATAAAATAAATGATAAATGTAACTAAAAGATTTGATTAACTCTATGGTTGATTTTAAAATATTTCAGTCAATTAATCCTAAATTGATTTAATACCTAGGTTTCTAAGGTCATGCAAAAATTTGATGACAAAAGACAAATTCTAAGAGAACCTTTTTATTTTCACCGAGCTAATTATTTAATTTTCTATTGTAAAATTAATCTAAACTTATAAGGGGAATGTTTATTTAATTTAATTGAAAGATAGAAGGGAATAACTTAATTACTTTCAAAACACACTAATGGCCCCATAAAAAAAGACACCCATGTGATCAAATGATAGCCTCACCTACTCCACCTAAATTTTGTAGGAGGAATTTTGGATCATTTGATGAAATGAATCTAGGCCATTGAATGAACGAATTCAAAACAAACCTAAAAATATTTAAAGAAGGTTTTTATTCATTTATCTTTTGTTCATTTCATTCATTTTTTCTTTTTGTTTTGCAGGTTAATGGAAAATGGAAGAGGAGGAAGCCATGGATCAGAGGGGAGAAGCTTGAGAATGGATACACACATCCCCCAAATGCTATTTATTTTATTTTAATATTTTCCCTTCTAACCTATTCAAGGGTTTGTAAATTTTACAATTTGTTAAATGCAATATTCAACCAAAAATACCCATTTGGTTATTCTACATTTTTCCAAAAGATCCACTTTCTTTCTATTATTATAATTTTTTGCCCCTTTTTTGTGAAATCTCTCACTAAGAATATACACATGTATATATATACATACGTGTGTGTATATACATATATGTGTAAATATATTTATATACCATATCTTAAATAGGTATAAAACCCAAAATTTTAAATATTTAAAGAATATATACAAATTTATGCCAAGGATCGGTCATAGTAAAAGAACAATCTTAGCAAATGTTGGAATGTTGTAGGGTAAGAATGATTTGGTGGGGGCTTGGCCCCCACCCATCACATTGATTGATGTTACAAAGTTTAGGGAGAGTTGGCGACCCCACCCCCCATCCCATTTAAACATGGGGTGGGGGATGTGGTCACCAACCATCCCCCCTCCACTCTATTTTTAATAAAACCTTAAGTGCTCAAGTTGCAGTCTATGCATTTAGTAATTTTTTTTATTTTAAAGTTTTAAATTCTAAAACTTCATTTATTACAATACTAATTATTATTAATAACATTAATTAATAATATTTCAAATCTAATAATACTATTAGAATTATAAGAGTAGTAGTATATTAAAAAAATTAATATATGAATAATATTAGAATAACCTATTTTATTTAAATTCTCCTTATAGGTTAAAGGATATCAATGATATATTAGTAGCTTAGTGGAGATTGACAAATTAAGACTATAAAATTATCCTAACTACAATTGCATTTAAGTAGAAATGTGTGTGTGTGTGTGTGTGTGTGTGTGTGTGTGTGTGTGTGTGTTTCATTTGGTTATATTCACCAAGAGATAAGTTAGGCTAATTGTACATTTTCTTACACAATTTAAGAAACAAAGTGATAATAGAAGAGAATGTTTTCATTCAATATTAAAGTTCTAACTACTATTTCCTTCAACTAGTTTATTAATACATTTATAGTTACAATGCTTCAACTTACTTTCTTTTAAGGAGGAAAAAATGGCTATTTAATTTGACAAGTAAATGAAAACCCACAAGACATTTATTTCTTTCCAAATGAAGCCTATCATACTTTACAAGATTATTAGAAATAAAATTATTTCAAATTTGAGGAACAATGAAAACACTTAAATTCAAAACAAT
The DNA here is from genome assembly GCA_019776745.2 of Taxus chinensis. Classification (NCBI taxonomy): domain Eukaryota; kingdom Viridiplantae; phylum Streptophyta; class Pinopsida; order Cupressales; family Taxaceae; genus Taxus; species Taxus chinensis. Next base: position 215,401,845 of record CM034147.1, read on the forward strand.
GCACATCTATTTCAACTCTATTCAATTTTACCTTTCACCAAGACAAAGTAAAACTTTATAATCTCTTTCCCCAAACTAACACATTTGAAATTTTAATTTTCTCAATCCACACTTTTAAAACAGTTTACAAGATAAATAATTTCCCAGAGATACCACAAATTTATCACAAACTTACAATTTTACAATGCATCCATGCAAAGTGGGAAGTGTAAATTTGATTAAATTACAATAATTCTATTAACAACAAACTGTCAAGTCTTTACAATTAGTGTCCTCTCCACAAAAGTTGCTCCAACTTTGGATTTTTTAAACTTCAAAAAGGAATCAAAAAACAAGGAAGGGAGAGTAGGCAATGCTCTCTGCCCAAATTTAAAACCATTAAGGGAAGAATCCTTTCCCTTAATGGCCCCCGAGCCCCAACCTAGGAACCATGAGGAGCATTGAGAAACATTGAAAACTTTTACATGGTGACTTCACAACAAACACATACAAGGAATTCAACACAAACAAGTCAAAATAATCCACAAAATTACAATATCAAAACCACAAAAAGGTTTGAGGATCAAACCAAATAAAGAAAGGGTTATGGGATACCACCTCCTTATGCCTCCCAAGTGAAGTAGGAGTCTTGCCCTAAGCCTCTAAGTGCACAAAATAATCACACAAAATCCCTATCTCTACCTTATAACACGCAAAAAAATGTGAATCCATTTTCTATCCCCATAGGTAAGACTCCCATTCACACTCTCACTAATTTCATGCCTCACATAAAATCCCTTTTCCCACCCCAATGTACCCATAAGCCCTTCTCACACATCCAACTAATGACAACTACCCAACAAACAAACAAAAACACCATCACAAGAAAAAACACTTTAAACACAATATTGCTTAGAAAATAACATAATAATAAAAAGGTGGAGAGCCTACCCATCCATCAAGATCCAATAAAACCTTCATAAGCCTCTTAAAAATCAAGCCAATAAATTTCCAAGCACTATAAAATCTCTAAAATCCAAAAGTGCACTAGAAACAAAATGAGCAAGTAACCCCCATTCAGACGAAAAATCACCAATAAATAGAAATTGAAAGTGAGGATGATGAGGTGGCTCCATGTAGAATGCCACTTCAACATTCCCCATTCCCACACTTAATTCAATCACACCAAGAGTAAGAAACATCAATGCACAAGCAAGGACTATGACAACCCACATGGCTCAAAACTTGTACACCATGCTTTCAAGGGACATAATAAATTGGGGTTGAAAAAAAGTGCACTGATTTTCCCTCTCTTACACTCAGAAATGAAAAAAAAAGTCAAAATTAAGATTCTCAACCTATAGGTATGGTTGTTGGGTCAAATTAATAGGCATGGGACAAGTTTTTATTGTCCCACAAGTCTCCAAAAGTGCCCCCCAACTCAAAATCTGAATTTTAAACTTGGGGTGGGGTAAAACACTCCAAAATCACATAAATTTTAATTACACAAGGACTACAAGATCTCATAATCACTATTTGCACATCTCTCATTTGGTTAAATAAACAAGAAGGGTTAAATATAATTAAGAAACATTTACACATGCTAATAAAGTGACAAATTTTCTAAATTTTAAATACACAAATAATAAATAAGCATATGTAAAAATTAAATAAAGGGACATAATTCACCCCATGGCCAAACCTGTGAAATCCCCCCCTCTTAGGAGACTTCTAAAAAATACATGCAAAACACACACAAAAATCAACATTACAGAAGTTGACAAATTTGGCCTTGTTGCTCAATACCCGACATCCTTTCGTGGTTGGTCCCCTATCCCATTCAATTTTTGTTATGAAATTTTTGCACACATCAATTAAATCTCTAGCATTTTGGCCATATTAAAAACATTGAGAAAATATGCATATAAAAGTAATGTTCATCATTCAAAATTTAACAATTCTATTTTCTATCAATATGTCAAACTCTAAACATAACATCCATAAGATTACAATTCTACTCAAAACATCCCAAAACATGGTGTGTCAGTAGGAAATCCATATCATGAAAATCAACATATATCAAGTATCTAACATCACTATCTAGTACACCATAATAAAACATAACATCATAATGTTAATAATCCATATATCAGTATAATCTATTATCTATTGATCAATGTATCATAATCAAATGTCTAAACATCAGTCTAATAGTATCAAGATCAAAATAGAACAGTTTCAAAGAGGAGTGGGAACTACATCCCCCTCCTCTTAGAATCAAATTCCTCCTTGAAGTCACTAGAATAGATGAGGAAACTGATCTCACAAAATAGTAGCATCCTCCCAAGTGGCTACAATCTCTTCATATCTATCCCACTGGAACTTCACATGGTCAATCTCACAGCCTCAAAGGTCCAGGGTCCTGCACTCTATCATGCATATGGGCTCCACTGACACCTACCCCATCTCCTTCACTTGCAATGTGGTCCAATCAAAAACATGTGAGGGATATGGAATATATATCCGAATTACAAATACATGAAAAACATCATGCACATGAGACAAGCTGGGTGGAAATGCTAGATGATAGGCCAAGGGACCGATACACTCCAAGATCTCAAAGGGACTGAAAAATATAGAAGCTAACTTAGAGCCTTTTCCATAATGGATCAGACCCTTGTGAATCTTGACATGAAGAAACACCTTTGTGCCCACCTCAAAACTGCGATTTATCCTCCTCAGATCTGCATACTTTCTCTGCCTATCCTGAGCCTCCTGAAGCCTCTGTTGAATCAACAAAACTTATTGCTCCATATCGTGTACCAAAGATAGCCTAAGAGAAACCCTATGCTTCAACCTATCCCAACTCAAGGTTGTCCTACACTCTCTATCACACAACGCCTGAAAAAGAGCCATGTGAATTGAATTCTTAAAACTGTTGCTCTAGGAAAACACTACCAAATTAAAGTACTCCTACCACCTTGACTATTGGTCCATGACATACATCCACAACATATTCTCGATGCTCTGATTTACCCACTCTGTCTGTCCATCTGTCTCTAGATGATAAGTTGTATTGAAGTTGATACTCATACCAAGTACCTACTGCAAGGTAGTCTAGAAGTGAGAAGTGTATAAGGGATCATGGTCATAAATGATCTTCATTGGAATCTCATGTAGTCTAAAAATATCATCAATTTATAATTGTGCTACTGCATTAGCTATGTTTTTGGTCTTCATAAGATAAAAATGAGCCAATTTTGTCAATTTATCCACTGTGACCATGATGGCGTCATGGTCATATCTCAATTTTGGTATCCCTATGATGAAATCCATGGAAATGGTGTTCCATTTCCACTACGGTATGACATGCGGGTAAAGAAGGCCATTTTGATGCAGATGCTCAGTCTTCACCCTATGAAACTCTAAAAAATGTGACATAAATTGAGCTACATCCCACCAAATGCCTCTCTAATGATAATGTTGTCTCAAAGTAGTTTGCATCTTCTTCACCCATGAATGGGCTAAATAACGTGCACCATGAGCCTCTGTCAAGATATCTTGTCTCAAGCCTCCATATATAGGAACATAAATCTGACCTCTTTGTTTGAAAAGGCCATCTACCTCTAATGAGAAGTCATCAAAGTTCCTCTAAAGGGGTATCTAAGACTCAATCTATGATTTTGCTACAAGGTAGAAGTTTTTTTAAGGAAGCTGCAGCAAGATCCTACTCCAAAACTCTATACCCATTGAGGTAGCCATAGCCACATGTCTCCATCTACTTATGGCGTCTACAACCACATTCTCCTTCCCCTTCACATGCTCTATCGCCATGTCATACTTGCAAATCAAATCCATCCAACGCCGCTAATGAGAATTGAGACTTGGTTACATGAAGAGGTGGAAAAGACTCAAGTGATCAGTCCTTAGTATAAATATTTGTCTGAGAAGAAAGTGTCTCCATCAAACCAAGGCATGAACAACAGCTGCAAGCTCAAGGTCATGAATCAGATAATTGAGCTCATAATCCTTGAGTTTGCGAGACTCAAAAGCAATAACTCAGCCCTCCTACATCAATACACCTCCTAATCCCGCCAAAGAAGCATTTATGAAAATGAAGAATAATAATAGGTGTTTTCATAAGGAGTTCCTTCAATGTCCTGAAGGAATGCTCAAATCCATCTGACGAGATGAACTTATTCCCTTTCCGTTAAAGGTAAGTTATGGGGTATGCAACCTGAGAGAATTCTTGAACAAATCTACTGTAGTATCCTGCCAACCCCATGAAATTACGCACCTCGGTCACACTAGTAGGTACTGGTAAATTCATAATGTATCTAATCTTGGAAGGATCGACTCTGATACCTTCCCCAGAAATGATGTGACCCGAATAATGCACCTCTTACTAAAAGAATTCACATTTCTCTAGATTCTCATAAAGTTGATGCTCATGAAGACACTGCAAAACCTAACGATGGTTCTCCTTGTTCTCCTCATGTATATGTGATAAGATCAAGATGTCATCAAGGAACATGAGTTTAAAATGATCTAAAAAGGTCCTAAATACCCCATTCATCACACTCAAGAACACTGCAAGGGAATTTGTAAGACTGAATGGAACCACTGTGAACTCATAGTTGTCATATCTCGTGTGGAATGATGACTTGTGGATATCTACCTCTATGATCCTCAGCTTATGGTAACATTACTTAATATCAATCTTATAAAATATAATGCCCCCTTCATCTGATCCAAAAATTCATCAATGCGAGGAATGGGGTAATGATTCTTGATCAGTACTTTATTCAACTGATGATAGTCTACACACAAACCCAAGGATTCGTCCTTCTTCTTTAAAAAAATAATTGGTGCACCCTAAGGGGATACACTAGGATGGATTACGTGTTTCTCAAGAAGGCCCTCAATTTGTAACTTGAGCTCACATAGCTCATGTGTTGTCATCCTATATGGAGCCTATGAGATAGGTTCCACTCCTGGAACCAAATCAATGTGAAAATCTATCTCACACGGGGGAGGCATCCTTGGTAGATCACTAGGAAACACATCTATGAACTTATCTAAAATGGGGTGATTGTCAAGTTAAGCTCCACTACACTCGTCCTCTACCATATCACAAAATGTAATAGCATACAATTGAAAATCATGTCATACAGACCGCTTCAGCTGCATAACAAAAATATTCAGATAGAGATGGGTATCCTGACTCCAACAATCACTCAATCCACTCCTAAATCATCTAAGAAAGATATAATCTTACTATAGCAATCAAATTTTTCTTTTTGTACAGACAACCAATCCATGACCAAGATAACACCATACGAACCCAAGGGAAGAATATGAAAATCCAAGGTAATGGTAAATGATCCTAGGTCCACTACACACTCCTTGAATAAGGAGTCAACTGAGATCTTGGATCTAGAAGCCATCTTGACATCCTAACTAAGTCCTTGCTTAACTTCCACCATCCTGCAACACTTTACTAAAGATGGTGAGATGAAAGAGTATGATGAGCCTATGTTAAATAAAATAGTCATAGAAATACTGTCAATGCTACCTGTGGTCTCTATTACTATTCCTTAAGATAGATCTTCCAGAGAAAGCTGATTCTTGACTCCTACATACTATCTTATGCCTACCTATCAATCTCACTCAATAGTAGGTGCAGATAGAAACTATCCTAATCCTGATTAGTAGGCTTTTGAGGGAACTCTCTCTAATGATGTTTGTGCACGCCACATCCATGACAAGTGTTTGGTCCTCTCCACTATGCAGATAGTTCTCTAAGTGGCCCAGTAGTACATTTTGAAGGACTTGATGATCTGGCCATAGTATCCAATGTGGGTGAAAATTGTGAACAAAATGTTAGATTACAGAGGGTGATCGACATCTCTCCATGAGTCCTAATGGAACATTCACTAATTACAGGTTCCATGCATACGCCATCTATGAGTAATAGGTCCCTGCATGGAGCATAAAAGGTAGACACAAACATCTACTATTGAGGAGTTGGAGGAGGATGGAAGGAAGAATTTATTGATGTGTGCCAATCATAGCAAGAGGATGAGATACATCCACTCAACTTGAATCTATTGCTTCAGTTGTAATATGCACAATCCTCATCTATTGTCAAAGGAAATTCCTACCGAGTCTTCCCCCTAGTTTCCTCTGTAATATAGGTCTTCTCCATGGCCTCTGATAATGTCTGGGGGTAATGAATGCACACTACCCCACCCAAGTCCAAGTTCGGGCACCTAATGAACATGTGAACTCAAACCTGCTCATCCTGTATGTAGTCTAGATACTGAAGTAGATCAAAGAACCATTCCTAATAGTCTACTACTATCATGGAGGCTTGATGTAGATCAAGGAACTCATGATCCAATGATGAAGGAACCTCTTGGAAATATATCTACTCCTAAAACACTCCTCAAAGATCTCCCAATTGACTGTCTCAGAATGTACATGTAGCGTCTACTCCTCGGTCCTCCACCATACTCATACTCCATCTCTCAAAAGGTCAATGGAAACATGATATTTTGTCTTTCTTGAACAAGGGCATAGATTAAATCATTGGCTCAAGATAAGCAACCATGCCTCACCCTGAAATCCGCCTGTGTCTCCATGATGTGCCAAAATTAGCTAAAGAATTTGAAAACGGTGATAAACTTGAGCTTTAGGTCTGTCTACGTTTGAGTTTGTTCTATTTTTTTTAAACCACGTGTTTCAATGATGAACACGAACGGTCTACCAGTCAATTTTCCCTACTCGTTAAAGCAATTTTTCGGCACATTTTCAAGCCCTAAATCTGCCATCTTGAGGCCAAAGGTTTAGGATTTAACTTATAGTTCAATTTTTTTCTATTTTAGGGCATTACATTAATTTTAATCTATTAGTTACATTATGAATTGAGGCAAGTTAGAAATTCTATCTAATTTAGGCATGTAGAAGATACCATGGCAATTTATGTGACCCGTACGAATAAGCTATGCAATCTTCCTAAGAATAGAAGGTTCTAGTAAATTACTAAAAATAGTAAATTCCGCCGCTTAGAGTAGATTTAGTCAAAGTTAATTAGGGTTTGCATGGCAACTCGAGTTAGGATTTGTTTTCCTATTTAGGAAACATTGTAATTTATTATTTAATATTGAGGAAGGAGATATATTTTCTTTTGGAGTTCATGTTATTTGAAGTATATCAAGTTTGTTTTAGAATTTGGCTACATTATCTGGTATCAGAGCTGGTTTGAGTCTTTAAAAAAATGGTAGGAAGAGGATAAGGAAGTGGAGATGATATTTCTGTAGATGAATAGAAATATGCAAGATCTACAGAGGCAATCATTTGTTTCTCTTGCTAACAATGATAACCCAAAGAGATTTAATCAAGGTAGAGATGACATAGATCAAGAAGAAGTTTGTGAAGAGGAGGAAACACAAGTGCCACCATAAGCTTTTGTAGAAAGAAATAATTAAATCCCATGTCTAAGGAAAGAATGATGGGATAAAGAGTTGATTTTTAGAGTATTGTGGTAGTCTAAAACCAATTAGGAGCTGATTGACTAAGTTGACTAAAAAGCAATAAGTGGAATTTTTTTGAATGGAAGTGGCCCCATGTCAGAAGAAAAGAAGATAAAATTTACATGCAATGAAATTGAAACCCTCGTGTTATGTTATGGTGGGATCACCTACAAAAAGAGCAGTCAAGAAAGGGGAAATCCAGATAATTAGGACATGTGGAGTAAGATGGATTAAGAAGTTGAAAAGATAAATATGTCCCTTGGATTATGCATAAACCCTTTATACGAGGTTTTCGCTCAATCTCAGACAGGTTTTACAAGTTAGTGCAAGAATACACAGATGAGTTCTGCAATAAGTAACTGCTATGTAGAGCATGAAGAAACTTGAGGAAGATGAGATAGACAAGATATGCAAATGGATTAAGAGCATTTTATATTCAAGATCAGACTTTCTCTTATCCCCTATCCAAGGGAATGTAAAGTTTTCTACCAATTAGGAGATTAAAGGCAAATGAAACCAACATACCTCAAAGTTTTAGGATATTCACATTTTTCCAAGGGATGAGATGGTTTTATTTCCAATGTAGGGGAGAATCATCTCGTGGAGTGGAAGAAGCAAGAAGATACAAGACAAGATTTCCTTAGAATCAACACACACAGGTAGAGGACTTGTGTGTAGGTAGAGGATATGCTAGCGATAGAGGATGGGAGGCTCCATGAAGACTACATTTGTTAAAAAAACATAGATGTGGTGAAGAGGGTACATACATAGATTTTCAATGCCCACATTATTATACACATTACAAGAGGCAAGTAGATGCTCCAACAGGTACAAATATTATTCAAGCCTGTATGTAGTAGAAGATGTAACACATGACCTATAAATTCCACCAGATGTTGGAGAAAGTGTGTGATGATATAAGAGGATGATGATTACTATAAGAACGAGAATATCAATGGGGGATACATAGATGCATGTACAAATATTTCCAGAACAAGATGCACTTCAGGAGGAAAGGGTATGTAATGTTATATTATAAAATGGTGAGTAGTTGTGAGAACATGGTTTCAAATGAGATGTATCAAGAAATTGGGTTTGTGTTGTGAGAATAATCCTAACCCTTTACCGAATTGCATGGTTTAAGAAGGGTAATGAAGTTACTATTGATAAGATATGTTTAATGAGTTTTTCTATTAGGAACAGTTACAAGGATGATATTTTGTGTGATGTTATTCCTCCGTGAATGCATGTCATATGTTGCTAAGAAGACCATCGGAAATTTGATAGGAAAGTTTATTCATGATAGGGGGAAAGAATACTTATACTTTCTGCTAAGGATGGCATAAAAAAAGTTTTACTACCTCTTAAGGAAGAGGGGAAGGATGAAAATATTATTTTTAAAAATGAATTAATAAGGAGGCAAAGGTAACTAGTTTTTGTTATGCACTAGTCACAAAAAAGTATGAACCTACAAGTGCACGAATATTAGTAGAAACAACAAAATTAATAGAAGAATTTATTGATGTTTTTCCCGATGAGCTACTAGACAGATTACCACCCAAAATAGATATTCAACACCATATTATATTTATATATCCAGGTTCTTCACTCCCATATATCAAGTAGATTTATAAGATGAGACTGACATTCCATGTAATAGTTGAATAGGAAAGTGGCAGAGCTCATGAGAAAGGGGTTCGTAAGGGAGGGCATCAAGTCTATGTGTTACTTCCATTTATTTATTAATTAAAAAGAAGGATGAAACATAGAGCAATGTGCATGGATATAAGAGCAATCAATAATATTACAATCACGTTATAGGTTCCCAATACCTCAACTTGATGATATGATGGATGCTTTCTTACTAGATCTAGGTATTTCACCACTATTAATCTTCCCTCAACTAGTTAATAATACATATAAAAAAAATTCATAGTGCCTTCAATTTACACTTTTATAAGGATGTTGGGTTTTAAAATGATACTTTAACAAACCACAGTCAGGGGACAACATTGAGTCCCTCCTCTTTAAGTGTGGAGAGGTTCCCTTATTGAAAGTAAGGCAAAAAACTCTATATACAAGGATGGTACCTATTCCTAGAGTGTGGATTCTTGATACTTTGAAATGTTATTCCAGTGCCAGGAAGATCATCTAATACGAATAGAACTTAGAAGAAGTAAGGATATGAGAGAGGAAGAACATAAGGAAAAATAGAGCCTACACTAAAATGGTGATACACCAGAGAAGGAAAGTGTTGATTATCTATTCAAACTACCATGGAACAAGAAGAGGTGAGCAATGGAAAGGATGGAAAAGTGCATCACAGACCAAAGATGTATTTCACACAGAAAATGTTCCAAAACTCCATGAATACAACTTTAAAAATTGCAATGAACATCCAAACATGCAAAAATACCATGTAATAAAGAGAGGTAAGGAAAAAAACAAATAAAATGAGCCAAGGATGGACAGATGCATCACAAAAACATGTTTTTTATTGTTCAGAATTTACATAGTGCATCATTTCATAGGTAAGAGGAAAAAATTTCATTACAAAGCAGGGGAGGAGGTTCAAACTCCCTTTTCAACCCTATGGAAAAAAATAAGGGAGAGGCAGAGAAGAAGGATGAACAACCTTTTGCAAATGAGCCAAAACTGGCTTTTTATCACTCGAATAGAATGAAGGAAATGCGAAAACATGGGAAAATTGATTTTAAAACTCTAACCACTGACAAGATCCATTTAATTAGCCTGAAAAATGATGGTTTTTCATGAAAAATCCCTTACTTCATCGTACATTGCTTCGCAGAGCAAGAAAGAGGCCCATACTTCATTAATTTTGATAGTTGGGGTTTTTTCTATAATTTTTTCATGCCAAATATGTTTTTCCATTTTTTTCCTGTAATCCTCCATCAAAATTTAAACTTGAAGTATCCATCATGTGGAGAATTTTACCAGCTTTCCAATGATACAAAAATTGCAAAAAACTAAGCTCTGGTGTGAAAGATATGCCCCTCTGAAGATTTAGGGAAAAAAACAGGTCGATTGGCAAAAATTTGACGTTTTTCCCCATTTTGTGAAATTGGGAAATTTTCCCAAAATCCTCCACTAATCTGCCACTCTAATGACATGTGGTAATTCCCAATTTACTGATGGGATCACAGGCTCATTTCTTTCTTTCAACCTTTTTGACCAAAAAGGAAAAACACTTGACTTCTTCCCGTCCGCTACCGCGGCACTACTGACGTGTACTTGACACGTGGCACCCTTCTATTAGATGCAGAACATTGGCCATTTTCCTTCCATTTTCCTTTTTGGATCCACAGACCAATTCTCGACTTTAAGCCTTTTTCCCAAAAAGACTAAGTGCCAAAATTTTCTCCCTGGCCCCACGAATGCACTTTGTTCCTCCTTCGAGCCTGCGGGATAAAATTTGACTTTGTGGCTAGTAGGCCCGAAGGGTTAACTGCCAAATTTCTCTCCATGCCCCTACCAACCAATCAATTTTTCTTAGAAAAACTACTTCCTCCACATTGTCAGCCTGAGCCTCTTTGGCACAAAAGTCTCCCAAGCTCCATGGGCCCACCCAGGGAAAATTTTCCCTCCAAACTCCATTAAGCCATAACTCAAAAAATACAAGGAGTTAGGAGGAATTATTTACCTTTCTGGAAATGGGAAGAAAAATCCTATCTGATGAAGCCATTTTCAGAATATTTTGAGTTCTTAAAATGTGTGAAAATTGAAGTTGAAGCATAAAGAAGGAAAGAATGAAGGCAAGTTATAAAAAATAAGTAGGGGCTCATTTTGGATAATAGTTACCATCAGATTCGGATTAGAGAAGGAGACGAGTGGAAAACAACATTCAAGATAGTAAATGGATTATATAAGTGGTTGGTGATCCTCGTACTTTTGTGAGACTGATGAACACCAGGCTGGAGGAGTATAGGGTAAGTTTGTTGTGGTTTATTTTGATGATATCTTGATCTTTAGTAAAACTAAAGAAGAACATTTGAGGCATCTAAGGGTGATATTTCAAGTGTTAAGGAAAGAGAAACTCTATGCAAATATGTAGAAGTGCACATTTATGCAAGAGATTTTGGTATTTGGGCTTTATTATTTTAGCAGAAGGGGTACAAATGGACTCAGAAAAGATAAATGCAATTATTGAATGGCCTACTCAATGAAGTATAACATAGGTAAGAAGCTTTCATGGTCTAGTAACACTTTGTTTCGCATGGAATGTTTCAGCTCTGCAGAATAGACTTGCTTCTATCCTATCATTACTTTGAGAAACAGATAAGGGTTAGGGCTAGGAGGAATACCTGTTGAATTTTGAGATGGTGTGCGCATACCATGAGAAAGATCAGATCTTTTTGTCTTGGAAGGACTACCTGCAAGTAAGAATACAAGACCACAAGATTTTAATTAGACAATAAATGAGGGATCTGCCTTAGGCCCAGGAAATATAAAAACTTCCTTTCGAAGGTGGTCAGTTCCCCTTTTAATATGATTCAACACAAATGATAATATAGAAAGCTATTGCAAAATCATGATTTAGGTATCTCATTACAAAGCAATAGAAACTAAACTATCAATAATAAAGTGTCACGTTGTTTGTTCGGTTACTGGTCGTTGATACATTCAGGTTGAGTTATAGGGATAAACCAGGTTGGATTTGGGGTTGTTAGGTGGCAAATAGGCGAGCAAAAGGGTTTTGGGGTATAAGTCACAGTGACTGATGGCGGTCACTGAGTAACCGACCATGGTTAGAGAACTACTACCGGTATAGGATAATCGACACCGGTAGGGTCAGTAAACTAGGTGCTTCTGGGTAGAGATTGGTTGCAAGGTGATTGTGGGGTTATTGAGATTGGGGGATGGCTGAGGGGAATGATGGGAGGATAGGGAAGACTCAGAGTGTGGTAAAATGGCCTTTTGGGCAATATCAGGGTGTGTGGGTGAAGGTTAAGTGCAGTAGTGGCTGGTAGTAGATCTAGGAATAAACTTATGATTACTATTAATAAATAGGCTCAAGAAAATGGTGCTTAGAAACATATAACATACTACTTACTTGCCCCTGATGTAGATGCAAGTTTCAGGACTGTGATGATGAAGACAGGACCCAAGTTGGATGCAGTTTCCTCTTCTGATGCTCGGATGAGTGTTACTGGGCTCTGGTTATTCAGTTGCAGTCTTGGGCTTGATGTCCTTCTCTGCAATCTCTTCTTGTTTCTTCACTTGTCTTTGCTCGGCCAAGCAAAATCTGGATTCTCTCGATGATTTCTCCTTCTCCCGATCAAATGAAAATCCGATCCTTGTTTTTGGTTGGAAGTGGTCATTTACGAGGAACCGATGGCAGTTACGCAACCGACGACGGTCGAGTAGGAACTGGTATCGGTCCGGTCAAAGTAGGCTATTTTTGGTAAAATAGCCAGCTTTCCCTCCTTTTCTTCTGAGGGATTGGTAGCGGGCTTGGTCAAGTCATTATGAAGTTGGTTTTAGGTGCGGATGAGGAGTAATTAGTCATAGGTGTGGAATTGGACCAAGTTATAGGTCTTAATTAGGTTAGTTTAGGGTTAAGACTAGGTCATGATGAGGGTGGCGACATGAGGTGGCAGGTATGGTGATGTGGATTTATTAATTATAAGGTAATTAATAAATAATTGTGTAAGGTTTAGGTGGTGAGGTTAGGTTGCGAAATGCGATGCGGGTCACAAGGGGTCGTAAGACACAAATTTGGTGTCTACATTAGCCCCTTATTGTCGTGTAGTTTGTTTTGTAAAGCTGTACGGACAATAATAAGAAGTGGATACTCCTGTGAAGGGTATAGGTAATCCCCTTCAAATCTATCACAGATTGAGGTAGCGTGAAATCAGGGATAGGGTTGATAAAGGGCAAATGGTGTTGAGATGAGGGTGAGATGGTGGGGTAGGTCCAAAGAAGCAGACGCACATTGAAATGCAGTAGTGCGACCAGGGTACATGATTTGACTAGCAAACCAGCAATGCATAGGCAAAGGTCGATAGTTTATCCAAACAAGGGTGATATAATCCTGGTATCCAACGCATAGGAAGTAACTCCAGGGTATATAACGGGTAAGGTACACGAACGTTTTAAGCTTGTTCGGCAGTACCAACTGGTTGGTTTGGTTGAGATAAATGTCACAGTCTAGGTCTAGGCAAAGTTGGTCGACAGATCAAGTCAAGGACCCTAATCATGCTAAAACATGAATAGGTGAGCTTGATTGAACAAACAAAAAGAAATTACATGATGGGTGGATAAAAGTGTATGTTGTTGATGTTGGGTAAGGTATTGAAGTGGTACGGCCTTGGGTCGGGCCAAGTTATTGGGTTGCGGCCTTGGGTCGGGCCAAATGGTTGGGGTGAGGCCTTAGGTCGGGCCGGATGGGTAGGTTACAGCCTTGGGTCAGGCCAGTTGGGTAGGTTACGGCCTTGGGTCGGGCCGGATGAGTAGGGTGAGGCCTTGGGTTGGGCCAGATGGGTAGGTTACGGCCTTGGGTCAGGCCGGATGGGTAGGTCACGGCCTTGGGTCAGGCCAAATAGGTTGGTGGCGGCCTTGGGTCGGGCCAAATGGTTAGGGTGAGGCCTTGGGTTGGGCCAGATGGTTAGGGTGAGGCCTTGGGTCGGGCCAAGTTGTTGGGTTGCGGCCGTGGGTCGGGCCAAATGGTTAGAATGTTTGCAGCAAAGGTTGATATAGGCAATGTGGGTGAAAAAGGGCAAATAGTAAATAAGGGCAGAAATTGGGGGAAATTTGGATTAAAACCGATGTCGATTGTATATGACCGATATCAGTGAGGTGACCGATACCGGTTCCTTAGGGCATAATAAAACCAATATCGGTTATGGGCGAAAAACCTATAAAAAGAAAAATACGGCCTGTCATCGTCACTTTTGCAATTTGGAAACCAATTTGAGTTGTCTGACGTGGAGAGTTAAGATTAGAGCATTAGTTGCGTGAGGTGGCGCTATTTGACTGGAGGAGTTAGTTGTTAGTGGGCCCGAGTGAGGAGGAGGCAATAGTTGATTGGTGGAGGACCCAGAAGAGGACATTTGGAGCCATGGCATAACCAGGAGGAGCAGGAGGGACTGGACCAGCTAGACCACCACTACCCATCCCTCCACGATGACGTGTCGTCGTACAGGTAGGTTCAAAACCCCTCATTGTGTGTATTTTATTGCATTATGCTATATTTGAGGTTTGGGTAGGAATGTACATTTTTTAGGAAATAATTAGAAAATGGAAATGATTTGAAAAAGAGAGAGTGTAGATAGGTGAAATAAGCCAAGGCGGCTAGGTGGGTAGGTTTTTAGGGTATTTGGGTGGGTAAATTGGTAAAAAAATGAAAAAATGTAGGTAGGGGGGCCGCGCGGGGTTCGGCTCCGGGAATTTACAGCGACCGATGTCGGTCGCAAAATTTTAGGGCCAGGTTGTTTTGTGTTAGACCGGCGTCAGTCGTATATCGGCCGGCGTCAGTGTTTTTCTTTTTGTTTTTTTTTTTGGGTGTTGGTTGTGGGGTTTGGGTTTGTTTTGAGTTTGGGTATGGTGTGGGTTGTGTGGTTATGGTTTGGGTTGTTTTGGTGTTTTGGTATTGTGCAGGTTGTTGGTTTGGGTGTGAAGAGGGAGGGGGATAGTGGAGAAGATAGGTGGGTAGAGGGGTGTGTTAGAGAGTTGGGTTGTGGTCGGGGGGATAAAAAAAAGGGGTATAGAGGGTATAAGTAGATGTTGTGATAAAGAGTAGGGCTAATACTGTGGGTTGGTTTTAGGCACGTCAGCAGCTGACGATGCGGGACAGGATGCCCTCGCTGTTGGTACAGATGCGGCCACATGTATCCGCAGAACACTGGGGTATCATGTGCGAGGTGGGACTCGGCAGAGTCCAGCGGTACAGAGCGATCGATAGGGATCATAGTTTGATGGTCGCCCTCATCGAGAGATGGGATCCGGCGACCAATGTGTTCCATCTCCTGACTGGGGAGATGACTATCACATTGGAGGATGTGTATCATATCCTTCGATTGCCAATTGAGGGAGAGGCAGTCTTTCAAGTGGACGCAGAGGCTGCCATGGATAGCATCCTCCAGGTTTTCAGGGATGCAGTCGTGCTATTGACGTATCACAGCGCGAGCATCGGGTATGGGTACTGTGCGCATCGCCATGAGACACGGCTTGCTGTGTTGATGATGATTGGGATCACCTGCTTTGCCCTTCCGGACTCAGAGGGAGGTTGCTTTCCATGGGCACTGATGGAGGTTCTACACGAGATGGTGGAGGAGCACACCTGTTATGCTTGGGCACCAGTATACCTGGTACAATTGTATCGAGAGCTGTGGAGCTATCACCGGATGAGGTGATTTGGGATTTGTTTGACGTTTTTGCTGCATTGTTGGGCATATCAGCACATCATATGCCTTAGACCAGTAGGGCTGCCCCAGCAGCCAGGGCCATAGGTCATATATAGATACGGCTTTCAAAGGTGGTTGGGGGTCGTGGGCTAGCCATGAGCAGTGCTTGCAGGGCGGGACGTCGCTTATTACAGGCATTTATTAGAGGGCCTGACAGTGGCAGATATCATATGGAGACCGTATAGAGGTCATCACCCACGCAGAGGAGCCCGATTACAGTTGTGCTTGATCCAGTACACTTTTTGGATAGCAGGATGGAGGCCGGGAGAGTATGAGAGGATAACCCTAGAGAGGGTACGCAGGCAGATGGGGCTGCGACAGGATGAGCCACCTCCCTTCCCTCAGTACCGGAGGGATGATGTAGAGGCCCCACTGCCTGCACCACAGCCCTTGGACCCAGATTGGGTTGCTGAGAGGCCAGCAGATGACACTGTAGATGATGTTGGTTATACAGGAGCATTTATGGTTTGGTGGGCTGGTCAGAGAGCAGTGAGGATAGCACAGCCTGCACAGCCAGACTTGGCAGTGGTGATAGCAGAGTGAGATCAGCTTAGGGGCCAGGTACAATTATTATAGGGGCAGCTTACTGCTGCACAGGCACAGATAGGTGTTTTACAGGGGTAGCTAGCCCAGGCTCAGGTACAGGCATAGGCACCACCACCAGCAGCGGCACAGCCACAGCTCCAGGCACAGGTACAGGTACAGGCACATGCACCACCACCACCAGCGGCACAGCCACAGCCCCAGGCACAGGTACAGGTACCACCACAGCCACAGGCACCACCAGCGGCACCAGCATAGGCACAGGGGGCACTGGTAGTAGGTGTCAGGGGACCAACCCCAGCACCTACGGTGGCTCGAGAGCGTTACATGGAGGCTAGAGCGGAGTCCCGATACTATCAGGATATTCTTGATGGTACCGGGGCTGATTATCAGCCCTATGCGGCACATAGAGCAGAGACCTCTCAGAGCCAGAGGTCTCAGGGAGGTACAGCCATAGCTTGTGGGTCTGTCACAGGCAGGAGGTGAGAGGTAGGACCGGGACCAGCAGGTAGATAGGTAGAGGGAGGTGGAGAGAGCTGAGGGGTCCCTGCACATTTTGTATATTGGACATGGGCACCGGTCTACGAACCGGTTGTGTTAATAGAGGCCTGCATGCCTACTTATTCATTTATTCATTCATTTATTGTATATACCAGCCTGCGAGCCGAGTACAGGTTGTATAGTTGATACCGGCCTGCGAACCGAGTATGTTTTTGATATGAGAGACTGGCCTATGAGTCGATTCGAGATTATTGATAGTTATTGTGGCCTGCGTGTCGGCTTTATTGTATTATGAGATCACAGAGGCCCCGATGCAGGGCACATTGTATATTTGAAACTTTGTATATATATAGATATGATGATTTGACCCACATGATGTGTGTAAAATGCGTTAAATGTTTTGTCGATGGTTTGTGATATGTGATGTATGATGAGTTTGATTGACATGCTGTTATATATTAATGATGTTGATGTCTTTTGTTGATGGGATGTATATAGATATAAATGATGAGTTTAATTGACATGTTATATTATGAAATGTTGTATGTTTGGTCGTTGGTGTGTGAATATTAAATGGTTGTATCTGATGAGTTGGATCCAAATGGTGTATAGATTGATAGTTTTTTTGATATCCTTAGTTGATGGTTTGTTTGTTTTTGGTAATATAGATAGATGATATTGATGAAATTGTAATGAGATGTGGATTTAATGAAAAATATGGATAATGGTGTTGTTCATGCAGGAAAAAGGGACGGGCGCCACAAAAATTTACAAAAATGAAGAGACGACTTAGGTTTAAGCAATAAGGGGTAACTTGACCGATATCGGTTATGTAACCGATGTCAGTAGATATATGACCGGTATCGGTTATGTAACCGATATCGGTTATGTAACCGATGTCTGTAGATATATGACCGGTATCGGTTATGTAACTGATATCGGTTATGTAAGAATTGTTTTCCTAAAAATAGAACTGCTGGGTTGGCAACTTAAGTTCTTATTTTTAGCATTCTTATTTTTAGAGTCATGAAACACGTTAAATATGTGAATGCGACGTTGTTTGACAACTGCTACAGGTAATTACATGAAAGAATTTGAGTGATAAGGAGGAAAGGGACAGGTGAAGTGAGCGTGGGCTGAGATTCAGAAGGCAGAAAGACAAGTTATATTTGAAGAGGGTGCTGAACATAGCTGAACGAGGAGAAGCATCCAGTAGGCAGGGACGAGGGGGAAGACATGTTCCGCCCCAAGCTGCTGCATCCGGAGAGGTAAATTGTTTGGGTGTAATTTGATTCTTGCATGTGTTTGTAAATAGTATGAAAGAAGTGTGAGTGGGTAAAGATTAGAAAAAAAGGTGATAGGCAAGGATTGGGGATGGTATGAGTGCTACAGGGCAGGTAAACAGGGTGGGCCTGTATGTTTTTAGGTAGAAAATAGGAGTAAACGAGCTTCATAAATATCGAAGGTGTATGTTTGAAGTAGGGTAGGTATATTTTGACAGTGACTAGTATCATTTATAAGTAACCGGTATCAGTTAGCAAACCGGTATTGGTTATGTATAACCGCTATCAGTTACTGTAAGGGTTTCCAGTTTTTGAGAAAAAACCCGTAGAGATTTGTTCTTTTGAATAATCATGTGTCGTTTTGATGTATGCAGGTAGAAGCAAGGTTAAGGATGAATGATATTATGCCAGCGTTGCTGTCACGAATCCGAGCGGATGTAACACCAGCTGAATGGGCATTGATAAATCGGTTGGGGTTAAGTGGAATCTGCTATTATTCAAGAATCACGCGTAACCATGCTATGTTGCAGGTGTTGATTGAGAGATGAAATCCAGAAAAGAATACCTTCTATCTACCAATAGGGGAGATGACAGTGACTTTGGAAGATGTGTTCCATTTTTTGAGACTCCCAATGATAGGAAAAATAGTGTATCAGGCGTTGCCCAGCGTGGGGCGGGCTGCGATAACAACAGTATTTGGGTCAGCTGCACGAGATTTGACACAACGAGGTTTATCATTTACGTATGGTACAATGTATGCAACCCACCCTGAGGAAACAAGGTTGACCGTGCTATTAATGATAGCGGTGGGGTATTATGCATTGCCGAGGGCGGAAGGTGGAAGATTTCCCAAAGCATTGATGAGTGTTATTTGGGAAATGATAGAAATGAGCGTGACATTCGCATGGGCACCCACATATCTGGCAGAGTTATATAGGGGTTTATGGGTATGCAAGTGAAAACACAGGATGACACTGGATTGTTCATACTTATTACATTGTTGGGCCTATGAGCATATTTTTTGTGTACGTCCAATAGGCCGACTCATTGAGTCGGGAGAGACAGGAGTGCAAAGGTTGGGATTCAGACGATGGGTCTAGACAGAACAAGAAGCGAGATCCCAGGCCATGATAGATGACATCGAGTATTATAAACAGGTATGGGAAATGGTGACTGTTGCGGATATTTGTTGGAGGCCGTACGGGAACTATATGGTGACAGAGCACATAGCTGAGGAGTTGAGGGGTGTAGAGCGATTGAGGTGGATCGCAGGGCATAGGCCGGGCAAGTACGAGAGGATTCCTCTAGATCGCGTGCGGTGACAATTTGGGTTCATTTAGGATATTCCTATGACATATAGACCATACATGAGGATCGACGCTGAGGCAGCATTCTCACCTCCCCGACCGACACCTCCAGAAGGGCCAGAAGAGATAGCAGTGGATCGTAGGGTTATGGATGCGGGAACGACGGAGGCCTATAGAGTATGGTGGGTAGTAGAGCTGTGAGGTGCACGTGAGTGCCCTGACATAGCTGTGATTATAGTGGAGAGAGATCATCTGTAGGATTTGGCTTGCCAGCTTCAAACACAGGTGAATGAGACAATGGGAATGTTAGAGGCTTCACAACTACGAGTGGAGAGATTGGAGGAAAGATTCCTCCACGTGAGAGGACGTATTCGTATGTTACAGGAGATGTTGGCAGATCAATGGGAGGAACCAATGGCAGTGGCACCTTTGAGGATGGAGAGTCCAGCTGAGAGGCATCGACGATCACGATCACCACCTGATTCGGGAGGAGGTGGAAGAGTCTAATTGGATTTTATAGGAATATTAGAATAAATAAGGATGCCGACCTACGAGTCGATGATAGAGAAGATGTATTTGGTTAACATCTAAAATAAAAACTAAAGATGTATGTTCTTTTGAGTGATGATAATAATAAGAATGGTTGTGTTTTGGATGTTGTTTTTGTTTGTTTTGAAAAAGGATAAAGAGGAACGTTGGCAAATAGAAATACACAAAAAATATTTATATTTACAATACATGATAGGGTATGGTAGAGGATGGTCGAGCTAACCTTGGGAGACCCCATGTCTCCTAAGTGCTACCTACATAGCCCATTGCAAAAAGCAAGGAGGGGCCTCAGACCGATGTAGTTCTCCCTTAGGAGCAGGGAGAGGTGAATTCAGGCAATTTGGTTGTGGTTAGGCAATTTTATTGGTTAGTAAAAATTTGATGTTGCTAGGGTAATGTTGTTGGTGTTGGTAGGGTAATGTTGTTGGTGTAGGTATGGGTGAAGCGAAAGTTAGCATACCCAAGTAGTAGGGAATCGTGTCCTGATTAAGGTCAACACACAATCCTAGAGCCGAGCAAAAGAGGCAAGAGTGTCCTGTAATTGAGAAGAGCTAAACAAACCACATATTAATGTAGGATGAGCTTGAATCCCTAGGTACCTTGCATAGGCGAGAATTCAATAGGTGAAAAGAGTGGTATAATCACAATATATCGGATATACGTCACGTCCCTTGAGTTTTGTTGTGTTGACAAATGGTGAGGTGAGGGGGTTGATGTGGGTGAGGGTGTAGGTGAGTTTATTATAAGATGATTAATCTGACAAAAGAAAACCAAACCTAAATAGACAAGTCCATGACTCAAAAGTTCTTTGAAGTACTGCTTTTATTTTTATTTTTTTGGATATAGACTGATCGATGCGGGAAGTCTACATGGGATATGTATTTTGTTGTTCTTGAGGTCTTCACGAAGCTGATAAATGCGAGAAGCTTCTGATAAAGGCTGACTGTGTATAGCTGTCCTTCAAGGGAGCAATATATTTATAGTAGCAGATGCAGTGCTTATGTATAGCTGTCATTCGGGGGAGCAGTCTATCTATAATAAGAGCAATAGTTTGGCATATAGCTGTCCTTCAAGGGAGCAGTCTATTGTATAAGTTAGAGGTCTAGATGTCCGTTGGGCATGAAGCATCTAGTTTTTTGTAAGAAGTTGGACTCAAGAAAATCTCATAAGTCTGTAATTAAGAATGTGTCATTTTGATACTTTGAAGTCATGGACTAGACTAAAAAGGGGAAGGCATCTTTTAAGGGGAGGTGATAATCAAACCATGTGAGCTTGATTGGATTTTGAGATGTAAGAAACAAAGTGTATGCGGTGGTAACTGAGCTCAAGGGACGAGCGTAAGGTAGATAAGCAGTGATATAACACTAATTTCAACAATAGAATGGTCGTAGATGCAAGGCATTAAGGGGCTCAGGCTCAGGTTTACCATTAAGTGAAGCTAAATGATAAGTGCCTGATCCATAAGTGTGAGTGATAATGTAAGGCCCAATCCAATTAGGAGAAAATTTTCCACGTTTACTCTTTTCTAGTTTGGTTACATGTTGATTCTCTTTGAGGACAAGATCGCCAACCTTAAAAGTACGCTCATGAAGCCATTTATCACAAGCACGCTTGATGCGCTTCTGGTAGATTTGAAGGTGATCAAGAGCCGTAAGATGACGCTCGTCAAGAAGCTCTAATTGGGCTAACCGCTCTTGGCGGAAATCATCATTGGTGAGAATATCCTGAAGAGATATTCTGAGGGAGGGTATTTGTACTTCAAGAGGCAAGATAGCCTCGGTACCATATACCAAAGAAAATGGTGTGGCATTAGTGGAGGTACGAATGCTAGTACAATAAGCCCAAAGGGCAAAGGGAATGTGATCATGCCAGTTTCTTCCGGACTTATTGAAAACTTTCATGAGGATTTTGGTTAGGGTTTTATTAGAAGATTCAGCCTGACCATTGGCCTGTGGATAGTAAGGCGATGAGAAACTAAGTTTGTTACCAAAGTTGTCACAAAGGTCTTGTAACAACTTATTTTTAAAATATTTACCATTATCTGTTATCAGGCGATGAGGAATATCAAAACGACAGATAATGTGATGGTTAATGAACTCTACAATTTTTTCTTTTTTGATTGAAATGAGTGGAATGGCCTCCACCCATTTTGTGTAATATTCGGTTGCTGTGATTATCCAACGGTGACGTTGTGAAGAGGTCAGGTGAATCTCACCAATAAGGTCTAAACTCCATTGTGAGAAAGGCCAAAGATCTCGTGCGACCTGTAGCGGATGGCTAGGAGTATGTAGAAGGTTGGCATGTTGTTGACACATAACATAATGCTTAACATATTCGTAGCATTCGTTGTTAAGAGTAGGCCAATAATAAACTAGGCAAAGGATTCATTTAGCCATGGCAAGGCCACTAAAATGTCCACCACAAATACCATCGTGGACTTTTTGGATGGTATAGGTGACCTCCATACCAGTTAGACATCGAAGGAGGATGCCATCAAAGCCACGTTTATAGAGGAGTCCCCCAATGACAACATAACGAGAAACACTTTTAAGAAAAGCACGTTTGCCGTTACTAGTAAGGTCAGGTGGGAGAACAGAGGTTGTAAGGTAGTCGTGAAATTGGTGGTACCAGGTATCCTGCAAATTAGAAGACACATTACTTATCATACAAACAATCGGGGCTGAGTAGGATGGGGTAAAAAGTTGTTGGACCAAGACAAATATGTCAGATTCAGTTGGTGCGGCAGGAATTTGTGAGGCTAAGCAAGCCATAGTATCCGCAAATTTGTTAGTGGAGCGGGGAATGGTCTGGATAGAATAACGAGTAAATGAGATCAAAAGTGAATCCACGTAATGTTTGTACTTTTGAAGTTCCTCATTTTTACATTGGTAGATGCCCATAACTTGATTGACTACCAATTGAGAGTCACCGAAAATATTAATGGATTTGACACCTAAGTGTAACACAACCTGGAGACCCAAAACAAGGGCCTCGTATTCCACTGTATTATTAGTGCAGGGGAAATCAAGCCGGAATGAAAGAGGCATAGGCTCAGCGTCAAGAGGAATGAGAACAATGTCGGCTCCTCCGCCGCGCTGGCATTTAGATCCATCGAAGAAGAGTGTCATTTGCTACGACTCTTCCCTGAGTGAAAGAGTGGCGATGAGTTCGTCAGGGAAATTAAAATTGGTGAATTGTTCCCCAGGTAAAGGGGCCTCTGCAAGTTGGTCTACAATAGTTTGTCCTTTGATTGACTTCTGTTGTACAAACTCAAGGTCGAGGTCGGCGAGGAGCATAAGCCATCGGGCGATGCGTTGGTTGAGATGTGGTTTGGCTTACATATAATGAATGGGGTCCGTGTCGGTGATGACAAAAGTTTTGTGATTCAGGAGGTAATGTTGGAGTTTGGTGGCTACGAATGATAGGGCTAGGCACAATTTTTCTACATGTGTATACCTAGTCTCGTAATCCACAAGAGTATGACTTATATAATAAACGGCTTGTTCTCGACGTGTCGAGTCCCGATGTGTGAGCATAGCTCCTATAGCATGGTCAGTGGCAGAAAGGTAAAGGTAGAAAGGATGATCATCCTGAGGTGGAATAAGCACGGGTGGCTGCAAGAGATAGGATTTGAGAGCTTCAAAGGCTTGCTGACACTCTTCACTCCATTAAAAGGCAATGTTCTTTTTAAGAAGGTGATGGAAAGGGTGACATTGATCTGAGAGTTGGGAGATGAAACACCGGATGGATTGAAGTTTACCCTGCAAACTATGTAATTGTTTGAGGTTTTTGGGTGGGGGCATTTCTAGGATAGCTTTGACTTTAGATGGATCGACCTCAATGCCACGCAAAGAGACGATAAAGCCAAGAAGTTTTCCCAAAAGAAAACCAAAGACACATTTCTTTGGTTGAAGCCAGACTGAATATTGCAACAGGTGATCGAAAATAATGGTTAAAACATCGAGATGTTCACTGTGATGTTTAGATTTGACAAGAAGATCATCGACATAATCCTCAAGGATAGTGTGCATAATGTCATAAAAAATGTAAGTCATAGCCCGCTGATAGGTAGCACCAGCATTCTTAAGGCCAAATGGCATGACACGATAACAGAAGGTTCCCCAAGGAGTTATGAAAGAAGTTTTATGTTGATCGGCCGGGGCTACCAAAATTTGATTGTATCCCGAAAAACCATCCATGAGAGAAAGCATTTCATGGCCCACAGTGAGATCAACAAGTTTATCAATACTTGGGAGGGGGAAGTCATCCTTGGGGCAAGCGAGGTTAAGGTCTCAGAAATCTGTGCATATCCAAAGTCCCCCCCGTCGCTTTAGTGACAGGTACGATGTTAGAAATCCATTGAGGATAATCAATAGGCAAGATGAATGAAATAGAAAGAAGTCGTTGAAGCTCTTCTTTGACCAAGAGGGCAATGCATGGATGCATTTTTCTCAGTTTTTGTTTAACTGGTTTGGAATCGAGGTTTAGGGTGATGTTATGGATGGCAATGGTAGGATCAATTCCTGGCATGTCAGCGTAGGACCAGGCGAAAGCTTGGTTGCGGGTATGGAGAAAGGTAGTAAAGGCGGCTTGTTCTGATGTGTTGAGGGATTGTCCGATCTTCACAACATGAGGATCCTCCTCTGTGTGGATGTTGATTTCTATAGTCGACTCATTCAACATGGTTTTAGTTTCAGATGGTAAGGCACGTTGAATATAGGAGTCATCCGCACCAAGGTAAGTGAGGATGGAGTCGTCATCCTGGCACTCAACAACATTAATCGAAGGTGAATCCTCTTCGATCATGTCTAGATACAGAAGGGGAAGAGAAGATGGGTCCTCATTATCTCGTTGATAAGTGAGAGGACCTATGAAGATAGCATTTATGAAAAAAAAAAGTTGGGAGGGATAGATTCAGGGTCTATCGACTTTGTGGATGATGATGGCAAAGTGGGGTGATGATGGTTTGGTAGGGGTGACATCGTCTTCTTCCAGGATACAACTGACACGAGGTGTCTCCTGTGTAGGTGTTTCAGGAAAATCGAGACCACTGCGATCATTGTGTTTGCGTGTAGTCACGGGAATGAGTGTATTTCAGCCTTGCTCATAAAGACCAAAACCAAAGCCTTTCCAAGCACAGCGAGTCAAGAAGGTGAGGGCGAAACAACGATTTGTCAAGTATTGAAAATCGGATTAGAAGGGAACCACACCAAGAGGAGGTTCAGGGGTAATGGAGGATGCGTCAACACCCCCATACGTTAGGTTGGTGCGGCAATGGGGTGGTCCGTAAGAGATTACCTTCCCCACGTGACGGTCGTAGGTGGGATGTGCATGTAACTGTCCATACTCCTGCGGGGTATGGAAATAACTAACGTTATATAGCCGGTACTCCCCCAGCGTAAGGCGTTGAAAAACGTCTACTAAGGGGTCGGAGGTTGGGATGTTATCTGCGGGAAAGGAAGTAATATTTGTAACGGCGGTTTCATTGGTTGAAGGCGTAGGTGCGTCGAAAGTAGATGGCTGGGTTGGATGAATGGGTGTCTTGACTGGTAATCAATTACATCATTAGGTTGATACAACATATTACCAGTTGTGAGGGGGGAGGATCAGCTTTTCGTGTCGACTTCCCTCTTACTCAAATTTTTGCATCTATGAAGGTGGAGGGAACCATCCCTAGCCCGATCCAAGGCGGCCTAACCAACATTTTTATTGGAACTCCTCCCCTCAAGACATAGAAGAGTTCGGGTAAGTACGTGGTTCCTATACAATGTTAGGCTCATGGTGCCAAAGTAGAAGTAATAGCATCATTTGAATGACGCCAACATAGGGGTTGGTCACACATGTACTATAAAGGGAATATTCATCTTTGTTGAAAAGGCTTTGAAGAGATATGTTTCGGCTAGTGCCGCCCTTCAATCTAACATGACGTACCCGAATATCTTAATGTACGCTGAATGAAAAAAAGAGCACAGGGTCAGGATCTTTAGCACCAAAGTCGATAATTTTCATCTTCGATAGAACTGACAGAGGCGGCTTGCTGTACAGAGACAAGTGGTTGGGGAGAATGATTGTTGGTGAGCAAAGCAACGTGATTGGTGTTAAATAGAGGTAACAGACTGCAAGAGGTTTTCATAGTAAACTCTATCCCTTGAAAGTCTAACGAGAGATGTTTCGATGGATTCCATAGTCTGAATGAGATCATCAATGTCATTTTTACAAAAGGCAATTGGTGAAGTTGTTTGATCATAGTTCAATGGGCAATGGCCATTAGAGTGGTATAAAGGCGGGTCGTGAATCCCACTTTGGTGGTGGTGCAAAGGGATGGTGGACGGAGAAAGAGATGTCGCAGGGCGTGTTTTTCTTTCACTTCCCATGTTTTCTTGCCCGAGTGGCAACACTAATCATATTGACTCGTGAACATGAGAGGAGAGAGAAAGAAGGTAGGGATAGGTCAGGTTTTCGAGAGGTGGGGCTGTATGTAATATGAAAAGATTTGGTGAAGGCGGGGGGGGGGGGGACAGGTGGTTGTTATAGGAGAGGGAATTGAAGCTTAAAGGTCTCTCTCTCATAAGTGCTTTCTTTAACTGTCTATCTGAGAGACGGTGACGGGCGGCAAAGTATGAGTTTCACTGCTTTAAAGCATCCTTAGTCAGTCCTGGGCTTGTGCTGCTCGGTGGTAGGTAAGTGCAGATTTTAGACTCATCGAACCTATAGGTTTGAGATTAGAGGGATCATCAGGTTCTAAGTAGGGGGTAGGAAAATAGTCGCATCTCCAACAACATAGAAGGATTTTGAGTAAGATCTTTTGAGTGGTTCAAAGTCAGACGAAAATGAGGGGATCTGACTGGGTCGATTTGGGTGATGAATGGGGTGTGGTGGTTTGTTAGGGGGGTGGAGTTCAGCCAAGGAGTGTTGATAATGGGTTTACCTAACCGTGGTTTCTTTGACATAGAAGCGATGTTGGATGATGAGGCCCCAGATAAATGAGGTCAAATTGAATCCACGTCATTTTATGTACTTTTGAAGTTTCCCTCATTTTTACATTGGTAGATGCGCCATACTTGATTGACTACCAATTGAGAGTCACCGAAAATATTCATGGATTTGACACCCCTAGTGTAACCACACTGGAGACCCAAAAACAAAGGGCCTCGTATTCCACGTATTATTAGTGCAGGGGAAATCAGCCGAATGAAAGAGGCATAGGCTCAGCGTCAAGAGACTTAGAACAATGTCGGCTCCTCCGCCGCGCTGCATTAGACCATCGAAGAAGAGTGCATTTGCTACGACCCTTACCCTATGAAAGAGTTGGCGATGAGTTTCGTCAAGGAAATTAAATTTGGTGAATGTGTCCCCAGGTAACGGGGCCTCGCAAGGTTTGGTTACAATAGTTTTGTCCCTTTGATTGACTTCTGTTTGTACAACTCAGGTCGAGGTCGGCGAGAGCATAAGCATCGGGCTCTGCGTATGTTGAATGTGGGTTGTCTTACATATAATGAATGGTGGTCCGTGTCGGTGATGACAAAAGTTTTTGTGAATTCTGAGGTATGTTGCGAGTTTGTGGCTACGAAGATAGGGCTAGGCGACAATTTTTCTACATTGTATCCCCTATCTCGTAATCCACAAAGTAAATGACTTTAATATAAACGGCTTGTTTCTCGACGTGTCGGTTCCCTATGTGGGCAAGCTCCTATAGCATGGTCTGGCAGAAAGGTAAAGGTGAAAGGATGATCAGCCTGATGGTGGAATAAGATCGGGTGGCTTTCCATAGATAGGGATTTGACGACTTCAAAGGCTGCTCAAACCTCTCACATCCATTAAAAAAAGCTCAATGTTCTTTTTAAGAAGGGGCTGGAAAGGGTGAACCATTGATCTGCGAGTTGGGAGATGACACACACGAGGGATTGAAGTTTAACCCTGCAACCTATTGTAATTGTTTGAAGGTTTTTGGGTGGGGTGCATTTCTAGTAGCTTTGACTTTTAGATGGGCTCGACCTCAATTGCCACGCAAGAGAAACGATAAAGCCAGAAGTGTTTCCCAAAAGAAACCAAAGACCATTTTTTTGGTTGAAGCCAGACTGCAATATTGCACAGGTATCGAAAATAATGGTTTAAAAACATCGAGATGTTCACGTGATGTTTCGATTGACAAGAAGATCATCGACATAATCCTCAAGATATTGTGCATAATGTCATAAAACTGTAACTTATATCCCGCTGTAGGGGTAGCACCAGCATTCTTAAGGCCAAATGGCATGACACGATACTATAAGGTTCCCCAAGGAGTTAGAAAGAAGTTTTTAATGTTGATCGCCGGGGCTTCCCAAAATTTGATTGTATCCCGAAAAAAAAAAAAAAAAACCTCCAGAGAGAAGGCATTTCATGGCCCACCGTGAGATCACAAGTTTGTCAATACTTGGGAGGGGGAAAGTTCATCCTTGGGGCAAGCGAGGTTAAGTCTCAGAAATCTGTGCATAATCCAAAGTCCCCGCCTGTCGCTTTATGACAGTACGAATGTTATCAATCCATTGAGGATAATCAATAGCAGATGAATGAAATAGCAAGAAGTCCGTTGAGCCTTCTTTTGACCAAGAGGGCAATGCATGGATGCATTTTTCTCAGTTTTTGTTTAACTGGTTTGGAATCGAGGGTTTAGGGTGATGTTATGGATGGCAATGGTAGGATCAATTCCGGCAATGTCAGCGTTAGGACCAGGCGAAAGCTGGTTGCGGGTTATGGAGAAAGGTAGTAAAGGCGGCTTGTTCTGATGTGTTGAGGATTGTCCGATTCTCACAACATGAGGATCCTCCTCGTGTGGATGTTGATTTCTATAGTCGACTCATTCAACATGGTTTTAGTTTAAGATGGTAAGCACGTTGAATATAGGAGTCATCCGCACCAAGGTAAGTGAGGATGGAGTCGTCATCCTGGCACTCAACAACATTAATCGAAGGTGAATCCTCTTCGGTCATGTCTAGATACAGAAGGGGAAGAGAAGATGGGTCCTCATTATCTCGTTGATAAGTGAGAGGACCTATGAAGATAGCATTTATGAAAAAAAAAAGTTGGGAGGGATAGATTCAGGGTCTATCGACTTTGTGGATGATGATGGCAAAGTGGGTGATGATGGTTTGGTAGGGGTGACATCGTCTTCTTCCAGGATACAACTGACACGAGGTGTCTCCTGTGTAGGTGTTTCAGGAAAACCGAGACCACTGCGATCATTGTGTTTGCGTGTAGTCACGGGAATGAGTGTATTTCAGCCTTGCTCATAAAGACCAAAACCAAAGCCTTTCCAAGCACAGCGAGTCAAGAAGGTGAGGGCGAAACAACGATTTGTCAAGTATTGAAAATCGGATTAGAAGGGAACCACACCAAGAGGAGGTTCAGGGGTAATGGAGGATGCGTCAACACCCCCATACGTTAGGTTGGTGCGGCAATGGGGTGGTCCGTAAGAGATTACCTTCCCCACGTGACGGTCGTAGGTGGGATGTGCATGTAACTGTCCATACTCCTGCGGGGTATGGAAATAACTACGTTATATAGCGGTTACTCCCCAGCGTAAGGCGTTGAAAAACGTCTACTAAGGGGTCGGAGGTTGGGATGTTATCTGCGGGAAAGGAAGTAATATTTGTAACGGCGGTTTCATTGGTTGAAGGCGTAGGTTGCGTCGCAAGTAGATGGCTGGGTTGGATGAATGGTGTCTTGACTGGTATAAGTAATCATTAGGTGATACAACATATTACAAGTTTTGAAGGGGGAGGATCAGCTTTTACGGTTGTAGGACTTCCCCTCGTACTCAAATTTTATGCATCTATGTAAGGTGGAGGGAACGCATCCATAGCCCGGATCCAAGGGCGGCCTAACAACATGTTGTATTGGAACTCTCCCTCAAGGACATAGAAGAGTTCGGGTAAAGTACGTGGTCCTATACACATGTTAAGGATCATGGTGCCTAAGTAGAAGTAATAGCATCATTGAATGATCGCAACATGATGGGGTTGGCACACATGTAACTAGAAGGGATATTCATTTGTTGGAAGGCTTTTGAAGAGATGATGTTTAGGCTAGTGCCCCGTCAATCATAACATGACGTACCCGAATATCCTGAATGTACGCTGAGATGAAAAGAGCAGGGTCAGGATCTTTAGCACCAAAGTCGATAATTTCATCTTCATAGAAACTGACAGTAGCGGCTTGCTGTACAGAGACAGAAGTGGTTGGGGAGATGGATTGTTTGGTGAGCAAAGCAACGTGATTGGGTGTTAGAATAGAGGTAACAGGCAAGGTTTCATTAGGTAAAACCTCTATCCCTTGAAGGATCTCAACGAGAGATTTTCGATGAGATTCAGAAGTCTGAATGAGATCATACAATGTCATTTTTACAGGCAATTGGTGAAGTTGTTTGATCATAGTTCGATGGGCAATGCCATTAGAGATGGGATAGGCGGGTCCGTGAATAACCACTTTAGGTGGTGGTGCAATCGGGATGGTGGACGGAGAAAGAGATGTCGCAGGCGTGTTTTCTTTCACTTTCCCATTGTTTTTCTGCCCTCGAGTGGCAACACTAATCATATTGATCTCGTGAACATGAGAGGAGAAAGAAGGTAGGGATAGGTCATGGTTTTCGAGAGGTGGGGCTGTGTAATAATGAAAAGATCTTGGTGAGGGCGGGGACAGGTGGTATAGGAGAGGGAATTGAAGCTAAAGGTCTCTCTCTTCATAAGTTGTCTTTCTTAACTTTTCTATCTGAGAGAGGTGACGGGCAAAGTATGGTTTTCAATGCTTTGCATCCCTCTACGTCATGTCCTGGTGTGCGGTGGTAAGTGCAGATTTTAGACTCATCGTAACCTATAGGTTGAGATTTAGATGGATCATAAGGTCTAAGTAGGGGTAGGGAAATAGTCGCATTCTCCACCAACATAGCAAGGATTTTGGCGTAAGATCTTTTGAGTGGGTCAAAGTCAGACGAAAATGAGGCTATTGACTGGGTCGATTCTGGTGATGACGTGGTGTGGTTGGTTTGTATGGGGGGTGGTTTAGCCAAGGAGTTTTGATAATGGGTTTTACCTAACCGTGGTTTCTTTGACATAGAAGCTATGTTGGATGATGAGGCCACAGATGACTTGGTATCAGAAAACAACCACGGGGAAATAGGAGTGACGAAAAACAAATCTTTTGATGATGGAATTTGTTTAGGGTTGATAGGTGGACAGGATACGTAGGGTGACGGTGTTGCTATACCCTTGGATTTCTGTATGGGTGCAAAAGGCATAGGTCGCTTTAAAGAAAACGCAGGAGGTATGATATATTGATGTAAGGTAGAGGGATGGGGTCCCAATATGGAAGGTAGGTGTGACGATGATGGTTTTAGTTGTGATAGAGGCATAGGTTGAGGAGATTGAGTCTGTCTCCTAATGGGATGGATGGCTTTATTTTTAGATAAATCAAGCCGCTTAGGTGGGTGTGTTAGACTAGGTATGGGTAAGGTCCCAAGCGTAGGGGAAGATTTGGCTAAGTTAATAGAAGTGGACGAGGTATTTGGTAGAGATGAGGGGGGTGAAGATGAGGACATGGGCATTTTAAGCTTCTGTAAACACTTCGGGTATATGGTAGAGGCATCAGGATCAGTCATTTGCATTTGAGTAGAATATGGCGTACTCAAACGTTCCCATAGAACCTGTCTATCTTCTATGGAATGACAGTCCTCACGTGTTAATAGGAACTTTTGTATGGAAGAAAGGTGGGTTGTGATTCCGGTCCACTGTGGGTGTGATACAAGGGGTATATGAGGCACTGTATCAATGGTCGTTAAGAGGTCAACCGGTTGCTGAAAAGATTTAGGTGATGAAGGAATAATAGGTAGGAGGGCATGTTTGAGAGGATCTGTCATGTTTAAAGAATGTGGTGATGTCGGTTTAAGAGGTTTCTCATCTAAGGATGACAAAAGAAGTGGCGAGCCTTCCTCTTGTATAGCAAGAATGGTAGAAGGAGACGTTTGGGAAATAGATAAATTAGATAACATTCGCTCATGGTCTTGCAAGGACGTGGTGTAAGAAGGCTCATTTGTGAGAAGGGAACTCTGGGTAGTTAATTCCTTGATGGGTAAAGGAACAGTAAGGATTTCAGTTTGTCTTGATGGTGAGGAAGGGGGTTCAGTTTCCTGCGTTAGTGAAGAGGTTTGATTCAGAATTTGTTCGATAGAGGTATTTGGTTGGGAATCAAAAACTACATGGATCTCATGAACACTCTCTTTGGCTAAGATATCTTGGTTTAGATTACTGTTAGAAGAATGATTCAGGAATGGTTTGTTGAATATTTTCAAATTTTGGTTAGCAGGGGTGTTAGGATTATCAAGGGCTATATCCCCTGCATCAACCATTTCCTGAACTATGTTTTTCAACATCTTGCAGTTCTCATGACTGTGTCCCTTCACGTGGTGGAAGTTACAGAAGTCATTTTCTTTGTACCAGGAAGGTATGGCGCAAGTGGAATCAAACCCGGAATGAGGTTTAACAGGAGGTAAGGTAATGGCTCCTGCTTTGAGCAATTTTTCCAATATCACGCCATATGTTTCTCCCAAGGGAGTGTAGTTGATGGGTTCTGCTTTATACTTATAGGTGGTTTTTGGCGGGGTATTAGACGGTGGTTGGGATTTTACCATCACCGCGTGCACGGTCCCTTTTGATTTCAAAGTGGTCGATGGGTGAGGATTGGTGGTGTTAGGTTTGTTGGTGGAATCTTGGGTTCGGAAAGTGGGGTTTTTGTTACGCAACCACAATTTCTCTTCCTCTAAGGCTCGAATCTCTAATTTTCGAGCCATAGTAAAGGCCTCGTCAAATGTACGGAAAGTTTGAATTTGGAGGGTAGGAGAGATGTGCTTAGCGCAGGCCCGCGTAAACAGTTCGATAAGTTCGGTCTGAGGTAAGGCATAGGTAAGTTGGTTGATAAGGCCCCGCCATCGTCCAACGAAATCTGCGATAGATTCATCTTCAAATTGTCAGATGGCATAGAGGTCGGTGATAGATACTTTCTTGGCAATGTTAATGGAGAAATGATCCAAGAAAGATTGGGCTAGCTGGTTAAAAGAGAAGATTGAGTACTGGGTTAAAGCACTGTACCACTCCAAAGCGGGTCCTGATAAGGACATGGCAAAGGTGCGGAGTAGTAAAGCGTCTTCGTGAGAAATCAGATAGCAGGCATGTCTAAATGATCGCAAGTGTTGTTGAGGGTCCTCCTTACTGTTAAAACGGGTAAATTTTGGTAATTCCCATTGAGGAGGATATGAATGAAGGGGGACTGAAGGGTGGATAGGCTCCTGAAAAACTTGCTCGTATGTCAAGGCGCTACGACTTCCTGAAACAGAAGCCTCCAGGTTTTTCATTTTGTCCATCATTTGTTTAATTAAATCAGTAGTTGGATGAGATGATGGTGTGGTTGTGGTAAACAGAGACAAATTGGGCCAAGGGCCACCGCTAGACAATGGTGGGGTTAAATGTTGATAAGGTATGGAGGACGACTGTGTTGAGGCAACCGAATAGGCATGTCCTATATAAGCTGTTGAGGTTACCGGATATGTGTGTGGAAATGAAAAGGTGGGCAGAGCTTGAGAAGGAAAGCTCGTGTGGATAGGTGGCAGAGAGCAAGTCATGAACGGAATAGTCTGTAAGAGAGACGAGGTAGGATCAGTCGGCGGTAATGACATGTTGGGCCCAAGATTAACCAAAGGAAAGCCAATCTGTGCCGTATGGACCCCTGAAGCTGCTGAGGTAGACGATGGGACTAAGGATGCAGAAGGCAAAGCGGAGTTATCAGGTGGAGAAGGGGCTAAATGAGTAGCTATACTGATAGGCATGCCAACAAGGAGTTGACCGTCAGGTGTATGGTCAAGGGCATGAGACAAATAGTACTGTACAGCGCTAGGATTAGCATCCAGAAATTTGGAAAATTCTTTATCTCCCACAGGAATTTTAGGAACCTCGTTGGTATCTGTAGGATTCCCCACAAAATGTGAAGGGGGTGATTCAGGCAAAGGAATAGAGCAAGCATGTGAAACCATGGCGGCGGCTTGATTTCGAGTGATAACAACCATGGAGAGGAGTACATAGTAGGGTTTCAATCTATCAGGAACAGAAATAGACCCAGAATGGTGAAATTAGTAGGTTGCTGGTTTGTCAGGAACTATAAAAGACATTAACTGATATCGGTCTGATAACTGATGTCGGTTAGACTATAGCCAACGTCGGTCAGTTAACCGATGTCGGTGTAATAAGACTGGTATAAGAAAATATAAGAAGCTATTGATTTGATTGTTAACAACGCTCAGTATATTTATCAAATTGTTCTAAGGTAATCAAAGAAGACAGTGTATAACAGAGAAAACAGAACTGAAAACAAACAAGATGCACACGAAAATCCAGAGACTAACCCTAGGGTTAATTTTAATTATTGTGGGCTTATGCCTTTAGACGTGGAATG
Organism: Taxus chinensis; assembly: GCA_019776745.2. Taxonomy (NCBI): domain Eukaryota; kingdom Viridiplantae; phylum Streptophyta; class Pinopsida; order Cupressales; family Taxaceae; genus Taxus; species Taxus chinensis. The sequence continues at coordinate 215,436,443 of CM034147.1, forward strand.
ATGTCAATCCTAAACAAAAGACTTAGGGGAAATGTCAAGTTTGTTTTGGCTTATAAGGTTACCTCAATCGGGCGGAGGAATACCGCGGAAAAGGGGGGATGTTATGAGCTGTTGTGTTAATTGTGAAGTGATTCAGTATGTGTTGTGCAGTGAAAGTAAGATTAATTTCCTGTCAATACCGTGGAAATCACCCCCACGTGTACGACCTGTTACTTAGTCTATGTTCACTAGAATTGAAAACAGCAAGCAAGAATGTAATGTACGTGTTTTAAACCCAAATTGAAAATGATATTCGATGAAGAAAATGAGATGACTTTCACTAATACGAAACTGGGAAAGCAAGACAAATTCTTCACTAAATATAACAAAAACAGCAACAGCAAGTATGCTTCCTAAAATGAAAGCAAGCAAGAGAAACAAAAACCCGAAATGGGTCCCACCGGGCGTGCCAAAATGTTTCACACGGAATGTTTCGGCTCTGCAGAATAGACTTGCTTCTATCCTATCATTCCTTTGAGAAATAGATAAGGTCGAGGGCTAGGAGGAATACCTGTTGAATGTTGAGATGGTGTGCGCGTACCATAGAGAAAGATCAGATCGACTGTGAAGAACTCCTTTTTGTCTTGGAAGGACTACCTGCAAGTAAGAATACAAGACCACAAGATTTTAATTAGACAACAAATGAGGGATTTGCCTTAGGCCCAGGAAATATAAAAACTTCCTTTCGAAGGTGGTCAGTTCCCCTTTTAATATGATTCAACACAAATGATAATATAGAAATCTATTGCAAAATCATGATTTAGGTATCTCGTTACAAAGCAATAGAAACTAAACTATCAATAATAAAGTGTCACGTTGTTTGTTCGGTTACTGGTCGTTGATACGTTCAGGTTGAGTTATAGGGATAAACCAGGCTGGATTTGGGGTTGTTAGGTGGCAAATAGGTAAGCAAAAGGGTTTTGGGGTATAGGTCACAGTGACCGATGGCGGTCACTGAGTAACCGACCACGATTAGAGAACCGCTACCGGTATAGGATAATCGACACCGGTAGGGTCAGTAATCTAGGTTCTTCTGGGTATAGATTGGTTGCAAGGTGATTGTGGGGTTATTGAGATTGGGGGATGGCTGAGGGGAATGATGGGAGGATAGGGAAGACTCAGAGTGTGGTAAAATGGCCTTCTGGGCAATATCAGGGTGTGTGGGTGAAGGTTAAGTGCAGTAGTGGCTGGTAGTAGATCTAGGAATAAACTTATGATTACTATTAATCAACAGGCTCAAGAAAATGGTGCTTAGAAACATATAACATACTACTTACTTGCCCCTGATGTAGATGCAAGTTTCAAGACTGTGATGATGAAGAAAGGACCCAAGTTGGATGCAGTTTCCTCTTCTGATGCTCGGATGAGTGTTACTGGGCTCTGGTTATTCAATTGCAGTCTTGGGCTTGATGTCCTTCTCTGCAATCTCTTCTTGTTTCTTCACTTGTCTCTGCTCGGCCAAGCAAAATCTAGATTCTCTCGATGATTTCTCCTTCTCCCGATAAAATGAAAATCCGATCCTTGTTTTTGGTTGGAAGTGGTCATTTACGGGGAACTGATGGCGGTTATGCAATTGACGGCGGTCGAATAGGAACCGGTATCGGTCCGGTCAAAGCGGGCTATTTTTGGTAAAATAGCCAGCTTTCCCTCCTTTTCTTCCGAGGGATTGGTAGTGGGCTTGGTCAAGTCATTATGAAGTTGGTTTTAGGTGTGGATGAGGAGTAATTAGTCATAGGTGTGGAATTGGACCAAGTTATAGGTCTTAATTAGGTTAGTTTAGGGTTAAGACTAGGTCATGATGAGGTGGCGACATGAGGTGGCAGGTATGGTTATGTGGATTTATTAATTATAAGGTAATTAATAAATAATTGTGTAAGGTTTAGGTGGTGAGGTTAGGTTGCGAAATGTGATGCGGGTCACAAGGGGTCGTAAGACACAAATTTGGTGTCTACACACTTTACAAAAATTTTATTAAAAATTTACAAGTATTGTAGCAACTATAACAAATTACAAAAAAGGAAGGGAGGTTTTGTGGACAAAGGCAGCTGAGGATAGTTTTTGGTTCTTGAAGAGGAAGGTGACAGAAGAACCCATTTTGGCACTACCAGATTTTGATAAAGTGTTTGAGGTTGATTGTGACGCCTCACATGTGAGTATTAGTCTTGTTAAGTCAAGGTGGAAAGCCAATAGCTTTCTTTAGTGAGAAACTAAATGAGGTAAGAAAGAACTACTCTACTTATGATGTGGAATTTTATGCAATTGTACAAGCATTAAGGCATTGGAGGCATTACTTAGTGCCTAAGGAGTTTGTGTTATTTACAGACCACATAGCCCTGAAGTATGTGAATACCCAAAAGAAGTTAAATAGTAGGCATGCAAAGTGGGTATCATTTTTGTAGGGTTATACTTTTTCTCTAAAACATAAATCAGGGAAAACAGAATCAAGTTGCAGATGCATTGAGTAGGCGTGTGACTTTGTTTACCACTATGGAAAATGAGGTGGTGGGTTTTGAAGCAATAAAGGGTTTGTATTATTCTGATTCTGATTTCAAGGATATTGTTGAAAGGTTAATTCGTCCATTGTTAGACAATGTAGGAGATGTCCTGGATGAGTACATTTTACAGGATGGCTACCTATTCAAGGGATGCCAACTATGTATTCTAGTTGGGTCTATGAGAGAGAATATAGTGAAAGAGTTGCATAGTAGAGGATTGGCTGGGCATTTCGGTAAAGATAAGATGATATCCTTAGTAACAGAGAAATACTATTGTCCAAATCTTAACAAAGATTTGGTAATATATGTGGATAGGTGTCAAATTTTCCAAGTCTTGAAAGACCATGCAAAAAATAAAGGGTTGTATATGCCATTTCCTGTTCCTAAAGGGTCGTGGACAGATCTGAGTATGGATTTTGTTTTAGGATTACCAAAAACACAATGAGGTAATGATTCAATTTTTGTGGTTGTTGATAGGTTTTCTAAGATGGTTCATTTTATTGCCTACAAGAAAACAAGTGATGCAATAGGCGTAGCAGATTTGTTTTTCAGAGAAGTTTGTTTGCATGGTGTTCCAAAAACCATTACTTCAGATAGGGACACAAGGTTCTTAAGTCACTTCTGGCAGACTTTATGGAATAAATTGGGAACTCAACTACAGTTCAATAGTGCTTATCATCCTCAGACTGATGGGAAAATAGAGGTGGTCAATCAAATTTTGGGAAACCTATTAAGGCGCGTCGTTGGGGAAAAGCGAAAACAATGGGACTCAACATTACTACAAGTTGAGTTTGCATATAACAGTTTTATAAATAGATCCACAGGAAAGTCACCATTTTCAATTGTGTATGGGATTAATCCAAATGGGGTGTTATATTTGATATGGTTACTAGTTGATGGAAGAGTCAGTGATGATGTAGAAGCATTTGCCGAACATATACAACAATTGTAGGAAGAAGTGCAGAAGAAGCTGCAGAATAGTAATGATAAGTATAAGGAAATAGCAGATGTGCACAGACGGAGAAAGGTATTTATAGTTGGTGAGTTGGTTATGGTATATCTGTAGAAGGAAAGGTTTCCAAAAGGAACCTATAACAAGCTGAAGTACAAGAAGATTGGTCCCTGCAAATTTGTGAAAAAAATAAATGATAATGCTTATGAGGTAGAATTGCCAGGGAATTTTGATATTTCTCTAGTGTTTAATGTTTCAGATTTGTATTCTTTTCATGGGGATGGTGCAGAAGGGGATTTTATTGATGAAGTAGTAGATTGGCGGCAGCAGGTTCCGGTGAAGAAGAAAGAAGAAGTGGATCAGATTCTAGATAAGAAAAAAATGGACACACGACATGGGAAATACAACAAATATTTGGTACATTGGAAAGGACTGGAACAAGAAGACAATACTTTGGTCACATAGTGGGAGATTAAGAATTTGGATGCAGATAAATGGAAGTAGTTTGAAGAAAATTTGTAGGAGCTGCATTTTTTTTAAGCAGGGAAGAATGATGCGCCAAAATTAGCAGGAACTTGACAAGGTCATAACTTGAGCTCCAAGTGTCTGTTTGAGTCCATTCTTTTTGAAACCACATGTTTCAATGAGACGAATGCACCAGAAACCAACCCTACTAGTTGGGGAAAGTTTTCGGCACATTTTTGGGCCCTAAATCCGCCATCTTGAGGCCGAAAATTAGGATTTAAGTTGTAGTTCAGCTTTTCCCTATTTTTGAGCATTAGTTAATTTTAGTCTATTAATTGCATTATGATTTAGAAATTTGGAAATTCCTGTAATTTAGGAATGTAGAAGATGTGTGGAAATTTATGTGCCTGTATGAATAAGCATGTGAACTTACTAAGAATTGCAGGTTCTAATAAACTGCTAAAAATAGTAATTTCCGCCACCTAGAGTAGATTTAGTCAAATTAGTTAGAGTTTGCTTGACAACTCGAGTTGGGAGTTTTTTTCCTATTTAGGAAACATTGTAATTCATTATTCAATAATGAAGAAGGAGATTTATTTCTTTTGGAGTTCATGTTATTTGCAGAATATCAAGTTTGTTTAGAATTTGGCTACATTAGGTCTATAACCCTAGGAGTGGGTGAGGGGGGTTGAAATGAGTTAATATTAATGTTCACCCCTCCATATTTCCCTTTTATTCTATCTATGGGTGCAACAATGCTATGGAAATTCCTATCCTAAATATATCCAATCCATGAAAACTACGAACCTATGTCACATTCCTTGGAATAGGCCATTCCAAGTAATTTCCTTCAATTTTTCCTCATCCATCCTTACTCCATCCTCTGAGATGACAAACCCAAAAAAAATAGACCTTTCTGAAGAAATCTACACTTTTTTTAATTTTACATACAAACTCTCTTTTCATAACAATTCTAATACCAATTTCAAATATAACAAGTGTTCTTCCATTGTTCTACTAAATATTAAAATATAATCAAAATAGAAAACCACAAACTTACCATTGTCAATTATTAGAGTACTCTATTCGTTTCAGTTTTCATGAATGTGATAGAGAAATTAGCATGGCTTGAATTGCATCACCATCCATTTCATACAACCCATATTTTTTTTCAAATTCTATTTTCCACTGTACCCCCCTTCATGGATTGAACCTAGTAGCACCCACTACCAAATGTAATGTCATTTTTGCACATAAACATCCATAACCAAGCATGTCATAATCTTGAGAATTATGGAATTGATACTTAATTATGATTGTATTTATTGATAATGCCTATTGTCCATACACATTTTCTAGTATCCATAATTTTTTGGAGTCAATAGTGCTATGATTTACACATGTACTCATGTTTTCTAGTTCAATAACTCTTTTTGTATCAGATATATCACTTGTCTATTTAACTCCTCACTCTGTGTTGGGCTCATATTGTACACTACCTCATTTAGTAGGGCCGGTCCTGGGATCAAATTAATATGGTGTTGTGTATCACCTCTATCGAAGGTAACCCATCAAGTAGCTCATGTAGTATGAAATCTATGTTTTTTTTAGTAAATCTACTTCCACATTAGGTATACCAAAAGCCTCTATGTCCACCTTATTTTCCATTAATCATAACACCAACCCACTTCTTTCATTTCTACAACAAAATATTTTGTATCTAACATGAGCCCTCACTCTTCTCTTCATCATTAGAAGGTATTTGAGGAAGACCACATTTTCACCATCCTTCCAAAAATTAGAAGTAATATTCCCTCCATCATGTGTAACATTTCTATCATATTTCCAAGGCATCCTTAATAATATATGGCATGCATCCATCTAGATAACATCACACCACACCTCATCCTTGAGAGGTATTCCCAATCGAAAACTTTGTTAGGCATATTTTATATATGGTTACCTTGCTCCCTTTCTTGAACCATGATATGTGATAGGGATATGATTATTTCTCATATTTAAAGACTTAATTTATCAACCATCATAGCTGAGACCATATGGGTATTCACAACTACCATGATCAAATATTAGTTTACATTTATCTAGTGGTTACAACCATCTCTCTAAATCTTGGATCATTCTCTCCATGAATGACCAGTCATTCAATTTTTCTTCATCTCTCTCATTTTATTCTTCATTTGATCCTTCATTTGTTAATGGATGTAACTCTTCATTATCACATCTGCATCTACATCCCCATTTGTATGTCTTCGTCTGAGACAAGTAACTTCTCTTGTGACCTCAAAAACTTGTCTTTGTAGCTCTTGCATATGCCTATTCATCTTGTAATAACCTGTTCTCTTACGTATATCCATGCTTATATAAAATAGAAGTAATAGATTACATAGATAAATTTAAGTTATATGGAAACCTTCACTTTAAGTCCCGCAAAATCCAAACCCTGATCTAGTACCAATTGATGTGGATCCAATTGCAATAGGTCAAAATGTCTATAAAAACACACACGTGATTTTACAAAACTCTAAATACTTCAAAATGGTTTTCTTCTCATCCTAAATACACATTAGTCTTTTACAACCTTACAATTTTATTATTATTTCCCATTATCTCTAAGAAAGTTTAACCTAAAAAGGGAAAAAACCCAAAAACTCAAAAAACCCTAAAATGTAGAACAAGATCTTGGATGGACCCCAATTTTTTAAAAGTAAATATGCCTTTGTAAATTAAGGCATACATCAAATATTTTCTTATTACATAAAACACAGAAAAAGATATTAAAACTCTAAGTGCTAGACAAGTGCTAGAAAAAACCACCAAAAAAGTTTGGAGCCAATTGTAGACCACTAGATGAATGAATTAGGCACCGAAAAAATGCAAAAAAGTCACCCAACCTTTTCTGAAATCATTGGCGTGGAACATTGTTATTAAAAATATAACACCTCTAAAAGTTTCAAGACGATCTGACTATTGGATCAATAGTTATGGTCTTTTGAAGTTATGCTCCTGTATAAAAATTAGATAAAATATAGTCAATCTCATCAATTATGCCACATTAGCTAAAACTAAAGTGAATTCCAATAATATAGTCAAATTTCATAAATTAGGTTTAATAATCCATGTCTGATTTGGGAAAATTGTGTCAAATACATCAAATTCCATCAACGAGGAAACTTTTAGTGGAAAATATTCATTGATTCATGAATATTCATGTATTTGAAATTTTTATTTTGAGAGTTTTGAAAAGATGAATCACTCACTATTTCCTGTAACGCCCAAAAAAATTTCACACATGAGACCTGAGGCTAAGAAAATATTATAATAGAAAATTTATGGAATATTTTTTTGGTTAAAAGACGGTGCATCGTTGAGATAAAACCCAGGGTTAAATACATTGGAAATTGTAAATTTTCTCAACCCACACTTTTTAAAGGGGTTTACAAGATAAATAATTTCCAAGAGATACAACAACTTTAATGCAATCTTACAATTTTACAATGTATCCCCCAAAGTGGGAAGTATGAATTTGAAAATAAAGTAAAACAATGCTATCTACAACAACTTTCAAGTCTTCAAGAAGTATTTCTTCTCCACAAAGGTAGCTCCAACTTAGGCATTCTTCATCTTCACAATGGGATCACATACAAGGAAGGGGGAGTAGGAAATTCTCTCCACCCAACCTTAAATCCATTAAGGGAATAATCCATTCCCTTAATGGCCCACAAGCCCTAACCAAGGAACCATGAAAGGAATTGAACAACATTGACAATTATCACAAATAGGCTTCTCAACAAAACACACATACAAGACAAGCAACACCACTAAGTTCACATAACCACCAAGTTTACACATACACATCAAAACAAAGGTTTGAGGATCAAACCAAATAGACCAAGGGATATGGGAGACCACCTCCTTATGCCTCCTAAGTGAATTGGGAGTCTTTCCCTAAGCCTCCAAGTGCATAAAATAATCACACAATTCCTTATCTCTCCCTTGCAACAAGAAACAAATCCATGAATCCCTTTTCTCTCCCCACAGGAAAGAATCCCATTCACACTCCCACAAAATTTACATTTCTCACATGAACTCCCTTTTCCCTCCCCAATGGTCCCATAAACCCTTCTCAACACACCCAACTAAGGCCAACTACTCAACCAACCCACATAACACCATCACAAGATAAAAATACTTTTGACAAGCACAACATTGTTTACAACAAAAAAGTAACATAATCATAAAAGTGTGGAGATCCTACCTCTCCATCAAGATCCAATAATAACATTCACAAGCCTCTCCAAATCCAAGCCAAGCACTCCAAAAGCTCCCAAACCCAAAAGTGCACAAGAAGCAAAATGAGAAAGTAACCCCCATTCCAACCAAAAGTCACAAATAAATAGAATTGGGAAGTGAGGATGATGAGGTGGCTCCATGTAGGATGCCACTTCATCATCCCCCATCATCACACTCAAGTCAAAACATCAAAACCAAGAAATATCAATGCACAAGCAAGGACTATAACAACCCACATGGCTAAAAACTTACACACAATGATTTCAAGAGACAAAATAAATTTGGGAAGAAAGAAAAAGCAATGATTTTTCTTCTCTTACACTCAAATATGGAAAAAGAAGTAAAAATTGAGCTTCGTAACCCATAGGTAAGGTTGTTGGGCCAAATTCAGAGGTATAGGACAAGCCTTGATTGTCCCACAAGTCTCCAAAATTGCTCCCCAAGTCAAAATCCGAATTTTGAACTTGGGGTGGGGTAAAATACTCCCAAATCAACATAAATTCATCTTACACAAGGACTTCAAGATCACATCATTACTATAAGTCACATCTCTTCTTTGGTTAAACTAAACATGAGGGATTAAGTCTAATAAAAACACAATCGCACATGCTAATAAAGTGAAAAATTCTCCAAATTTAAAATACACAAAACATAAATAAGCACATGAAAAAATTAAAGAAAGGAACACAATTCACCCCATGGCCAAACATGTGAAATCACCCCCCATGGGTGACCTCCAAACTAGACAAGCAAGACACAACACAAAACAACATTACACAAGTTGTCAATTTGGCCTCGTTTCTCAATGATCGACATCTTTTCGTGGTTGGTCTCCTATCCCCTTCGATTTTTGTGATAAAATTCTTACACACAACAAATACTTCTCTAGCCTTTCGTTCGTATTAACAACATCGAGAAATCATGTGTGTGTGTGTGTGTGCTCCAAATTCATCATTCAACATTTAACAATTCTATTATCCATCAATATGCCAAAATCTAACCCTTACATCCATGAGATTACAATTATATTCCAACATCTTAGAAACATAACATGTCAGTGTAAAATCCATATCTTGAAAATCAACATGCATCTAACTGTCTAACATCACTATCTAGTGCATCATGATAAAACATAAACATCATAGTGTCAATAATTCACATATCAGTATAATCTAGCATCTACTGATCAATTTATCATAATCAAATGTCTAAACATTAGTCCAATAGTATCAATATCAAAATAAAACAATGTTAAAGAGGAGTGGGCACAACAAGGTTGTTCCTAAAATCTAGGAAACAACTCACAACAATAAACTATATATGTAGGTTGTTTAAAAACCCTACATAACAGTTCATAAATAATATTAGAGTACTAACAATACATTAACCCACATATAAATATATAATGTTAGCACTATATGAGGTATACCTAACAATAAGAGGATATATATGTAGTTCATAAGAATTCTATAGCTTATTTAAGATTTAATATAGAATATATTTGAGTTTTTTCTTAAAATTCCATTGTAATATAAATATTTTCTTTTTTTGATATTTCTTGTAAGTTTAAGTGTAGGATTTTATAAAAACATTTATTTTTAAAACATTAGAGGATGAATGTCAGATGCTAGATCACTTTAGAGAAGTTTGGTCTCGTCTCTAGATTGTCTTTTACTCCAAAATTATATAAAATACTTTCTCTAAAAGTGCAGGACTCATATAATTCAAAACTAAAAAACCATAGAAATTCTACAGAAAGATCATGGCTTCTAGAAAAATCAATAAAGTTTCTTTAAAAGGAATAAGACTTATAACATCAAACTATAGACTATATTATAATAAATCTAGATTATATTACAATAGGTCTAGAGTGTATTGCAATAGCTTCGTATTGTATTGCAACTAATCCAAAGTATTATGTGGAAACTCCAGCCTTCATGAGGAAAATCCAAGAATTTGTAGACTCAATACAAACATGTTTTGATAAAGTAAGTGGTGTTCTAAGATATAAAAATAATCTATGTTTACAACATTCTGATTTTTATAAAAATGTACAAATGGAATTAAAAATCCATATGCAGATAGAATATTCAAATACATGAATTTAACATTCTCCTAATTCTACATTTAATATGAATGAATAATAGCATATTAGTTGCTAGTTGATAATAAATGTCTTCCAAGTTTGTATCCTTTGAAATTGGAAAAGCTATTTAAGTTACACTCTCCCAGGTTGTGCTCTTAGTATAATGGTATGAGTTGCAATGTTTGAGTAGAAGTAGTTTAGAATAAACATCTTCCACATTTGTCTCCTTTTCAAGTTCAATAAGTAGTTACACACTTCCATGTATTGCTCCTATTCTAAAGGGATGCGTTATGGTGGTTTGAAACAAGTATTTATGAATAAATATCTTTAATTATTGTCTCCTTTGATAATGGAAGATGTAGTAAATTTATTCTCGAGAACATAGGTAGGTAGTTCTATATTCTCAGAGGTGATGAGCTCTAAGTACATGTCCAAAAAAATCAATGTGGTAGAATAGAGAATCATAATTTTTTAATATATTTTTTGATCATGACAAATATGTAGTTTGAATACCTTGACAGTAATTTCTATTTAGTTATTTACATAACTTTGAGGGAAGATCACGTGCCCCTTCTTCTGGAAGGAGGATGTTGTTTTTCTATTTTCCTAGAATAGAATTGTTATTTTTTATTGACTAAATTCTAGAACCATTATGTGTTTAATTCATTATTTTACGTGAATCATCACTTACAACCATTTATTTTCATTTATTTATTTTGAACTATTCATTTTAGTTGTTTAAATTAGGTTTATTTTAAGCTATTTGAATAGTTGTTGAATTCCATTTCAACCATTTTAAATTCTAAAGAAAAACATGGGTAAATATTTATTTCCTTTAGCCCTTTTTTCAAATAGCCTTGGACATCACCCTAGACTGAAAAATCAATTATATTAATTGAAAAGGATAAAATGACACTAATAATTTATGTTGGTGAGATACACTGTATGAAATAGATATCATCATTAGAATTAATCGAATTTATTATGCATGAATACAAAGGTGTCATATATATGATAATAACTTGAGGATTAATAATTATTTCATAGAATTGAAAAACATTGGTGCTCTTGGTTAAGCATTGATGGTTAAAATCATGGTGTTTCTCCATAAGACATGGGAATATTCGTTATGAAATATGATGTTCCACATATTTCGATATTATGAAAAGGTATTTTGTGGTTAAGTGTAAATTTACAAAATCAAGTAAAAGGTATTACTATATAAGAAAGATTTTATGCAAGTAGTAAATATTTGTTGATTTTGTTTTTTTGTAACATTGGGGATTGGCATGGATAAGATAGGATTCAATGGATTATGCATAAACTAGTTTTCGCATTAAACTTCTATGCAACATGCTTAGATGTGGATTAATATAAGTGTTAATGTTTATTCTTTCATTCTAAATATTTTAGGGGATCAAATATTTATTGTGAAATCAAAAGTTCCTATATCAATAACCATATGTAAGAAGAAAATCAACACCCTATTCAATCCAATTTTAAAATTTCTTTAATGGTATTCCCGAGTTTTAAAATATCACATTAATTAAATTAAGATGTAGCATTCATTTTTTTACTGACCCATTTAATTAAGTATTATTTATGCTCCATTATATGTATTCCCTTCATTACACAATCTTACATAATTTATTTAATATTTTATGCCTATGTTACGGTTTTCCAAAGTAATTTTTAAAATTTCATTTATTTAGATGTCATATATTTGAAAATATGTATAGATCAACTATATTAAATATAAGCGAGAGGTATATCCCTTATGTAAGATCCAACTCATATGCATTCTCCACAACATACCTTGAGAATCTTCATGCCCTAATATTCTTCCACTTGTTCTTTTCATAATCTCCTTATATGAACCTTATTTTAAATTAGAGCATAATAACTAAGTCACAAAAATATACTATATAAGTCTTTAATTCACATTATTATGGTCCTTATATTACAAATTATTTTGTTGTAATTATTTACATAATTTTACATGTACCGCCTTCATATATCACATGAAATATTTAGTTTCCCCACTTATTCCTTCTTCTTACAAAAATATTTCTAGTTATGTAACTCATCATTGACTTAATCCATACATAATTGGGAATGCACGATTCCCAAAAGTTATATCAAATGATTTTTTTTAGATACATAAAATATTTTTACCGGAGATATGAAAGAAAGTATAATCAACGAAGATATAGAATTTAAGATCAGCAATTAGTGAACAGGAGCCACCAAAATTGAACTCACTTCTAGCTTAGGCAATCTCAAACCAAAATTCACCTTTATTAAATCAGCTTGCCAACCATACCACCTCAGACATTACCACCCTGAAGGGGATCATGCCTAAGTGGGATTTGAACCTGGTTAGAGATGTATACAACCATCCATCTTAACCACTCCACCCAGACCCCATCATAAAACTTTGGATGGTAAACACTTTTATTATACCAGAGCTATGAACTAGAGTGGTGGAGGAACACTTTTTATAAGTAGGACACGTGGGTGGGTTTCGGTCCTTATTGTTTATCGAGCAATCTGCATTTAGAGTGCCTTGCTATGTTGTGCTTTGTCCATATGGAGAATTTGACCCCTACCTAAAGCTCAAAATTATTGAAATCATCCAATAAACTCAAAGGGAATGGAATTTTGGTTGATGATTACAAACTACTAGTAACTCACCAATAGCCCAAGAACTTGAGTTCAAAACTTTCGATGGTTAACACTTTTATTATACCAAAGATATGAAATGGAGTGGTTGAGGATAAATTTATCTAAGTGTGACATGGGGGTGGGCATGGGTCCTTAATTTATGTCAAAAAATCCACATTCAGAGTGCCTTGCTATGTTCTTTTCGGTCCATATGGAGAAGTTTTACCCCTACCTCAAGGGGTCCCCATGGCCACTTATTGAATGCATCCAATAAAATCAATGGGAATGGAACTTGGGTTGATGATTACAAAGTACTTTTAACTCACCAGTATCCCAAGACTGAGTTCAAAAATGAATTTTAATATATGAATTCCTTGTACATATGTATTAATTCCCATGTTCTTGTTTTATATCCTACCAAACATATGAGTAAAATTTGAAGGCTTTTTAAAAAAATTAATTTTAGTCATTGACCTATAAATGTTATGTAAAAAACCTAAAACATCATTCAAAACATTTTCCATCAAATTTTTCCTAAAAATATGTATCTTTGTAGAAATCAATGGTGCACCACAATCTGTGTAGTCTCAAACATTCCAAAAATATATATTAATATCTGTAGAATCATTTATGTTCTTAGTAATAAATAAATATTTTATAGCATCTACATGTAATAAAAAATATAATTGTGAAAACACTACATCATGGGAAATTCCATAATAAAATCCATATTCATTTTCTCCCATGGTTTCTAAGGTATTATTTGTTATTCATTTAACTATTTCAGTTTGAATCTCTTCTATCATCAATTGAGATAGTCTAAATATTTATTAATATCTATGCACAGTAGTATCCATATGCTATTCATAAATTACTTTCTCACAACTTTTTAAATAATTTATCTAGTTAGTATTGCCTGACTATACTCTACAAATGTTCTTTCAGATATTGTTTGTCTCATTTATCCTTGGGGTCTGAATAAATACGTGTCTACAAGTCATGATAATTTTTTACATTAAATAATCCACACATGACATTTTTTTGACGTTGACTAGTTTTGTGCATGTTTTCCATGATTCTAAACAATATTTATCTTCATTTCATCTAATCCTAATACCTTATCTTATGTCTTGATAAATAATACTAATTTCCTACGCAAAAAATATTAAACTCTCCTCGATCTTCCACTTCCATGATAAAAAAGTGAATGATTAAATCTGTAAGAAATCAGCCAATGTCATGTGTATTTGTAGAAAATTTCCTTAATTGTTACTTAGTTACAACACATGATAGTCTACACAACACCAACTCATTAAGAAAAAGTAATTTATTATTTTTTTAGAACTTTTGAAAGCATGTGGAACTATTGATTATGAAACAAATATATTCTTCTTGCATCATTATTTTTCTCACTAAAATATGTGATGTGTATCATTTCCTAACTCTTGATAGTTGTAATGGATTCTCCATTATAATTACAATCAACCTAGAAGAATTTAGAGCAATAAGCAAATTACAATAGTAATTTTTTTATGACCTTATTATTTAATGTATCCAATGATCTACATATGTGATCTGAAAAGACTCCTTTTCCCTTCTACATCACCTTTATGAATGGTCCTTAGATCATAATAAGGCCTCTAATGAACTTCTTAGAGACTCTTGCAAGTTTATGTAATATTTGGGCTTCAGTCACACTCTTTTTTGGTGGCCAATCCATAATATCTCAAATAATCTTAGGTGCCCACTTCAACCCTTTTTTATATATTATAAAAATCCAAGTATACAAACTCTTTTTCAGAATATTTTATTTCTTCAAATAACTAGTAGATCATCCTCTTGCAAGAAACCTAACAAATTCAAAAAATGGATAAATTTATCTTCTTACTTCTTTCAAAATATCACAATTTCATCCAAATAGAAAATTATACTATTACCGAATAATGGATTCAAAATTTCATGCATTAACTTTGAGCATAAATGTTCTTAGTGTGATAGTTAATGTAAATGACATAACAAAATATTCATATAATGCATATTTCATTTTGAAACTAGTCTTCCACTCATCTCTTTCTTATTTTTTTTGTTGATATCAATTCTTCATATCAATTTTTATAAATTACTTTTCTCCAATCAAATATTCCATCCAATAATCCATGAATAGAAATTGAAAGATATGGAATCAATGTGTATTATCCACTCTCCTCATTATTTACTACCAATATTGTGGGTAGTATGCAATGGCTCAAATATTCTCTTAACAACACATTTTCATGAATTACCTGCAGTTGTTTTCTCACATTATAATTCTACATAAATGTTAACATGTATGTGGCCTAATTCGATAAAATAATACCTAGTATCAATTCAATTTGATGAATTATACCACAAATAGGTGTAAAACCATTCCAAACATCACATGTCAGCATTTTTTTATATACGCTCCTAAATTCTTCTTCAAATTTTGTTGTATGTCCTTAGTTTTCTTAGCATTACCGTTGTCATTTTTCTACACAAGCCTTGGAATGAATGAAAAATATATAATATCATCCTTTAAAGTACTCGTCTCTATTTATATGCTTGTTCGGTTAAAGGTCTTTAGAGTGTACTTTTGAATGTCTTTTACCGATTTTCAAATATTTATGTGATCAGAATGTAAAACTTACTTTTATAATGATCCAGGTCTCCAAAATAACATATGTCATACATCCATGGGAATTCCATCACAAAATAATTCATCTTTGTATTTTCTATTATTGATACATAGTTTACTTTTCTCATTCGCAAGCAATTGATGTCCATTTAACAACCATAATAGACTATATAGTAGGATTTTGAAACATTTCATCATAAAAAATCATATCTACCACTATCAATGATTAATTTAGAACACTTATCATCAAATTAATAAATGAAATTGAAAATATATTTTATTTCTTGTGGAAGATTATATTCCTTTTTCGAGATTTGAGGGAATGTATTCGTCATGATAACTTTACAAAATTAATGTTCTGTTATGATACTATTATAAGCATGGACTTATGCGTCTCATTTATTAGAAACATGATTACTAGCATCATTTTTCCTACTGCCACTATTAGGCATGAATTGTGTACAGTCAAATTCATAATTTCCTCTCACTTTATGAAGGAATAAAATTATGCTACACCCTCTTCATTTTTCACATATTCTTCCACTAGAATATTATTTATGTTCTCCTCTTTGTGTATTAAATTTTTCATGTGAGATAATTATTTCTCCCAAATGTATATTATTTTTTACATCACTATGTAAAATTCTTCTTGTGCAAGAACTTTCATTTTCTCCCATGGGTTTCTCTATTACTTTTGGGACAAATTATCCTCTACCTTGAGTGAAAAATGATAGGATAGTTGTTAACCCAACAATAAATATTGAATTTTTAATTTAAATGCATAGTCCATATTTATACCTTCAAATATTCTTTACTTCATTATCGATATGTCCCTCTTGGATATTGATATTATATAACTCCTATGTGTATTTCACACTTAGTTCCTTCTAACAAAAGTGTCTGTAATTTCTTGATAAAATGGATTTGGTAATCTAAACTCGTTAATTTAGCCTTCAAATTTATCACCGTTCAATTCCACTTCTTTATTTTAAATTCTTACTTTTTAACATTCTCATTTTGTACATGGTCTCATCATAAGGATATATGTCCTTTGAAATTAGTACTTCCATAAATCACCTTTTTATATTTTATGCCATAATAACTAGAGTATTTTCTCCATTTATACTCTCTAATAAATACAGTATTATGCTAATGAGTTCCTAGAATATCATGGAGCTTGTATTTGTATTTTCTTGTGATTTGTTTTATTTTTTGCAAGAATTAATCCTCTTATCTACATTCTCTACTTTAGCCTTGTAATTTGTAGGTTCTCTAAATTCACATCCATCATTACTTATGTGTTAATCAATAGAAAATCTTATAACTTTAATGGTTTCTATTAAATCGCAATGGTATTGCATTCCTATAATCACATTACACTAGTCACAAAATATTGGCACTCTATTTTCTCCAAAAGTTTACTCCACTCTACATTCATATCTTATTTCCTCATAATTTATCAAAAAAAATATTATATAACCTACACCTTAAAACCAACAACTCAAAGAGACTAGATATTTATAAAACTAATTTCTATCTCGACCCCTAGTAGATAAAATAAAAAATATCAAGATCACTCACATGACCATATAGATCTCTATAGAGATTGTCTACTTTGGACATTGAAATCCTTTTTCTAATATATTAAATAATGTAATTGTGGATATGGTTCCCTCTTAATTAAATTATATAACTTATATACTAATTATATCTCATTCAAAAAAGATTTCAAATTTAAATCTTACTAACAAAAATAATAAATATTATTTTCTTAATGTGATAATAAAGTTAAACACTTGGGTATAATGACATTAAACAAAAATTATAATCTTAGGAAAAGACTTTAAAATAATTATTATGAGAAGTTTTGTCTTAGTGATATCCTACTATTTTACACTACGAAAATTAAAAAAAAAAACTACACATGGGTCAGTCTCTCAAAGGAAAGTCATTCAATTTCTATCTCTTTAGAATTTGATGCTTATCATATTTAATTCCCTTTCTTTTTGTAAATTCTATAAAATATTATAGTGAAATGAAAAATATGCCTCATGTAAAGATACCTTGAAAAAAATTCATTAGATTGTTTCAAATAACTAAAGATGTATGAAGTAAGTTATCCACCTTGTAAAGGATGGCTAGAGAACCATGTGATCCCACTAGTAAATATAATCATGTTTACTAGATATCTTATCTAACATATGCCTCAATATTGGGAAAAATGTGATTGATGCATGTGAACAAAAAACTTTCAAAACTTTGATAGAAAATATATTCTCAAAAATAATTTCATAGAATCGGTAGGCATTAATGGTATTGGTTAATAATTGAAACTATATGCAAGGCATGCATGGATATTATTTTCAATGTATGAAAACATTTATACGTAACATATGTAATTATTTTTTAAAGGCATACAAAAATTTACTCCAAAAGATAGTGTTTTATGGGTATTTTTACGACATAATGGTATTACCCATGTAATTCTATCTTTGTGTGGTTGATAAAAATGTATGGTTAAATACATAATCGTATATGACATTAACTTTGGTCTTTTCCACAATCTTTCAGTTTTGTGAGGCTAGGATAGGGTTTTTGAAATTACACAAGAAATAGTTGATATATTGAACATCTATTCATCATGCTTACAACTAGCGTGACACTGTAAAAGTATTTTTTGTGTAAATATAAATATTATTTGGATATTTAATTTATCATATTAACCAAGAATCATTTTTAAAAATATGCTTACTAAAAAATATCATACAATATTTTTTTTGCATAATTTATTATAAATATCATGCACAGAGCAGAGCATAATAGGAGAGAGCATTATTTTTGTTATAAAGGTAGTGCAAATTAGTATAGGGACGGCCTCCCAGATGAGCTTTATTATCACCACATTCAAATGTTTTATTTAAAATATTAATATATGTTAATTAATGTGTATGTTTGACATAAATGGATCATAATGAAAGATAACTAATATAAAAACTTAAAATTCAAAAATAGAATTATTAAAAACATAATTAAATCCCACTATTAACAAATGAATATTTTGTTAGAAATAATGTACATCTATCCCCATCACAAAAAATAGTTTCCTTAAAATCATATCCCCTAAATAATATAAATAAAAATGACATAGAGGGGGGGTGGGAAACTCGAATACATGTTTAGTGATAAAATATCTCTACTTGATCACGATGTTGAAGAGGTTTCCCTACTTGAATTTAGTTACTTCAAATAAACTCTAAGTATATAGACCTATTCAATGAATTTCTTCAAATGAGTATTTACTAGTATTTAATGCTTCCATTAAAAAGTTAGACTATTACCAACCTCATGTATCTTTCCTTCAATTATATATTTAATTGTGTATCAATAAAATGATATCCACTTAAGTATTTAACATTTTGTTGATACCTACAAATATTATCATCTTGTCTCTAAGTAAGCTGGGTCAGGTGGTATCATTTCTTTAAATATCGCAATCTAGTACTCTATATGACTATTAAAGCTACATTTTCGACGGAAACTTTATTCTTATCACTTACTGAAATGCCCACACATAATAAATTGTGGAATTAAATACTTTTATGTGAATATTTATTAAAAATAATATTATGTTTTTAAAAAAAGAATGATTCTAAAGATGAATCCTTATGCGAGTACACTTCTAATATATCTTCAAATTCAAAATATGAATATGAGGCCACATTTGGTTTAGAAAAATGCAAACAAACCCTGAGTGGTAATTATTTTAAATAATATAATGAATGTGTGATACATATTTCTATATTTATGGACCCTGACAATACCCAATAACTACATTAAAATCTAACTACATTAAAATCCTTTATTATATTTCCATTGTTTAGAAAATAATGTGTGGCACATACTTGTTATTTACAAGTACTAAGGTTATTCAAATGTGGAAGAATAGAGGTAAAAAAATGAGTTAAATATTCTATATGTATATCTAATAAGATAAATAATTTTATGTTTCTATTGTACATAATTAGGATTAGACAACCTAAATATGTATATATTTTGATTAATACTAAATTATGGGTTTTGAATGGGTCCCATCCCCTTAGAAAAATTATTGAAGGTAAACAATAAAGTCCATGTAAACAACCAAGAAGAAACACATGTAGGACATAAAACCCATTAATGGTGAGCGTGTTGTTAGAAAACATGCTCCAATATTGAGATAACTAAAAAATATTCTCAAAATGAATAAGTGTATTTCATCTTAGCACTTATAGTAAATATTTAGCTATACTTGGTTCATTATTTAAAGGGGAGGATGAATTTCAATCCTTCATCTTTTACTTCTCCTTACTCCCTCTTATCATGAATTACACTTGTCATAATTATTTTTCATTTTTATTTTCATTCCCTCTAAGAACATTGATCCTTGGGAAAAATCACAAACATTAGGTTATATACTACATTTACCATCTTTGGATTTTATTGGGTTTTTCCCTGGTAGAATTGATCTTATGAATTTTCTCATTTTACAACCAACGAATTTTTTTATTTTTGCTTTTTCTACTTTTCATTTCTTTTCTCCTTATTTATATCCTCTTGTTTTTATTCTTACTCTACCCACTTTTAAATCTCTTCTACTATCTTCCATTATATTTTGAGGAGGGAATAAGGGACAACATATAGGGAGTCCTCTCATAACAATTTTGTTGTTGTTTGTTTGACATTCCTCTTATTTTAATTAATCCCATTGAGTTAAACATTTGATATATTTTCATATCATTCTCACTACAAGGAAAATTTGTTATATTTTTTGACTTCATGGGAGTTCATTCACAAAATAACTTTGACATCATTCTACCCCAAGAATAAACAATATATTATCATCTTCATGGGACTAGTTTATTTGTAGTGAGAAACATAAAATGGGAGCCTCACTTACTTGACATATACTAGAACAAATATTTTCTTTGTTGTGAGTTATCTTTCCAGATTCATGCAGGATCTAAATAAATGTCCCTAGATAGCAACAAAACAAGTGTTGAGATGTGTCTTACTTATAGTTGAATATGTTTTGGAGTATCAAAATAAATCCTACTTATTCGTATAGGTATATAAAGACTCAAACTACACTAGATTCGTTGATGAAAAGAAATTAACTTTAGTTTGCATTTTTCATCTTGAGTTTGGTCCTATCTCATGGATTAGTAAGAAGCAGACTGTTGTTTTTCTTTCATCCACTGAGGTAGAGTATCACACCACACGAGGATTTGTGTGCAAAGTGATTTGGTTATGTCACATTTTAGTATATATTTTCATTACTAAAGAAAATCCTCCCATCATTCACTGTGACAATCAGGGTGTGTTAAAACTTGTGATAAATTATGTTTTCCATGAGAGAACCAAGAAAATAGAAGTTGAATGTCACTACATTGGAGATCAAGTTTTTAACCACCATATTCTTCTCATGTACTGCCTAACAGATGCTCATATCATATATATTCTCACCAAGTCCTTTGGCAGAGAGAAATTAGAACTATTTTGGGGTTACATTTGTAAAAACAATGTATTAAAGGGAGTAATGTTAGCAAAATAATTAAAAATAATACATTGTTTTAGTAAATAATTTCCTAAATATAAATCTTCTATAATCTACCTTCTTATAACTAATTCTTCTCTAATATCTTCTTCTTCTCCTAGGATCCTCTTCTCTAGATCGTTCCTCTATAGATCTTTATCCTTTGTATATCAATACAGATGTATGTAGCTCTCTTTATGAGTCAATAAAATCTTCTTCTTCATTATAAATCACCCTATCTTTACTAAATTCAATAGAATTCAACAATATTTCCCTTCCTTACAACTTTTACGGGCCTTAAGCTCCCCCTAATCTCCATTCATGGGTATATTCACTATATTTTAAAAAATATTTAGAGTTTTGTCATATAATTTTTCATTAAGTACAAACTATAGGGACCAACCCATAATTAATACTTTTGGTCTGTAATTTTTTTTTGGATTCTAACCAAATAGAAAGTGAAAGGGACACACCCCTCAAGAAACTTATGCACACTCTAGTAAAAATAACATGTTCTTTGATTTAGCACATTAATTGACCATAAGGATTTTTAGTATATATTTTAGAATTCAAATAAATACCACCTCATCCCATAATTTATGGGGATTAATAGGGACACTTATTTAGTCAAGGAATTCATTATTAGATTTTTGTAAAGAGTTAAACCCTATTTTTCATTTTGACTTGGAAATAAAGTCTCTTTCGAAGAACGAGGGCTAGTCGTAAAAGTCATGTAGGAGCATCTAAATAATAACACATATCTTGCATTATAATAATTTTCATTGATGGGTGTACATAATAAGAACCACATAAAGAAGAAATATTACGTGTAATAGAATTAACTGTATGAGATTACATAAGAGGATCATGATAAAATAAATAGTATGTGTGAGAGATACTAGATAGGTGCATAGGGGGATATTTGGTGAGTGCAATATGAAATATAGGTGTAATTTTTATAAAAGGAAGTATGAGAGAGTGAGAGCATGAGGATCAATAAAATGTGTGGACATCAACATGGTTACACTCAAATGGAAACGTGAAAAATCTCTAAGTAATCAACAAGTAATTAATCACCAAAAAAAATGATCATGTAAGACAAGGGACTAATCATCCTCACATATCAATTAAAAAGTACATATATGAGTGTTGTGTAACTTCCATGATTGGAATTTTCATACCCACAAAATACAAGAGAAAATTTATGATCCAAGAATGGAATGTATGCTTGCATATGACATATGAAACACCGACACATATGACATATTCTATGACATAATCTTTCATACGTCATATAACTCCCACTAACTTAGCTAAAGACCTATGAAGAACCTAAGGTAGATTACTCACCATGGCTGTGTGACAGTTACCTAATAAACAAATAATAAGTGAATAATTATCGTTACGCTAACACCCCATTCAACATAACTTAGGGTGAGGCATGCAACGAAAAAAGAGAAATGGCTCCAGATAGTTATTCCTTATGAGGTTCCCATGTAAAATAAGGGTCTAAAGTAAAGGAGGAAAACCCAAATGGAAAAACACCCATTTACAAGAAAAATAAGAATCCCCTTAAAAAACTAAGAAAGATATGTCATATGTGTCCTGTAAACAAGGCATGATGAGGTACCTATCTATAAATGACGATATTAATAAAATAGGAAGAAGAAGAAGATAAAAGGATAGGTAAAGGAGGCCCCTCATAGATTATTCTCAATGATGTTTCCTTCCATGGGAAGACTAAATAATTTCCATACACATTAAATAATGTTTCTTCCCTTAGGAAGAAAATAAAATGTGCATTGAAAGAATTCCCACTCTAAAAAGCAAGCCCAAGGAAATAGTTAAGAGAAGTTTGAATCTTGTTAGTAACTGATGTATTGAATAGGTATGGTAAGATTATTCATAAGAACTAAGGGTGATACAACTTAAGTAGATATCTGTCAAAGGATGGGTATGGATCATTCACTGAAAAAATATCCATATACAATGAATTTTTAGTAACCCTCACAATAGTAAAATGAGGATCCATAAGAAGAGGTGGATCAATGATGATCTATAAAATAGTAGAAGTGACTAATATAGTAGAATGGGAATTCCCAGAAATGGAGACAAAAGACTACTCAGAAGTAAAAATGTGTGAAGGATCTTCAAATGGAAGAACATTTCATTGTACTTTAATGCAAGTACGATCATAAAAAATACATCTGAGGTCCGGTAAAAAATCACCCTAAAATGGTTTCTAAAAAAATAGAAATTACTTCCATGAATGTATCATCAACTCAATAATTAAGATGAGTAGAATATTCCTCGTACGATGAAAATTGATTAGAGGTAGATGTAATAAAATAATGTGGAACACCATGGAGTTGTGAATATGTCTATCAGGTTTCTAATGGATCTCCCAAGGTGGGAGAGTAAGGATGTGATTAAACATTCTCTAAAAGGTGATCAAAAGAGGGAGGATGTTTATCCTCATCAATACTCATGTCATCAGAATTAGAAGAAAAATCATCATCATCTATAAGATAAATAGGGGAAAAAATGATTAGAAATAACATCACATGAAGTGTGAATAGAAAAAATAGTATCAAAAGGAAACTTCAAAATAGTTCTAGGACACTTACTGTGCACTATATGATATTGGAAAGGCATGGAAATTTACATAAGTAAATAACTAACCATGATACAAGTTTCAATCCGGTCATCAAGTTGATCTGGGTCACTAATCGATGGTAATTATTCTTACAAAAATGGATAAAGGTCATTGTGAATGATAAAAAATTCCATGCTTGAATGAAAATGTGCATAATTATCCCTGAATTGAAGAAGAGGTGGAGGCTATGATGCATTATTTCTCCTACAAAGCATATGTCTAGAAATAACATCCTCCACCATAGATCCAAACATGAGAGCAATAAGTGAAAAAGAGTTTCATAGGTGAAAAATATATGTTTAGACGGACATAAAACATTTTGGAAAACACAAGAACTAAGAGGGGATGGGTGCAGTAGGGATACTTTAAATTTTATAAGACAAATCAATTTGATTCACTTTGCAATTAAAAAACATCAATATTCAACCATAAGAAAACAACAAGTAAACACATACGAAGAAAACAATTAATGTGGGAAAATCATGAAGGGGGAAAACCCCACTAAAAAAAATTCACTAATGTGGACAAGTTTTCCAATGAATAATTATAAATATTTAAATTTTGATCACCCACTAACCTTGAAGCATCCACTCCAAGAAATCAAATCAACCACATACTTGACACTTATTGAAAGCTGCAACTTGCATAGAAGCACCCACTCCAAAATTTTCCTAGCACCTACTTATTATTCACAACTTTTGATCACCTTAATTATTCTAGTTTCTTATAAAAACAAAATTATGATTTCAAAATTAGGTCACACATTTTCATACTCACTTTTCACACGCCTTCAATTACCTACTTATACAAGTTCTCCTAAATTATCAACTATATCCTAAAAAATAAATATAAATGCAAAAAAAGGTGTTTAAATATTTAAAAGAGACATTCTCTTTCATCTCATACACTTTAAATTCCAACAAATATTAACCTACTTGGTCTTCAACTTATACAAGGAAGATTTAGTTAACATCATACAAAATGGCCATTTTGCAATTATTAAATATGAATAGATGGAAGAGAAAGTACAGACTTTAAATCAACTAATAAACCTCTTCACCTAGTAATGAGAAACCTTATAAATTTTATATGATCCCTACATGTCTGAAACTTATGACAAGATTCCATTATGATCTCTACAAATCTCATTTGTAACGGTCAAACTTGTTTGTATTCATCTTTAGAAAGGATTATTTGTCTTGTGGAAAATGAGGACTCAATGAAAAGTGTTGTGAGCATGGAAGCACATTAAATAAACCTCTTTATTACTTTATAACTCCTTTACACGCTTCATATCTCGCCATTTCATTAGACAGACACTCTTTGGACTCATATCCTCAACAAGGTGCAAGTGCTTCACACATTAATCTTCAACCTGGATGTATGAGAAGCCTTATAAACTCAAGTTTTGCAATGCATTTAGGAGGTATTAATCTTCAGGAGGTCTATACCAACACCATTATCTTACAGATTAATACGTTAAATCATGGAGGCTCCATTTCAACCCTTCATCACATCTTTCCATACACAGTCATGAAGGACCTAAAAGCCAGTCATAGAAATTTTTTAAAAATTTCAATGCATGATTATTTATAAATTTTAAATGATTGGAAATAGTGGTATGTGATATCTAGATCACCTTAAAATTATAGGAACAATCATTCCACCAAAATATAGTAAAAAATAAACTGATTTGGACAAGGTACTATCAGGCTTTCAAGCATAAAAAATTAGTCCTCATAGAGTGAGTTGTTTCATGCATTCAAAATCATGTTCATAGCTCTAAATCCACATTTATGGAAGTTTCTATGTATTTTTCATAGCACCAATTCAATTTATTACTTCATTCTGGGCATAGATATAAAATATGCTTCAACATGAGGGACAACAAAAAATAGTTCTCAAGCTCTAATCACCAATATTGCTTTAACTTGCATCTAATATATCAAAACTCACTCTCATGGCCAAAGAGTTACATGTAAATTTCACTAGATACCTATACTCCATCTTAAATCATTCTTTTGCATGGGTTGTGTGCTGAAATTCATGTTTGTATACCCATTTCACAGCCCTACTTTACCAACCTAATGAGGTAGTTTTGGACCATTAGGAATAATACAAAAAATCACTCCACCAAAATAAGTTGTGAGATATAAAATGTTCCATTGGAATTATTTCACTGGTTGATGCCCATTTTTTACCTCCACAACATGTATTCATATTATGTCTCTCTCAACTCACGTGAATGGTTTTGGCTTGTTTGGATTTTAGTGCTAGACACATTTGATTGACACGGTTCGCCTATGTTTTTGATAGAAATAATATATATATTTTCATGGATATCGGGGAACTTTAACACAAAATCTTCCACATAAATATTTTCATCTAAAACTCTTGAATGCATGATTTGACTGGAAACTTTCTTCAAAGAAAGATAAAACTATACTAGAATAACTAACCTGGTCATTCCACAAATATAGAAATGTACTAGGAGGAGTCATTTAGAAGACCAAATGATTACTTTGAAAATTCCATGAATTTTGAGGACAAAATGCTTTATATTTTTCCTATCGGTTTAGAATGAGGGTTTTAAGCAGGTTTGGAGAAACATTACTTTTTAAGGACAAATCATAAATATCAAGCCATCATTTAAACTCATTCCACTTACCAAGTGATGTAGAATCCATGATCCAGAAAACACTTTCATATTTTCCTTAAAATTGGTGCATGGCAATAGATAAACCTTGTTCACATGTCCTAATGCTTTTTTACTCATAAATAGGCATGTACCTTCTTGAACAACATAATTTTTACCTACTAATATTACTTTTCCTCAAGGACAGTCTTGAAGAATACTTTGAATATACCTTTCCCAAATAATCATTAACTTGAAATTCCTTCCACACATTCTCTAGCGTGTTTTAACACCCTCCTCTTTCTTGGATTTACATGGCATAGATTTTTTTACATCAGACACCCATAAAAGCTTGCACTTGGTCCTTGAACTAGGGCTAAATAAACTTGTTTCAACCATGAGTCATAATGCTTGTCCAATTTTTCACTATTCAATCCCTTTATCACCCTCGAAACAACTATTGAGACATGTAGGGAGCCTTTAGAGTCTACACTAAGCACCTACATGTACCTGGTGGCTCTCTCAAGAATTAACCATGTACCTAGACTCTGTGCACACACCATGTTTTCTTA
Organism: Taxus chinensis; assembly: GCA_019776745.2. Classification (NCBI taxonomy): domain Eukaryota; kingdom Viridiplantae; phylum Streptophyta; class Pinopsida; order Cupressales; family Taxaceae; genus Taxus; species Taxus chinensis. The sequence goes on from CM034147.1 coordinate 215,463,543, forward strand.
ATAAATCTCACTAAATCACTCCCAACATGTATTTGAGGACTAAAATAGGTACTACTAATCAAAATTCATTCTCCTAAAGGAGTTACATCTCGTCACTCTTTTCCATGAATGCATCATGTCATCAAAGACAACACCAACAGGAAATGTTTTAACAATATACCCCTTTATAATTGGTCATACCAACTCCTTCCAAGATATATTTTATTGTTTATGAGAACCTTATCCCCATTTAACATCTACTCAAGATGTTTCTTTAGTAAACAACATGTAATTAATCATTAACAATGCATATACTTACCTCTACAAGATCTTCCTTGGATTAATCCTACTTTCTTGTCACTCGTGGCATGAGATGATGTAATATGTTCTTCACCTATCATCATCAATGATATCCCTAAAAATAATATTATCAAACTTAGACTTTTCAATCTTTGTACATGTCTTCCTTTGATCTTCTCAACTTGTACCTTGAGCTAGTAAACTATATCCCCCTATTTTGACACTTTTCTAACCTTCTTGGATAAGATGTGGAACGTTACTTGCTCCCCCTTGATGGATTGAAACATTTAATAATTTATTTTGGTAAGGATTACCCCTAAGTTTTTCCTTAAATGCTCAAAGGATGTTTTTCATAGATTTTTTTTCGTTATATTTTCTACCTCCTCCTTAGTTGATACATGTTCAAGATTGATCCTTTTCTCACTCAATTTTTCCCTCAATAAATTATAATTGATTGGTATATGTTTTGTCTTAGATTGCAACACATGGTTCTTGGAAACACTTAAAGCACTTGTGCCATCACAATTAAAAGGAATAATACTGTCATTTTCAAATTTGTAATCTTCTAGAGTTTGTTTCATCCACAACACCTGAGAAAAATATAGGGCATATGCTACATACTCAGATTCACACATGGATAGAGCTACAAGTTTTTTTCATTACTTAGCCAAGAAACTCGAAACTTACCCATAAGGAATTATCCTCCACTTGTGCTCTTCCTATCATCAACGTTACCTTCCCAATCTGCATACATGAAGAATTTTATATCAAACTAATTTCCTTTTAAATACCACATTCCATATTCCATGGTCCCAATGAGATATCTGAAGATTATCTTAAAATATTGAAGTTGATTTTCCCTAGGATCCACTTGAAATCTTTAAAATATACCAACTTATTGTATGATATAATTCCTAAATGCAACTAAATACAATAGGATTCCTAGTAAATAACTATAATTATTATCATTTAGTATTTTTTATTTGCATTCCTTTCTTATCTTGCATCCTACAACCATTAGATTACTTATTGGCTTGTAGTCCTCCATCTGAACCTTCTTGAGAATTTATTTTATGTACTTGGTTTGAGATATGAAGATACCTTCTTTGGATTGAGTAATTTATAGTCATAGGAAGAATGAAACTTTTCCAAGCATGTACATTTCAAAATCCTTCTTAATGACATTTGCAAATCCATGGGTCATTGTATCACTATCTCCCCTAAAGATTATATCTTTAACATAGACAATAAAAATTAATAGGGGGCATTATAGCTCTTTTTAGTAAATATTTATGTCAGCTACTCCTTTTCTAAAGCCTTGATCAATCAAATATTTTTCCAATCTATTATACCAAGCCATATGATGTTGATTAAGACCATATAATTCTTTCTTAAATCTAGAAACATAATCATTTTCCTTAGTGAATGAAACTCCATTAGGTTTTTCAATGTAGATTTCTTCATTTAGGTTCCCATTCAACAATGTCAACTTTACATGCTTTAGGTACACCTTGAATCTTGTGTATGATGCATATGCCAAGGAGATTTTAATAGCCTTCATTTTATCCATAGGTGAAAATGTTTCCTTAAAATCAAATCATTCAACCTCAACATATCCTTCGCAAACAAGTTGTTCTATATTCCTTGAGAATTCACCTTTTCCATTGACCTTTTTTTAAAATACCCACTTAGTTCTAATGATGTTCTTATTCTTGGGCCTGGGTAAAAGTACCCAAGTCTCATTTTTCTCTATCTGGTCCAATTCTTCATTCATTGCATTAATCCAATTTTTGTATTTGTTGGCTTTCACAACAATCTTTTGTTCAATCTTGGATATGAGGGAAATGTTATCTTTATCTTAAACACTCTTCAATCTTATTAATGATTGTATGTCTACTTCCTTATTACCTATGATATGATTTGGGGGGTGATATATCTTGATTTGTCTGGATGGAGCTTTTGTATTTGGTCTATCTTCATTTTTATTCTTTTCTTCTTGATTATCATCTATAACTTCGTCATCATACTAAACTTCTATGCTTTCGGAAGTCTTCTTAGGTTAAGATTTGGTCGTGATTGAATATGTCTCATCAACTATGATATATTTTTTTCTATGATATTTTATTGGAGTTTATTGTAGCATCTATAAGACGAACTTACTAAATAATATCCCAAAAATATGCCTTCATCACACCTTGAGTCAAACTGTCCAAGATTGTCTTCATCCATTTTGATAAAGAACTTACCTCTAAACACTCTTAGGTTTTTAACACTTGTAGGTCTTCCTCTCCAAATCTCATAAGGAGTATTTTTTCTATTTATCCCGATTTAATATCTATTCAGGATTCTTCCTAATAGCCATTTGATGACTTTAACTCATTCAACATGATTCTTTCCATTTCTTGTGTAGTTATTTTATTTCTATTCAAAACCCCATTTTTTTGTGGTGTTTTTGCTGTTGAGAACTACCTTCTTATTGCATGAATTCCAGAAAAGTTTTCAAATCTATTTTACAAAAATTCACCTCCTCTATTAGATCTTAATATCTTGATCTTTGTATTTTTCTCAATCCCAACTAGAGCTTTGAATTTATTTAACCTTTCTAGTGCTTCTAGTTTCTCTTTAATGAATGCAACCCAATTCATTCTTGTGAAGTCATCAATAAAAAACATAAATTAGATTTATCCTTGAATACTATCAGTCCTTGTAGGTTCACCAATATTAGTATGAATCATTTGTAGATGTCATCTTATCGATTACTCTTTGTATTTAAATCTTCTTCTAGTTTTTGTTTTCATGGAGACGTTCCTTACAACGTGTATCAATAGGTTTATTGATCTTGAAAATGTTTCTCACACATCCATTAGAGATAGTCTTAAAAATATTTTCAAAATTAAGGTTTCCTAATTTCTTGTGGCAAATCAAAGTATCATCCACCTTTCTTTTAAATCATTTCTCCTAGTTAATCTCTTTCAATACATACATGGTGTTCTTAGTCCTTTTCACCTTAACATTTACCTTTCCCATTTTTTTCTTCCTTATATCACATACTTTATCATGATACACAAAATTGCATCCTTTCTTTCACATTATAATCAAACTTAGCATCTTATGTTTCAAACCTTCTACCTCCAAAACATTCTTAGTGATGGTATTTCCATTATCAAGACTTAATGATCCCTTTCCCATAATGCTAGTTGATGTGTTATCACAAAATTTTACTATTCCTGATGCATTTTCTTATAATGGGATCAATTTTCCCTTATTCCATGTCATATGGATTGAGAATCCACTATATATGTACCATTATAAGTCTTCATTTTGAGTATGAAAGGTATTTTGGGATATTAGAGTTTGTTCCTTCTTTCTCATAGGTTTTTTAATTCTATATACACATTCTTGTTTTGTTTTGGAACCCTCTGATGGAAATTTTTTGCTATGTGACCAGATTTTTGACATTTATAACATATCATTTCAATGTTGATTCTCATGTGATATGAGTTAAGGTTCCTTCTATGATGTTATTCATGTCTCCTACATGTCAAATCTTTATTTCTAAATATATTGCAAGAGAAACAATAACCATAGAGATATTATGTTTACCTCATTGCATGATATTGTATCATTGGCTTGGTTCTAATCTTGTATCTCTTGTCACTAGTCTCCCCTTATTTATGTGGTTCTTGACTGATATTTTTATCCTTCTTCATGTTATTTAAAAAAATTTCTCATCCTTTTCTCATGAAGGATGACTTTTTCTTCATAATCCTTAATAATTGAATTCAATTTTTTATTCTTTCTTGTTTGGAGCTTCAATTTCTTAAGGGCAGTAATTATTTCAGCCTCAATATTTACTAGAGCATCCTCCTCCTCTAAATTTTCTTCTTCTATTTGATTTTCTCCTGTTGATCTGCTTCTAAAAGTTATTTCTATGGCCATGAATAGATTATCAGGTTGACTATCTTCGTCTTCACTTTCATTCTTGTTAGAGTAACTTCATTCAGATGAATTTGTTTCCTTCTTAGTATAGAATTTAATTTTTTTCTTGAAATACTATTTCTTTTCTTCATGTTTTTTGAATTTCTTATTTTTCTTATGGTAGCTCTTTCCTTCTTCATCATGATCATATTAATCTTTCTTATTATTGTTAGGATACTTAGATGAAATAAGATCCAATTTTCTATTGTTAAATCACTTCAAGCGTAGCTTTTCCTTGTATTTTCCTAATCCTCTTTTCAGAATCCTAAAAAACTTAGCCTCAATATTCTCATCATCCTCCTCCATGCCAGATTAATCTTTTATTTTATTTAATTTGGATTCCTTGTTAGATTTTAATGACTCCTAATTATTGAGTGGTTCTATTTATTTTGTTTGCATTTCATAGGAAGTTATAATTCCATGAAGTTCTTCCACTTGTAAGGTGGTCAAGAATTTTGCTTCTTCCACAGCTGAAACTTTAGATTCATAACTATGTGTTAAGGATTTTAAAACCTTTTGAACAACCATTGTTTCCTTCATCTTTTTCCCTAATCCTTTGATGAGATTGATCACGTTATTAAATATTTGTAATTAGGATGGAATACTTTCAGCTTCTTTCATTTTAAGTATTTCAAATTGACTCTGGCAAGTCTGTAACTTGTCTAGTTTAATCTTGTTATCTCCTGCATATACGGTCTTTAGTTTTCACCAAATTTTCTTAGATGTAATAAAATGCATAAATTTAAAAAATTATGCTTCTGACATTCCACTCAAGATTCCATTCATTACTTTTAATTTATACTCACTATCTCTCTTTCATGTTGCATTAGTTGGAGTTGTGGTTGGAATGGTGTAACCATCAACCACTGATTTCCATATGTAAAATCCTAGAGACATGAGATAGATCTTCATCCTTACACTCCAAAATGCATAATTGGATCCATTGAAGGGATATTCTTTGGAAGTAGAGAAACTAATTTTTTCTTTATTTTTTGCCATACTTGTGCTACTTGGATCTCCTTTCAACTATTAAAATAAACTGAAGAGGACCTATCTCTGATGCCAATAGTTGGAAAAAACAAGCACTGAGAGGGGAGGGCTGAATTATTTCTCCTTAAAATTTTAGAATATAAATCAATTTGATTCACTTTTCCATGAAGAAACATAAACATTCAACCATAATAAAAGAATAACTAAACACATCGGAAGATAAAATTTAATGTGGGAAACCATTGAAGGGAAAAAAACCCACTGACAAAAATGCAATAATGTGGAAACATTTTCTGATGAAGAATTACAGGGATTTCATTTTTTGAGAACCCACTCAATTTGAAGCATCCAATCCAAAAATCAGATCAAGCACCTCCTTGAAACTTTTTACAAGTTGCAACTTGCATAAAAGAACCCACTCCCAAATTCTCTAATCAACTACTTAGTTTTCACAATTTTTGATCACCTTAATTCTTCTATTTTCTACAACAACATATTAGTGATCTCTACATTAGCTAAAACATTTTTATAGTCACTGTTTACAAACGGTCATTCTCCTACTTTCACTAGTTCAAATACATGATGAAATATGTCCTAAAAAATAATTCCATATGCATGCAAAGATGTTTAAATATTTAAGAGATACATACTCTTGTACCTCTTACACTTAAAATTTCAAAACATCTTCACCTACTTGGTCTTCAACTCGTACAAGGAGGAGATATTTGACATCATAAAAAACCACCATTTTGCAATAATTACATTTTAATAAGTTATAGAGAAATTAAAATCCTTACATAACCTAAAAAAAATCTTACCATAGCTATGAGAAATTGTAAAACCATCTTATCCTCCTGAACATCTAAAACCTATGACACAATCCCATGTTGACCTCTAGAGATCTCATTTGTAATGGTGAAACTTGTTAATTTTAATCTTTAGAGGGGATTATTTGTCTTGTGGAAAATTAGCACTCAACTGCAAGAACGTTACAAAAACCTCCTTCTTACTCTATAACTCCTTGAGATACTTTATATCTCTCTATTTCATTATCAACAAACGATTTAGACTCATATGCACAACTAGGTGGAAGTGCTTCACATAGAAATATTAATATTTGGTGTATAAGAAGCCTTATAAACTCGATTATTGCAATCCATTCATGTGGAATGAATCTTAAAGAGGTATACACCAACACCATGAGATTGGAGATTAATAGGTCAAAGTATGGAGCCTTATTTCAACCCTTCATCACACCTTTTTATACATAGTCATGGAGGACCTAAAATCCATTCATAGAAAAGGTTCAACAAATTCAATGCATGAGTATTCATAACTTTTCAATGCTTAGACATAGTGCTATGTGATTTATAGATCACATTTAACTGTAAGGAGAAATCATTCTACCTTCATTTGGTTAAAGAGACATTGATTTGGACAAGGTACTAACTAGATTTCAAGCACAAAAAATAGTCTTCACAGAATGAGTTATTTCATGCATTCAAACTCATGTTCATAGATCCAAAGTCACATTTATGGAATTTTATATGTATTTTAAATCTCACTAAGTACATTTCCTTCTTCATATTAGATCATAGAGATCAAATATGCTGAACAATATCAGAGACAACTCAAACTAGTTCTTAGGCTCCAAATATGCTTTAACTTGCATCTAAGATATAAAAACTCACTTTCATAGCCAAAGAGTTGCATGGAAATTTAAAAAGGGACATATAATCCATATTTAATAATTCTTTTTCATGTGTTGTGTGGTGAAATTTATGTTTACATCCATTATATATCCCTACATAAATTCCCTAATGAGGCAGTTTTTGACCATTAGGACTAATACAGAAAATAACTCCACACTAACAAGTTAAGAGCTATAAAATTTTCCGTTGTACTTATTTCATTTTTTCATGGAAATTTTTGACCTCCACGAAATGTATTCATATCAAATCTCTCTCAACTCATGTGACTTGTTTTGCCTTGTTTGGATTTTAGTAGTAGGTTTATTGTATTTACATGGTTTTCCTAAATTTTACATAGAACTAACCTAGATATTTACATGCACAAAGAGGAAATTTCCCACATAATCTTCCACATCAATATTTCTATTTCAAACTCTCTCATGCATGACTATAGTGTCAATTTTATTCAAAAAAAGGGTAGAAATGTACTTGAACAACTAACCTGAAAACATGCCACAAATGTAAAAATATACTAGGAAGAGTCCTTTACAGGCCCTAATGATCAATTTGGAACTTCTGTGAAGTCTGAGGACCAAATGGTTCATATTTTGTTTCCTATTGCTTCAAAATGAGGATTTGGAACAAATTTACTTTTTAAGGATCATTCATAAAGCTTAAGGCATCATTTAAACTCATTCAACATTCCAAGTGATGTAGACTCCATGCTCCAACACTAGTGAGAATTTAGGGCACAATTCACAAGTTCAATGTATCTTTGAGAACTCCTAACTCGAACCTTTTGCTAAGAGTGAGCATTTTGAGATCTTGGTAGAGTAAAAAAACATCACAATTTGAAAACATTTCTTCACATTTTGTTTAAAATTGGTGTGCATCACTAGAGAAACATCATTCGCATGTTCCAAGGCTTGTTTTATAACAAATAGGCCTATATATTATTGACCAAGATCATTTGTACATTCTAATATTTCTTATCCTCAACAAAATCATGAAGAATGCATTTAATCTTCCTTTCCAAATAGATCATGTATTTAAAATGACTCCCACACCCTCTCTAGCATGTCTTTGTTAGCATCTTGAGTTCTAGGTGTTTTTCCATTATTGTAAATTCTCATTACTGACAAAGAGGATGATGTAAAATTGTAATAGCATGTTTATTAGGGTGATGACATGAATTATGAGGTGGTTGCATGATGGCATGTGGTCATTTAGTGAGATTGGTTTAGTCTAGGAGGCCTAGTCAAGTGACCTAGATAGCCTAGGTGATGGAGAATTGTGATTTTAGTTGTATGGTGGCTTAAGAAGAATTGTAGGAGAATGAAGATAATGTTTGAGTATTTTTTAGGCACTCACATGAGTATCAAGCTGAAATTCCATGTTAAATACCTAGTGTCAGGTGCCCATCTAGTCCTAGTCTAGGTGTTTAGAGGCATGATAATGAACTGTAGAGACATGAAAGTTCATGGAAGCACGAAAATATGTCTTAAATGTTTTTCTAGGTATGTTGTGGAATTATTGAGAGGTTTCATGATGAGTTATACTGTTGGTTAAGTTGACTTTATCCTAAACCATGAAAAAACTGCAAGGGCTAGTCATGCAAATGAGATGGTTTGTTAATATGAAGACCTATTTGGCATATGCTAGTAATTGGGGATATTCCATATGGGTGTATTAGATGAAAGATAAAAATATTTTAGTCATTTTGAAGAATATTTTGAAATTTTTGATGTTTTTTTGTGAAATAGGGTCAATAAGATGGTGATTTCCAGCTCGAATTACACCTTATGATGCTCATCATGAATTTTGATCTTTTCATGGGAGATTTTGGATTTCATATATTACTTTTCATTGATTTAATAAGGTTTCACGTGAACGATTGTTAAGAAGATAAGTTTCTTTGAAAGCTTATTAGAATACTAGCCAAAAATGAATTGGAGAAAAAGAGGTATACTAAGCATGTATTGATAATGTTTTCTAAATTTATGATTAAAGGTTGTATAGGACTCCTCCAGGTTTATTAGAGTATATCACTATATGTGGGTCCCATACAAAACTTATTGTTTTTGAATATGTTCAGTTTGTGGAGAAGATTTCCCAAAAAGGTGAGAAATAAATTGACATTGGTTTTATCCCTATATTTGTACTAGATTTACATGATAGTTTCAGATTTTGATTTATATTCTAAATGTAAAAGTTCTCCCTATTTGTGAAGACTAATTTTTGGGGAAGTTTATAATAACTTGTAGTAAAATTATAATTACACTAGCTATATGTGAAGTGAAGAATCTATTAAATTTGTGTTGTGATCCTAGTTCGAAGATATTTTAAATGATATATCAAACTTTTGTTTTTGATACCTGAGGAAGAAGTTATGACTTGATCTTTGAAGGTCAAATATGAAGGATGCATAGGTCAATAGGGTCTTAAGAATATTCGTGAGGTAAGGTGATGTTTATGATTTTCTCATTCTTATTGAAGGTTTCTGAGTGCTTAGAAAACATGTATAATTGTGTAAAATTCTTTGGTTAATCTCAGAATTGAGGTTTGAGGTGATGAAGCAAGTTAAGATGAAGCTCATTTCTTGAGTCCTAAAAGGATAAAGAAGTAGTTTTAGATATGGAATTGTTGAAGTCCTTCGAATTAGATTTGGAAGGAAATGGAAGTTGTTATGGAAATAAGATTCATAGGAATTTCCAATGGTTTAAGGATTGTGTCTTAGTGAGTTTTTTTGATAAGTCATCCAACTCAGTTTGTGGAGAAGACAGTTGTTTGGTTTTATAGGACAAGATTTCTCAGGCCTAAAGATTAAATTAGATGATGCAAGATTTATATTGGATGTTGAGTGATATTAGTTGGATATTGAATAGGGATTAGGTTTGTGCCTAGTTAATGAATTTATAGTTCTTTTAAGTTAAAGAAATTGTGTAAACCATTTTTGTTTGTAAAATTTATTCCTAGAAAGTTCAATTTGGAGAAGAGGAAATTTGATGTGGTTTCAACATATGGATGTTTCATGAGCCATAAAATGAATGCATGTTCTCTAAACATTACTAGTATTACAATGTGTGGTTACATCCATAGTTGAGGTGTTATGGTGTGTGCTTGAGGTCCAAAGGTGAAGACAGGATCCTGGAAACAACTTTCTACTGAAGGAGATGAGCCTTCTTGAGTTAATTATGATAAATTTTATTTGTGAAAGACAATTAATGACCATGGAGGGTTTTGATATATCATATTTGTTTATGGTGAATTGAAGATCTTTTATAATTATGGTTATTCTGTTTGTGGCTTTAGCTCATCTAGGTGATGGGATTTTGAGCTTGTTTTGTTCTAGTTTGGAATATTTGGGCATGACCAACCTACATTGGACAAATATTAATATTTTTATGATTATGATGGGATTTTTTATGTTGTAATTTTTCAAATAAATTATAGAGACTGAATGTCTTTATGTTTGAAAGATGATAAGTGTATAAAGTGCTTATTTGAATTCAAATTTTCACTATTTGAGATTGAGGGAAAAAGTATAACCTAAGTGTTAGTGTGTAATAGGTATTAAGGCATAAATTCATATCCGAGGAAGTGTGTGACAGGTTGAGAAATGTTATATATTATTTGTGCAGTGGTTTAAGGGAAATTTTGTCCATGAAATTAGAATAAAGAGTGAGATAGGTGAATGAGGGTTTGAAGGAATTTGGAGATGAATATTGTGATCACCATTAAATGAGTTGTTAGAGAATAACTTCATTGATATTTCTATCAAAATATTGTGTAATGAGTCATATTCATGCAAGTATCTTATTGTGAGTAATATCAACAATGGTTTATATGTTGGTGCTACTTGTGGGGTTGGTGCCTCCATAAATAAATACCTTGTGATGTCTAATATTAAATTGATTCTTTGTTGTGTGAAGTATCAAAAAAAATAAATTAAGTGGGTTTTACTCCCATAAACGATTTCCCACTTACATAGTGTTTTCTTGTGTACTCCTCGTTTATGATATGTTGTATGGTTGTTGCTTATTATAAACACATTATTGCATGGATGAATGCTAATTGTCTATGAAAGCTAATTTGAAACTGTATAAGATTTTTGAAGGAATGATTCATCCCCATTCCTTTATCCTTCAAAAAATTTTTATTCATGAGTCCTTTTAAAGAAGTTTGTTTACTTGAAAGGAGATCCTTGAAGCATAAAAATGGTGAGTCAACAAAGTGGGTCTTCTACCAGAAAGGAACCATTTCTTGATATAGTGAACTATGACTTTTAGAGTTCAAGGATGAGGAATTAAATCATGTCCCTAGCATTTGATATTTGGAAATCTATGGAGGATGGTTATACTGCTCCTGGTACTCCAACTAGTAATGCAAAAAAGAATTTGTGTATTGATAATTCAAAGGACATGAAATCTATTATGTGTGGTCTATGTGAATTTTATCTTAGGAAGGTGATGCATTGCTAATCAACTAAGATTATACGGGAGAAAATTCAAGTCCTGTATGTGGGTGACTCTAAGGTAATAATTTCTTAGCAGTAGACTTTCCAAAATCAGTTTGAAGGACTAAAAATAAGTGATGATGAGCCTATTGCTGCATATTCGCTTAAGGTTTAAAAAATTGTCCAAAAAATGAAATGGTTAGAAGAAGATGTGAAGGAATAAATTGTAGTCGGAAATATTTTGAGATACATGTTATCTTTTTTCCCTCTCGAGAAAAAAGGAAAAAATGGCATGTAGGGGCCTAGACATCAAACAAGGCACCTAAGGGAAAAATTGGGTTTGTAGAAAGTTTCCAAGATTTCAAGATAAATTTTAGTGACTCTAGGAGTTTTGAGATCATAAGAGGAAATTTTTCCTCTTTTTAGTATTTAAAAGACTCATATTTCCTTAAGAAAGAGGAAAAAGGTCTGGTGGGCCCACAACCAACATCAAAATAGGAAAAAATGGGGAAAATGGAAAAAATTCACCCCTGTGTGTTCTCACAGTACTTCTTGGTCCATTAATGCAAAAATTTGAGAAAAAAATCCCTAAGAGACTCCAAAATTTGTAAAATTACCAAAATGTGATTAGAAGCTCAAAGAGTCATAGTGACTTACCAAACTACTCAGTGAGCTAAGCTCATAGTCTGTTGGGAAACAATGCATTGGAGCTCATCGATTAGTTTTATGAGTTACTCAGTGAGTTGAGTTACTAGAGAGGAAAGGCATTTGTTAAAGGGCCGACATATCTCGATGATGAAAATGATGGGGCTCAGTCGTTGTGAGGTAGCCCGCACCATTCAGGAGACTATATCGGCAAAATCTAACTCAACTAGGGGTAGCAGGGAAGAAATTGATGGCTTATTGGCTCATGCAAGGATCGTGGAGGGGAATAGAATCAACAGAAAATTCAGTTGGGCATCGAATCGACTCGGCTAGAGCCTTGCAAGGGGAATTCATTACATTAGAGTTAATGGTAGGGAAGCTCAGTTAAGGAAAAGCTACATTGAGAGGGCTCAAGAAAAACTCCAGGCATCAAAGGTACACATGAAACTTAAAGGATTCAGTGAGTTCATGGAGGAAGATAACATGCTTATCTATAAATGAAGACAAGATCATCCTCGAACAAGAAGTTGACATGTAGAGTAGGTCACATTCGATAGATCAAGGAAAACTTGTCCATAGCACGGAGTTACACTAAAATAATGGTGGAATCTGAATGAAGGGCTCAGAGTGAGCCATGACGGTGATGAGGTGTGCAAGGTGGAAGGCCAAGAAACTCATCTCATAGTTTAGGGCGAGTTTGTGGAGGATCACACATAGGACAGGGTGTTGGAATAGCTTGATGCAAGAGATTAAGGAAGAACCTAACAAAACAAAATGGCCAAGCTTCCCGAGATTTGTCGATCGAATGCTTTGATGGGCGATGCACGGAGGACCAAAATTGGTAGCATTCAGTGGAGAAAAAAATTTGGTGGAGTGAGTGAATGGAAACTCAAGTGAGCTGAGCCAAGTGATGATTGGAGGAGATGCGGGAAAGTTATCAAAAATGTCTTCTGAGGCATTTTGGAGCCTGAACTCTTTGAAATTTAGGTTTTTATAACATCATAGATCATAGGGAGAAAATGACTCGGGGAGTGTAAAAATTCCCAAAGCCTAAACTGTGAAAATAAAAGTTGAGGACTTCTGGGTTTAAGAAAAACATAGCTCACTCAGCGAGTGAACAGTGGCTCGAACTCCGAAATGGATAAGTCTGAAATTCCAAATAGGTGAGGTGGGTGGTTGTTTTTGATTTCACACAATTGGGAGTTTGGAATTTTAAGCGGGATGGGTGGATGACTAGTGACATGGGCTCAGGGGGTAAAACCCAGGAAGTCCAAACTAGATACAATGTCTGAAGTAGATGCAAGGGAGAATGTCTGAAGTGGACTTGAAAAAGATAGTAAACATGGTAGGTGTGCTCAACCTTCAAGTTAGCTAGTGAAAGGCTAACACGTGGACTTCAGATAGCTTCCTAGGTGAATAGGGTGAGTCTTTGAGTGGGAAACAAACATTTGAAGGGGTTTTCGGGGGTTAGCGATGAGGTTTCCATATTCAGCAGAGAATGGTAAAGCTCAAGGTACTCAGCTTTGGAGGCCCAACGTTTAGTGGAGAAAGAATGGGGGAGCTCACAAGAACCTAAAAAACTATGAAACTCACCCATCTCACCAAGTGTCTTGTTGAGGTTCTCGGTGAGATAGCGTGCCCCACAATGTATACACAATCCATAATATATATAAAAAATCCTTTTTTTAAATGGCCACATCTTGAGCTAAGTGTTTCAGTTTTCTATAAAAAAGCTAGTCAATTGAAAGGTAGAGAAATTAATTACAACATGGCATTACTAAAATTAGTTTTTTGGATGTTTTGGATTTTTGAAATGGAGAATAGTGAACAGTAGAGGGTAGTGAAGGAATTATTGATGGGGTATGGACACCAAATTTTTCAACATAGTGTCCAAGTAACATGAGCATGGGTAGTAACAAAGGATGATCCAAGAAGATATAAGAGTCCATTTATTGTAGAATTCAAATTTCTCCCTTCTCTCTAAAATTTCTTCTATAAATTGTAAAGAGGATATCATTTCAAGGGGTTAGACACTTTTCCTATGCCCCCCTCTTTATTTTATGTAAGAGACCTGTGGAGTTCCAAAACACCCTATTTGAATATTATAATGTAAAAAATCGTACCTTTGGCCTACATTATAATGAATTGTATCTACTTCTTATAACAATAAAATCAGACATGTGGTTATATGTTACCTTCTTTTGTGTTTTATTACATATTTCCTGTTCTTTTCATTTCATGTAAGGTTGTTGTGCATTCCTATATTTTCATTGCAAGGTTTTCGTTGTGTCGTGTTTATTGTGCACATTGACTAAAATTATTTATTAGTGCATCACCTCCATTTAAAATAAATTTACTTTTCATGCAACCATTCTATTCATGTCTCCTTGGAAAACATTAGGGTAGGATTAGATTAGTTTTCTCTCTCCATTTTGGGTGCATGTGGTGTGATATTTAGAAATATGAATACAAACTTCTCTAGAGAGCTATCTCAGTTGTAAAATACCACACTTTGGGATAGATTCATGTTTGACAAGTCACACTAACTTCCAAGTTAATCAATTGCAAGCATTCAGGGGTGTTTTGGTTTTTCTAGAACAATACCTAACACCTAATTTTTATTGCAAATTATTTGGTACTAAAAATGTCAAGGATTCGACTCTTTTGAAGAAGGATGAGTCACATGCGACTTTGATTTCCTATGAGACAATAATTATTGATTTGAAATAAGCTAAGAAAGATATTACCTTAAAATCTTAAATTAAGACCAAGGGAAAGAAAACTAACGAGGTTGATCTTGATGCTAAATTATAAGATGAACTTGAAGAAATCTTTGCAAATTTTTCTAGAATATTGAAGCTTGGCTCTGGTAAATACATATTAAATCTTCCCTATAAATGTTTCAAATGTGGTAAAGTAAGACATTTTGATATCAATTGTCATCATAAGCACAAGAAGGAATATCATGATGAACATGAGTATGATGGAGATCCTGACAAGAAGTATCACAAGTATAGTAAAGGAAATAAAATCTTTAAGAAGTGTGATGAGTAGAAGAATATTTTTTATACAAAAGAAGAGGATTTCTTGTCTATTATTATTAGTTTTGTTTCCAATTCTGATTCTAAATCTAATAATGAAGATTTTGGATATGAGGTGTTTTTCATGACTAAATATGCCATGAGATATACTAGTGGTGGTTATTCATTATTAGGTGATTTCATATCAGGTTCTTGTAGAGATTTTGAGGAATAAGAATATGATGTTAAAGATGATATTATGTCTTTTCAAGATGAGTTAAGGAATGATGGGAAAAAGAAAAGTTGACATCTCAACTCAAAGGATTTGAAGATAATATATATGATATAGAAGAAACTCATTGGTATAAAATAAGAAAACTTAATGAATCAATCAAGACACTAAAAGATAAGGTATAGTTCCTAGTTAAAATTTTGGAAGACAGAGAGAGATTGTCAAAAAAACATTTAAGAGGACATAGATTTCCTAAGGGAAAAATTTTTATACGTTGGTAAGAATACTATGTCCATTCATAAATTTGAGAAAAGTACAAAGGATCTTGATGATCTTATTGGAAAATAGAGAATAACAGGTGAGAGAGTTGGTTTGGGGTTTAGTGATGACCAAAAGGGAAAAAAATGAAGAAAGATGATACTTTTCCAAGAAATAATGATAAAGAATCAAGCCTCAAGGAAGGAAAGAACGATAACTTGACCAAATAAAATGTGAAGAAAATCCCATTAGATATCCTAATGCTTTAGTGTATGAAAGATGTTTGAATGGTTATTGTTTTAGTTGCAATGGATTTTCTCATAGGGATATGTAGTGTAGAAGGTTTGCTACAAATGTTTATTCTTGGAGAGATAGCAGGAATAAGAAAACAAAGGATGTAGTGTGCTATAATTTCCATGAGAGAGGTTATGTTGCTAGACATTTTTTATATGATTAACTTAGTCAAGTTGAAGGCTATAATGGAAAGATTTTTTCCTTTTTTAGTTGCAATGAATTTGGTCATGTTTCTAGAGAATGTAACAATGGTTACTCAAGGAAATATCAGATATCTCAAGGTTCTAAAGTGCAAGAAAGAGGATTTCAGGGGTCTAGATTGTATTCTAATAGTCAAATCAAAATATGGGAACCTAGAGGGAGCTTCAATGTTCCAACAAGAGATGATATGGATGTAAGATGAATCAAAGTACTGATCAGAAACATAATGGAAAAGGTAAGGTACATAAATATAAGAGTTTTTGTGACCTCTTTAGGTCATTCTTTTATATCTATTATGGTGATATATGTCTCTACTAGCCTACTTAGAGGTATAATATATCATATGAAGCATCTAAGGAAAGGGGAATTGACTAGGTTGATGTATGTTTCCTCAAAACTATCAAGGTATGTTGTTATAGCTTAAAAGCATGTCTTGTGATCTTTCTTGGTTGTTTAAGTTGTGAAAAATGATATGGTAATTTTAATAGGTCTCTAATTTTGTACAATTATGTCCTCAATTCTATTATTTTCATATCATGAAGTGTTTTTGGTTTGTTAAGTTCATCTTGAGTAAGGGTCTAGTTTTAGTTTTAAAGGAAGTATGTCATGCTATGGAGTCAAACTGTAGAGTTAATACTTTATATGATTCAATGATCAAAGTCTGTGGTGGGCCTAAAGGTCTATTTTGTCATGAGAAGTCTGTTCTGAGTCGAAACACGATGTTTTTTTATTGATTCAAGCAATAACACCTACATAAAGTTTGTATAAGAGTATATTTAGTGTGTGAATATTTTAAATGGTCTCAAAACGTTTATGAAAGTGAAAAAAGTATCTTAAAGCATGCATATTCATGAAGGATTCTATACAGTCATCAAGATTTGTGTGTTGTCTCTGAACCTCTTAATCTTAAGGTCTTGTTAAACCCTAAAGAGGTTTTTCGTCACGATATGTCAAAAATGTTTCAAGGTAAATCAAGTGTAATAGGTTGTGTTTAATCCATGGTGGGTTTCCAAGGTGAACGAGTGTTTTTTTCAGAGTATGGGGTCTTATTGGTTCATCAAAAGTCAATGGTACCTCAGTTTTAGTGACTTCCAGGCCATGTCTAATAATTCAACAGAAAATTATGTCTTGTTTTTCATTGGTCTAAACATTATCTTGTTACGTCAAAGAATATATCATGTTATCTAGATGATCACTCTGTCAAAAAAAAAAAATGAGTTGATATCTTGGTATAGGAATGTTATGTATGTATTGATTCAATTGATCTAGTATAAGGTTTTCACAAGGATTATTTTTTGAGAAGATCATAAACATTTTATTGGAAACAATAAGGAGTGAACTGTTATTATAAGGTGGTATTTTACTTCTTCGAACAAGTATGAAGAGTATCAAAAATTTTCAGAAAATATGGAAGGTCTATATAGACTTCTAGGAACTAATAGATCCATGAAAGATCTAGTGATTAGTTCTCTTGGTCAAGGATTACTGAATCATATCGAAAGGTCATCATAATTTAAATAAATGTTTGTTTGGAAATTCATGAACTAGAGTACTACAAGGTCGCAAGATAATTATACAAGTTGAAATGAGGGATAATTAGTGTACTGTCATATTTCTTAAATTTATTCAAGAGATATAGCTATAGGAAGTGTTAATAAATACATCAAGAGGATGTCAAGAGTTCAAGGTTTTAATCAAAGCATGAAAAAAATTCTCGAAGGTCTGCAAAGATTTGTTAAGTGAGTTGACACATCATAAAATTTACTTTCGGTCATAGGAATGGAGTCAAGCTATAGATTGTAAATAGGTTTGTTGATGTAAGGTTAAGGATAAAGTTTCTAAATATATATGGAATAGATAATCATAAGAATATATGCACATTAAGGTTCATCTAAAAGATTGGTAAAGACACACTTTTTTATGAACATTAAAGTCCAACTAAAAGATTGTTAATGATACACTTGTATATGCACATTAAATAATATATGGAATATATGGAACAAATATCCATAAGAATGATTAGGTCTATTTGAAATATTGGTATAGATACACTTGTGTATGCACATTAAGTTCCAACTAGGCCACTCATATTTGAAGGATAAGTACTCAAATTTGGAATGGTGATATAGTTTGAGCAAGGTTAAGAATATTGTTATAGTATAATAGGTCTATGTGAAAGGGAATAAAATCATTGTATTATTACAAGGGTGTGTCCATAAGGCTCTTATGATGTTCTAATGATAAGATATACATTATGTCTCAAGTAGGAGTTTCAAGTGTGAAATTTTTCGAGATAAATGGAAAAATTCTTAAGGTCTATTATAACCACGATATGATGAGTTCCAAATTGAAATCAGCATAAGTTGGGGCCTAAAGAATTTTTATATGGAATACCTTACACATTAATAGTTTCCCTTGGATGGCATAGATCTTCTAGGTATTTAAAAAATGATAAATGATATAGAAAAACAATAAATATAGATATTTTCCATTTCTAGCTAGCAATGTGCAATAAACCCTCAAAGTAAGGTTTAGAGAATACAACTTGAATTTCTTGATAAAAACATTTAAAATGCATGAAATTTTGTATAGATTTCTATCCTAATGTTGTCTATAGGATTGTAAAGGAATTGTTATCTTGATTTTTCCCCATGTAAAATTGATCAAACACGACCCTGCATAAGAAAAAATCGAAGGATTGGTTAAGTCATGTGAGCCACATTTCAAATTCGAAAACTAATCAAAAATTTGAGGGGCAAGCGGGCTCTACAATGGAGTCCAAGAATGGTAAACAAAGGAGGCCAACAACATCAAAGGTAACTAGAATTTTAACAAGAAGAAAATAAGAGAAAGTGCTTGAAGTTTTCAGACTTCTCATGTGGTTCAAATCAAGGCCCAAAATTGGTTAAGTTTATGAAGGGCTAGCAGATGGCGCCACGTGCCTCAATGGTGCATCTCCAAAGTTCAAGCCAAAATAGTGGTCCCCAACAAATGCATGTCCACCACATAGTTGGGATCTAAAGGGCGGTCTCATTGTCCATTGAAAAGTCAGAGACCCACAAAAACCTTCGTGTGTCTCATTGGCGTGACTTCAAAAGGTGTAGCGTAAAGAAGGACCCTAAACTAGTGCTAACCTGCCACATTATCAAATCCTGAAAGCAGAGACAGACCTAACTTGGTTAAGTATAAAAGGAACGGAGGAAGCCCCCATGTGTCTCTTTAACGCAACATCAAAGGAAGAATCCAAAGCAGGGACCTTAAATGAGTGCTAACCATCCACGTGGTCAGAGCCTCAAAAAGTTGAATGGGCCATTGAAAAGTCTAAGGAAAATGGAAAGAACCATGTGTCAACTCAACACATCTTTAGAAAAGTAAGAGACTAAGGTGGAGACTCAAACTAGCAATAGCTCTCCACATAGTCAGTGTCTAACATAATTCAAATGGCAGTGGGCCCATATCAGTTAAGTATAAAAGCACTGGTGGAAGTCTCCACACATCTCAATGGCACACCTTCAAGGGTCAAAGAAAAAGGCGGTCCCACAAACAAGGTCAGATCTTCCACGTGACTGAGGCCAAAAAAGGAGGAGTCAAAAGGGGAAGAACCAGCTGTTGAAAAGTCTAAATAGGGAAGAGCCAACGGAAGGTGCCACATGCCTCAACGATGTAAATTCAAAAGGAGTGGTGCAAAGGCTTGTCCCAAACAAGCGCAGGCCCTCCACATGTCCCAGGTTTTAAAAAAGGAACACCAGCCATTGAAAAGTCCAAGCTTGGGACATGCGTGTGGAGGCCTCCACATGTCTCATCCACACAACTTCAAAAGAAAAATCTAGAGGTAGTATCCCAATACATGTAGAGCCTCCACATGTCAAGGGTCAGACATATGCCCCGCCAAAAAAAATGGACTTAGCCAAAACAAAAAGAAACAAAGCAAAGCCATGGAAGGAGCCACACATGTCCATGACGCAACTTCAAAGGAAAAATTAAAAAATGGTCCCCAAATGTGTGCCATCTCTACAGGTGGCCATGTTTTAGGTCAAAGCGGGAAGGTGGGACTTGGAAGGATATTTTGCCAAAAGTGGGCCACTGGGCTTGGTGAAAACTTTTCATCAAAGTGGAAAATATGGGCCAATGGCCCCAAAGATGACTTTTGGGAAATGTAAAGTTGTGGGGATGTGCAAGTTTTTTTTGTAGCTTTTGTAACTTTCATAAAAGCGTAGTTTGTAAGTGTGGGCCAGCTAGCCTGACGAGGTTTGTTCGCCAAATGGAAAATGAGAAGGTTGCGGGATTTCAGGGTCTTTTGGGGAAAATTGAATTTTAGGCTTGTGGGGCTGCGGGGAGTTTTGTGCTTTTTTAATATTTGTGTGAAAGTATTAAAGTGAATTTCAGGCCCGTGGATCCGTTTTGCAAAACTAGTTTTTTGCCATGTTTGTATGGATTCAATTTGAATATTCAAATGGGCATATCTTTCGATCCAGTGCTTGAAATTAAACAAATTTGGTACCATTGGAAAGATATCGACCTCCTCTATGCCATGGAAGCATAAAATATTATTTTTCGTAGGCTTTGAAGTGTGAAAATTAGGAAAACTTATTTCATTTCATTAAGGAAGGATCCGATTGCTTCAACTACCTAGATCTAATCTAGATTTGAGATCTTTCCTTCTGCAACATGTAAAATAGACATGGGGAACTAGAATTGACAGATTTTAGGTAGATTTGCAAGGCATTGATGGTTGGTGGTTGAGCTTTATGAGCATAATCGAGTTTCTCTTCTTTCTCTCTTGTTTTCATTGTCTATATATTGTAAACAGTTCTCATTTTGAGGGAGAGACATTCTGGGTGTGGGAAAACTCTATAAAATTTGTTTCCTAATTCCATTTTGAGTTGTAATCCTTCTCCTACACTTCGCAAGTGTGTTTGTGCCTCTAAGAAGAAATGTAATTTTTTGTGCACCTTCTAGAGAAATAAACCCATCATTTTTTGGCATTCTTCAACCCTTTCTCATGTTTTATTGTTACTCCACGCCTCTTCCATTCAGATATATTTTCTATGCATGTATTTCACATTTGTAGGTGCAGGGTGTCATGTTTCATGGAGTTTTAGAGGTGGATTTGGACTTGGGTCTTTGTCACTTCTTTCTAACCTGCCTCATCTCATTTTCCCCCTATTTTATCGTACCTCAACAAAGTTTCTCGCCTCTTTCCTTTTCTAGTGTATAACCACTTTAGTGTAGGCTCTCTTTCATTCTCTCTCTCTCTCTCTCTCTCTCCCTGTCTCTTTGGAATGGTTAGATTAGGATAGATTAGTTTTTCTTGCACTAGAGTAGCTTGTGCTAGGTAGTTTAGGAATAGTAACCAACCTTCTCTAGAGGTCCATGTAAAGTCTGTAAGTCCCACAACTTGAGAGATGGTCCAATGTTGTGTAATCACATAGAATGCCACACTCAGATCCGAGGCCATTCAGGGGTGATTTGATTTTGTAATAATATTTTTGGCACACCCGATGGGACATTTTTGAAGCACCTTACAACTTCATCTTAGGAGGTTGGTTTTGTTCCTTTTAAGATTCAACCTTTTAAAGCACATGAAAAGAACATCTAGTGACTCCATTTGGTCAGCAACCCATCTCTTAAGTTACAAACCTTCTCCGATCCATTTCCACCCACTTTTTATTTCCATATATTTCATTTTCTTCCACTCAAGAAGTTGTGAAATCATGACTTCTTTCCCGCCATAGAATTCTCATTTGTAGAAAAATAACTATTTCCCTTCATCCCCACTGTTTCAAAATCCTCCTCCAAATCAATTTTATATGCCCCATTATCAAATACATGCATACAACCCACTTTTTTCTAACCAAAATGTTTATGAAGAGCAAGTTTATGTAGATGATGGTGGAAACTCTATGCCCAAAGCTAATTTTGAGAGGCAAGTGCAAGAGATGGTGATGGACATGATGTAGCTCAGAGTCAAGTGTTCTATAATAGTAGTTGAAGTTGGCTACAAGGCCCCTTGTCCATGGGTCAGCCCTATACCAGGATGGTTTAGCACCCAATAGAAGCTGCACTTCATCACTGAGATATTGGCCCAGATTATGGAGTGGGTGTAGAAAATGGAGGCTCAAAATTCTAGCCCGCAGAAACCCTGCCAATGGGGCAACCCTTCACTACAATATTATAGTGATCCCACTCCACCATGCCAACTTACAACATCTCAGCCTACTGCCCCCACTAAGAATTCCATCCCTTCTCCATCCCCTAGCCTTCCATCTTACCTCAATTATTCTTCCCTTTTCCCTTCCAAATTCAAGTCCCATCTACCTACCTGTACCATAAATGAACATCTCCTTACCAACACCCTTTCCCCAGCCAACGTCATCATGTTCGATGACTATAGGATAGTTGAATGGTATGACTCATGGGACTCCGACTCGGAAGAGGAAATCATATGGGAATCTGTACTAGAGAAAAATCAGTTCGCTCTAAAGGGCATAGCTCTAGAGGATACTAGGTTTCTTATAGAGGAAAAACCATGCATGCCAAAACTTCGTGCACCCCAACCTCTAAGAACTCCTCTTTAGAAGGAGAAAAATATAGTTCCAGAGGCTCGAAGTGTGGAGCATGCTAGAGAAGAAACTTTAGTTCTTCCTCCCACTTTATCCCCTTCAAGTTCTAATTTTGTAGAAGAGTTTTAGCTTTCGAACTTCATGTTTAAAGATGAGGGAAACCGTGGTGAGAAAATTTCAGATCCAAAGGACACCATAGAGGAGGTTGAGCACATGCAGCATGAAAACGAGGAGGCAGATTGTTTATCAAACTTAGAGGAATACTTTGATGGAGAAGATCCTGAGGATATCACATCATTTACTTCCCCATCATCCACCTTCCAAGCACATGAGTCCACTTCCATGGAAGAGAGTGTCTAATCGCAACAGACTGCACCTCACAATGGCCCTCTAGAAAAAATATTAGAGGATCTTAATATTCAATGTTATTCTTAGGAGGAGGGAAAGGAGCACAAGGACCCCATCTTTCCCATGTCATTCATCTAGGAAGGTCTGCAAGAGGACTTCATTCTTGGAGTTGAATTTCAGAGTAATGGGAACATCCATCAGACCAGACTGTCCCCTCTCAGGTACTTGGCTTCATTGGAGCCAAGGGAGAATCCAAAACAGGTCATGCCCACTTCAGGGCATGAGGATGAGTATCAAAACACCAAGGGTCACCATCAACACCTCTAAGAGTCTAATGTAAATCAGCTTGAGGAGGTATTTTCCATTAATGTTGATACCTTGATGATTTGGGTGGAAGATTGGCCTCTTGTCGGTTTCTCACTTATTATAACTACCATGTTTAGTACCAAATCATATACATGGCAACATTTGTTGAGAAAGGGAAGCTATTTCTCCCTTCCTGTGGTAGGATTTGTTTAGATTTTCTTTGATAAGGTTAGTGTAGGAATAGAGTACATTTTCTTTCAATAAAACAAGTACTTTTTCACACTCTTAATGTCTCATTTGAGGCATGTATTATTTTACCTTTGTACATAAGTTTTGTTTGTATTTCTCTGGAGGTATAATGTGCCATGCCCTTAAGTATTCACAATAGACAGACCAATAGTTTCCTGTAACAGTTGCTAATTTCAAATGAAAAAGATATAGAGAAACTAAAATTGGATTTCGAGGGAGTCCATTTCCAGAGTAGGTGAAAGTCCCAAGTCAACACAATTTTCTACTCTTAGAACCTAATCTCCATGTTTTTCTTGAAAAATTTATTATGCGGACAACGAGGTAGGCTCAAGGTTACCAAGCGTAGGTAGTCGGGCTCACGGTTTCAGAGACAATATCAATACCAGGATATCATTCATGACTCCATGCATAATGAATGCTTCAAGGCTACTGGTCTCTTCATCTAGAAAGTAGATGTCCCCATGAGTCACCAAAATTTTATCTCGATTTTTCCCCTAGAAAAATTGATCAAACACGACACTGTAAAAGAAAAAATTAAAGGATGGGTTCAATCATGTGAGCCATATTTAAAATATGACAATCAATCCCAAATCTGAGGGGTAGGTGGGGTTTATAATGGATTCCAAGAAGGTTCAGAAAAGGATGCCAATGACGTCATAGGAAATAAGAGGCTCAACAAGAAGAAAATCGGAGCAAGGGCTCGAAGTTTTTAGACTTGACACACAATTTAGCACGAGACCCTGAATCAGATAAGTATAAGAAGGGCCAAAAGATGGTGCCATGTGCCTCAATGGCATATCTCTAAAGGTCAAGCATAAAACATTGTCCCCAACAAGTGCCAGTATGCCACATAGTTAGGATCTAAAGGGGGTTTTCATTTCCCATTGAAAATTCATAGACCCGTGGAAGCCTCCATGTGTCTCATCAGTGTGACTTCAAAACACCTGGCCCAGAGAAGGACCTTGAACTAGCACCAACCGACCATGTGGTAAGAGCCCAAAAGTAGAGCCGGCCCCAAATCGGTTAAGTATAAAAGGAATGGTGGAAGCCCCCACGTGTCTCTTTAGCGCAACTTCAATGAAAGAATCTAAAATAGGGACCCCAAATGAGCACAAACCCTCCATGTGGTTAGAGCCTTACAAGTTTGAATCAGCCGTTGAAAATTTTACAACCAGCAGAAAGAACCACATGTCATCTCAGCATAATTTTTAAAACTTGAAAGCCGGCCAATAGAAGTCAAATGGTAGCAGGCCCAAATTGGTTAAGTATAAAAGGACAAATGGAATCCTCCATGTTTTTCAATGAGGCACCTTCAAGGATCGATTCTTAAGGCTATCCCCCAAATGAGCGTGGAGCTTCCACATGTCCCAGGCCCATAAAGGATAATTCAAAATGGGTAGAAATGGCCATTGAAAATTATAAACAGGGCAAAGCCAATGGAAGGTGCCACATACCTCAGTAGCACAAATTCAAAAGGCGTGGCCCAAAGGCAGGTCCCAAATAAGCCCAGACCCTCCATGTGTCCCAGATCCAGAAAAAGGGACACCAACCATTGAAAAGTCCAAGCTCGAGACATGCCTGTGGAGGCCTCCATGTGTCTCACCCATGAAACTTCAAAATAAAAATCTGGAGGTAGTCTCTGAATACGCGTTGAGCCTCCACGTGTCCATGGTCAGTCATATGGCCCCGTCAAACAAAAGGGACTTAGCCAAAACAAAAAGAAATAAGGAAAAGCCATGGAAGAGCCACATGTCTATTTAGCTCAACTTCAAAGGAAAAATCCAGAAAATGACCCCCAATGTGCACCAGCTCTACACGTGGCCATGTTTCATGCCAAAGTGGGAAGGCGAGCATTGGAAGGATTTTTTTCCAAAAGCGGGCCAGCGGGCCTAGGGAAGACTTTTCGCCAAAGTTGAAAATGTCAGTCGGCAGGCCCAGAGATGGCTTTTGGGAAATGTAAAGTTACGGGGAAAACAAGAGTTTTTTTAAATTTCTTTCATAAAAGTGTAGTTTGCAAGTGCGGGCCCGCAATCCCGAGCAGGTTTGTTCGACAAATGGAAAATGAGAAGGTTGTGGGCTTATGGGGGCTTTTGGGAAAAAGTGAATTTTAGGATTATGGGGTTGCGGGGAGTTTTGCACTTTTTAAATTTTTGTGCAAAAGGTGCAAAGTGAATTTTGGGCCCGTCGATCCATTTTGCAAAACTGGTTTTTCACCATTTTTGTATGGATTTGATTCAAATATTCAAATGGGCATATCTTTTGATCCAGTGCTCAAAATTCAACAAATTTGGTACCATTAGAAAGATCTCAACCTCCTCTACATTATGGAAGAATAAAATAATATTTTAAGTAGGCTTTGGTGGGTAAAAATTTAAAAAATGTCTTTCATTCCATTAACGAAGGATATGATTTCTTTAACTACCCATATCTGATCAAGATTTTCCATCTATCCTTCTTAAACATGCCAAATAGACATGGGGAACAAGAATTGACTGATTGTAGGTGAATTTTTAGGGCATTGATGGTTTTTGGTTGAGATTTATGAGAAGAATCAAGTTTCTCTTCTTTCTCTCTGGTTTTCATTGTCTATATATTGTAAACACTTCCAATCTTAAGGGAAATACATTCTAGGTGTGGGGAAACTCTATAAAATTTGTTTCGTAACTCTATTTTTAGTTGTAAGTCTTATCCTATGCCTAACAAGTGTGTTTGTGATTTTGAGTATAAATGTAATGATTTTTGCACCTTCTAGAGCAATAAACTCATGATTTTGTGGTGTTCTTCAACCCTTTCTCATGTTTAAATATTTTTCTATGCCTCTCCCTTTCAGATTTGTTTTCTATGCATGTATTTCATGTTTGCAGGTGTGGGATGTTATGTTTCATGGAATTTTAATGGTGGATTTGGAACTAGTTCTGTGTCACTTTTATCTTGCCTCTTTCCTTTTCTGGTGTATCACCTCTTTAGTGCAAACTCTCGTTCACTCTCTCTATCTCCCTGTCTCCTTGGAATGGTTAGATTAGGATAGATTATTTTCTCCTGCACCAGAGTATCATGTGGCATGTAGTTTAGGAACCAGAACCAACCTTCTCTAGAGGTCCATCTGAATTCCGCAAGTCCCACAACTTGAGAGATGGTCCAATGTTGTGCAGTCACACCAAATGTCCCACTCAAATCCTAGGTCATTCGGGGGTGCTGTGATTTTACACTAATGTGAATTCAATCAACAATTTTTTTTTCCTTTAGTTATATATGAGAGTATACTTGGTAAGCATAATAGGCCTAAAGAGTCAGGGTAGGTTGTGAAGAAAATGTAATTTCTACTAAGGTTCAAGGTTTGACTCTTTTGGGATAAACAAAAGAAGATAAATTGTTCTCATAACTCTCACTGGTTGGCTATGTAATATCTTGAAGTTATAGTTTAGTATGGAAGAATACTTTAGAGACACTATAAGGACTGTAGTAAGTGTAAGAAGACATTAAGATTGAGTTGACATTGAAAATCATATGAAGGGATAATATATGTTGCATAAAGGGTAATGTAAAAAACTGATTTGGGTGTGATCTAAGCCATGGGAGCCATAAAGTTAGAAAACATATTAACTCAAGGAAGGATGACTTTTTTCAAATAGAGTATGACGTTCTATAGGTTTAAATTAATTTTTCACAATCATGTTTGTCTTTCTAGAAGTTGTATGTCATGATTAAGTAACCTCATGTAGATTCAAGAACAAGTATGTTGGATGATCAGACTTTATCAATTATTTATTCATGATAAATCTACAAGGGAAAGTCCAAGATTGCATTCTTAAGTTTAAATAAAGTACAAGGTAGTTGTATGGATTTCTTATGATCAAGACAATATATGGATTGTGAGAAATGATCCTTGAAGATAGAGGGCATATTTCCTTTATCATCAAGTAGGTTTTTTATGTTTTTATAAGGCATGTGTGGTAAAATTAGTCATGTTAAGAAATCCTAATCAATTCACATGCTCAAGGATGTTGAGATACCATAGAAATGAGGTTGATTGCACTAAAACAAAGATTTAGGGAATAGGAAATAGGATGGACTCACCCTCATGAAAATAAATCAAGGTAATGAACTCAATTTTTGTAGTTCCTAGTAGAAAGAGAAGTCATAGGTCCAAGGGGGATTTAGTAGTATTTGTTTCATGAAGTATGTGTGATTCTAGATCTTGTGAAATTTTATTTAAATATCACTGAAGATTCAATTTAGGGATCTTGGTTCAAAATATTGTGTGTGAATATGATATGCAAGGAACAATCTTAGTTTGTTTAAAAACATTTAAGATAGGGAAAACAAATGGTAATTTTTATGTTCTTGGATTCAAATCATAATTTTTGGTATGTATGGGTGTTGTGTATGCTCTTTTCTAGGGGTAGTTAAATTGTTTCAAACTGTACAAGGTGGTGAAATAAGGTCAAGATGAATAAAATGAGGTCTTTTTTTTCTTAAAATGAGGACTTTAGTTGATGTTTCAAACAAAGAAGTGATCATATAAATATGAGAAAGATGAATAGTATGTAGGTACGCGTATGATTTTTCATTAATGTAAGAATGGGGAAAAGATTAGGTAGTTTTTCATCAATGAAAAAGGGGGACATTATTGGCATGTTGAATTCTACATGTTCTCATTGATGTAAAATTTCATTAATGAAAAAGATGATGATGGAGAAGGGTCATAGCATGCTAGGAATGTTGATGACAGGGAGTATCAGGTTGTTTCATGATGGCATAAGATGTTTCAATTAGATTAGCTTGGTCTAGCAAGCCTAGTCAAGTGACCTAGGTAGCCTAGGTGATGGAAGATGGTTGTTTTAGTTTCTTGGTGGCTTGAGAAACATGGACATAATATTTGAGGAGTGTTTAACTACACACATGATTTTTATGGTAAAGGTACATGTTAAATACCTAGTTTTAGGTGCACATCTAGACCCATTCTAGGTGATTGGAGGCATGGCGATGATTTGTACATTCGTGAGATTTTATGGAACAATATAGGGATGTTATACATGTTGTTACAGGCATGATAGGGCCTTTTAGAGAGGTTTCATGATGATTTATAATGTTTTCTATGTCGCTCCTAGCGTAAACTATGTAAAACCCTAAGGGATATTCATGTAAATCATATGGGTTGAGAATATGGAGACCTATCCTAGCTATCATGATGATTGGATATAGTGAAAATATGTTTCATAGAGGTGTGAGAAAACTTTGGAGTCATTCTGAAGAATATTTTGCAAGTTATGATTATTATTTTTAAACAGAGTCAATGTAATAACCTCATTTTTCTCTTTAATTCTAGGGAAGTTTGTTAATAAATGGTTCCCTTACTCTATTTTTATAAATTCACATAATTTATAACCAACATCCATATAGATAAATCCATCCTAGAATAGTTAACCATGTACAGTTGTATGAGTCATTTTAACTCTGATCCCTCATATATAATTCTTTACGAGTCATTATACCCAGTATACCAATGGTTTAATTTTTAAATTATTTAAAATCTAGTGTTTATATTATAAGTGTATACCTGGGTTTCTACCATGGAATCCCATCTGACATCCTACAACTTAGATCTAGGTGAAATCATGACATTGTAACCAACACCTTTGCACTAATTTGATCACAGTTTCAGAGACATGTTTTCCATAATCAATCCCATGATGATACATTCTCTAAGTGGAAATATCCTTTCACCAATAACTTAATTGCTTGTATCTATATTAAGATAAAACAATAGTGTTATAAACAATTACAAGTCTCGTACAAGGTTCAAATCAGGATACACCTATAAGAATACATATCACTATGAAACCTTAAAAGGCTTATGGGGAACTAAGTTTCCACGTAATAATTTTCATCATTTCTGGACCAATTCCCTTCCAATAGCCATCATAAATTTACGTCGAGGTACATATTCATGTGGTACAATCCACCTTTTTAATTCTAACGAACATTGTTCTTAAATGCATTACAACTATCACAATTTGAGGGTCTTGATGAGGCATCTCAGCATAGCTACGAAGCAACAATATACAGTTAATGACCACCACCATTAAATAGATATTACTACGTAACAACCATAATGAGTTGACCTACCGAGGGTCCTAAATTGGTATCTTATTTGTTTCAAGCGATTAATTAAATCACTATAGGTTCCCTAGACCTCTCGATTATTTCACCATGAATGAATCCCCTATGTTAGATCTATTTTCCTAATCTTTACTGTTACACAAATAATTATTCTTTTCCAAACTATGAAAATGATTGTCTCTTTATTATGTGATTAAACATTAATCAATGTTGTAATTTACCCATGTATATATTCATCCAAAGCTTACATACTATTAATTATTTGCGATACATTGTATCACTTAATTATCTATATTAATCAACATCTAATCTCTTTTATTTAACTATGTTGTCGAGGTGTACTCATACACCCTTATGTAAATCAATATTTATCATGTATTCAGTTATATCTACCTCCTCGTACATGTATTCGATGAGTGATAAACTAATACTCCTGATTAACTTCTATAACATTTTTAATCAAAACATCCTTATAGACCATTTAAAGAACATAATTTCATTGATTCTTAGTGGTTGTATAGTTCACCAATCATCTATAATAAAATAAAATATAAGATCTTACTGAATTTTAATCAGAAATTCTTCAGAAGTTAAACGCCCCAATTTTATAACTCTATTTATTAAAAAACAGTTGTATCTATACATATATATATATGATTTATATATATATTCATATGATGTACCCTAATAGGATATAAATAATGTTTCAGTTACTTGCAAAAAAATTCACATATATAACATTAATACAAATATCTTATCCTGAGACAGGTACTCAAATATACATTCATATTTGTATTAAAATGATATATCCTTGCATCGTAAATAGAAACCATATATCAACTAGGTTTGAAAAACATCCTCTTCACACCTAAGAAAATTTATGTCACAATGAAGTCAATCAACCTCTTATTCATTTCTTGAAGTCAGATACAACATATTTTTCCTAAGATAGAATAAGTCTTACAATGTCCATTTTTAAAAATGATTCAAGTGACTAACCTAACCTGCCCTTTCGCTGATTAAAAAATACAAGAGTACTTAATTTGATGATAAATACAACAACAAACATAATTCATCTTTCTGTACTCAAGTAGAATAAATGCAATCTTTACAACTTTATCCTTCTTTCATATTTCGAGTAGACCATCTGCAAAATTGTTAACAATTGTCACTTAATACGAATTGGCATGAAAACATATATACCTCCCATAATAAATTACACCATCTAATATTTTCATATAATAAATTCTGCGTTAAGTTAAAGACATTTTATTTATCAAATATAGCATAATTCATAATTATAACAATTCCAAAGATCACTTCACATTTCACTGATGTATATTTCACTAAAGTATAACATCCTAAATGTAAACACTCATGTATAATTTTATTATAATTAAATTAATAACTTCATAATATAAAGTTATAATTCGTTATAAACTTGAGTATACTTGTAACAACATTACTTTTATAACTTCATAATACCAAGTTGCTGTTAAACTAAGAAATCCCATATTTATTTTTTAAAGTTTCTTACATAATCAATAGCCACCCAATTATTATAAACTAATGAAGGTAAACCATTACTAACCAAATAGATAATTATTGTTATGGATTTATACTACATTATTGTAAGTTATACCTGCATCTTAATCACATCCCTTTCATTTCATGACAACAATTTATACACTCATTTTCCCATTACTTATATCAGCATTTATACTAACAGTGAACAACTTCAATATCATAAAGTTTATTTTAGTTATGCTTATACTTATTATTTTGATACATCTATATGCATAAGCCCTTAACTTTATTACAGTTTACTTGAACCAACCAAGAATATCCAAGATCAACTTTCCCATGCCAAGACCATTGTAATCATAGTAGAGATATTACGAGATCACTACTAACACCTAAATATAGGTTCTCAGTTCGTTAGAACCCATGTAATTGTGTTTACCTATAATTATAAAGTGTTAGGTAACAAGTTCACTACTGTAATTGAACCTTTATAATGCATACATGATAACCTTAGAATGCATCAAAAATTTCCTTCCATATTCAAAACTTATACATCATTATCAACTTGAAAAGAGTGAAGAGTAATCTCTCAAGGAGAGAAACTATTAGCCATTACGGTGAATCACATAAACCATTAATCCAAAGAGTTGAAGATTAAGCCCAAAAAATCGATATGATTTAATTTAAGCATACAATAACAACCCAATTTCATTAATATTAGAAAATACCATAATGGTACAACCACCCCAATTGAATCACAAGGTCATGAAAATGCATAGGTTGGGTAAGATTATCATATTTGAATCTTACATCTTTTAATACTAGATCACTTATATTTTACTTTTGACATATCAATACCATATGATCATGATATCTTTAGGATTCACTTGCATGTATATAGATGGTTGTCATATTTATTGTAACTTCTTAAATGAAAAACTCATATTGACATAACTTAACCAATAAGATAATTCAATAATTCACTATTACCAAATTGACTATGAGTGTAGGATCATATAAATTTTATAAATAAATCTATTTATATGATACTAATACATTACATACTTCCTTATTACATATACAAGACTTTGAAAAATCTTATCCAATTCAAATGGATACTAGTGTCAATTATTACCAATCATTACAATCTTCACAATTGAATTGTTCTTGTCTCCCCTTCATATATTTTCTAGTATAAAATATTTATAACCAATTTGTATCACCCATGAATCAAATAATTATGAGTAATTATTTAGAATAACAACTATGCAAATATTCTAACATCCCATAGTTATTTTATTCCATAGATAGTAGTATTGTATAATTCACTATATTAAAAATTATACAAGTCATTAGTCCTTGATCCACTTTGCTAGGTAATATTATTGCATATTACTAAGCCCTGATATTTTATATAATAATCATAATCACTTTTCCATCATTCAGGGATATCAATTTATTTACATACTTTTCATTGAAAATGACATCATTATTTATATTAACAGTGAACACTCATAATAACAAAATACTATTTCATACTTATAGATGAACTTTTCTTCCAGAGTAATAACATACCATTCATAATTTCCATTATTTGTTCTTTGACCATCCAATGAGCTCTGAGCATGGTTTACCCTTCATAAGGTTAGAGTAAATAATAGAAGATCATTGATAATTCCTAGGTCGAGGACCAAGTTCTACAAAACTCGGGTGAAAAAATTATCTTAACATTCCCAAAGAGAAAGTGACAGCATAAAAAATATTTTAAGTCGTAAAAGGGAAAGTTAAGCATAGAAATCATAATGATTTTGTTCCCACAATGCCACATTTCTTACACGGTTCCTAATTGAAAGGATGTAACTTAACTCATAAAACATCTAGAAAGTGTAATACCGTAACAAATATTTATTTATTTTTTACCAGATTCACATCAATACTTAGTTGTTAGAGAGTCCCGCAATCAAACCAATAGGTCACTGATATCTAAAATTCACCCCTCGAGGTAAATTTGGGATAACTTGCATAATTTCCTCCAGCTCGAGTAGGAAAAAATGGTAAAAGGAAAAATATCAGGTTTTGAAGGTCCCTTTGGCTCTCTTCTAACCCCCACATCCAAGAAAAATTTAACTAGTTAGTAAAAAAATTGCAAAAAATCCAAAAAAATCATCTTGTGCTAGTGAAATGTGGAAAAATCAAGTTTTCTTCGCCCAGACCACATAGGTATGCGTGGGACATCCAGGACCCAAAAATCTAAAATGGTCATAGGTGGTGTAAATGGGAAAAATCAGATGTTTTTGTCTTGCGTGGTCCGTAAAATGTCGGGACCCACATGGATGAAATGGCCTTAGGTGGTGTAAATTGGAAAAATCAGATGTTTTTATTGCACATGGTCCATGAGACATTGAGACACCCAGGGCCCTAAAATCAGAAATAGTTGACAGAAGGAAGCTCACGGGTGAAGCAGTGGTCAACGAAAGTATGCAAGGGACGCAAGTTCCCTGAAAAGTCGACTCGCCCGATTTGTGAAGTGGGTCAAGTGTAATGTGGATGAAGCAGGGGTTTTCAGCCCAAGTCACACAAGGGACATCAAGGAGACCAAGACCTGAAATAGCCGATATACCTGCATATAAAGGAAAATTCAATGTCTGGTCCTCCCGAACTTCAAATGGCCATAAATTTTGATCCCGAGCTCCTATTTTAACAAATTTTGACTTTTTGGAATGAGAACGACATCCTCTACACTACATAAATTGGATTTATTAATTTTGAAGAGGTTTTATATATAACAAATTTTGAAGAGGCTTTATATATAAAAAATAAGTAAAAATTTCCATATCTAATAAATTAAATGCACAGTCCCGTTAAATGATAGAAATTCCTGGCAGACTGAAAATGGCATCCTGTACTCAAAATTCCATAACTTTTGATTTTTTCAACAAAAATACACAAAATTGGTACCATTGGAATCATGGTTCTGAGCCTAATGGACATAAATTGAGAAATTTTTTATTTTATGAAGAATTGTTGGTGATTTTACAAAAATATTACCCAGGTTTAGAACAATGTTTTATTTGGTAGTTGGGATGCATTCAATGGAGCATGGGCTGAAATTTCTCACTGCAGCAAGTTAGGGGACAATATGGGGGGCCTTTTGCAAGAAAAAAAACAACATTTCACTCCATTTAATACATTTTTCAAGGTGTTGAAGGATATATTTTGGGATTTTCATTTTACCTCTCTCTCTTTCTTTTCTCTAGGTGCCATGGAGTCTGAGAAATCACCCGTTAAAGATACAACATGTTTGGGCATCAGGGCTCTTAAACGACTACACTCGAACGAGGTAGCCCGAAAGCATGGGGAGCATAGGGAACCAAAAAAAATCCTCCACTAGTATTCACTAGGTGACCATGATGTGTTGGTGTTGTTGGTTTGGTCTCATGAGCTTCCGTTAGAAAACTACAACCTCTGGTAGCCCTACACTGAATTAGACTGCACTATTTTGCACATTTGCAAACAACAACACAACGAGATAACTAGATGGAGATGGAGAAAAATACGAGAGAATTTTGTAGAGGGCCCCAACATGGAGGTTTTATATCTGACAAGAGAAAACTACGAGAGAAATCACATGTCGAGGATATAGCGTGTTTGGGCCTCAGGGATCTTAAGCGAGCTCACCCGGATGAGGTAGCCTGAAAGCATGGGGAGCATAGGGAACCAAAGTGAATCCTCCAATAGCATTCACCATGCCACCCCAATGTGTTTTCATAGTTCATTCGGTCCCATGAGCTTCCGTTTGCAAACTACAGTGTTTGGAAGCACTACACTGACTCAGACTACATTATTTCATGCATTTACAAACAATATGACATCGAGAAAGCCAGATGGAGATGGATAAAACCATGAAAGGATTTCATATAGGGTCCTAATGTGGAGGTCTCAGATATGATGAGATATCTCTATGTGCCTTTAAATGAACAAAGTAACCTTTTAAACGAATCTTCACCTTTAAGAACACCTCCACATTAGTGTAGGGATGACAAAGGCTATAGTTTGCAAATGGAAGTGCGTGGGACCAAACCAACTATGCCAACACATCAGGGTGGCTTATTGAATTCTAGTGGAGGATTCCTTTTGGTTCCCTACGCTCCCCATACTTTTGCAATAACTCATTTGAGTGTAGTCACTTAAGATCCCTGAGGCCCAAACGTGCCATATCTTCGACGGGTGATTTCTCGGACTCCGTGGCACCTAGATATGTCTCGTTAGATTCAAGACTTCCATTTTGGGTCCCTCTATGAAATATTCTTGTTTTTTTCTCCTTCTCCATCTAGTTATCTCACTTTTCTATTGTTTGCAAACATGTGAAATAATGCAGTATGAGTCAGTGGAGGGATTCCAGAGGCTGTAGTTTGCAAACAGAAGCTCATGGGAAATAACCAACTATGGAAACACATCAGGGTGGCCTTATCAATTCTATTAGAGGCTTCATTTTTGTTCCCTACACTCCTCGTCCTTTCGGGCTACCTCGTTCGGGCATATTCCCTTAAGAACCTTGAGGCCCAAACACGCCATATCTTCGACGGGTGATTTCTTAGACTTCCTGGCACCTAGAGACCTCTCATAAGATCTGAGACCTCCATGTTGGGGCCCTCTATGAAATAATATTGTGTTTTTATACATATCCATTCGGTTCTATCACTATCCTATTGTTTGTAAACGTGTGAAATATTGCAGTCTAAGTTAATGTAGGGCTACCAAACATTGTAGTTTGCAAATAGAAGCTTGTGGGACCAAACCAACTACACCAACACATCAGGAAATTCTGCTTAATGCTATTGGAGGATTTTTTTTTTTTTCCTTACACTCCCCATGCTTTCAGGCTACCTCGTCTAGGCTTAGTCGCTTAAGAGCCCTGAGGCCTATACATGCCATATCTTCGACGAGTGATTTCTCAGGCTCTGTGACACCTAGAGAAGACTCGTTAGATCCAAGACCTCCATGTTGGGTCCCTCTATGAAATCCTATCATGTTTTTATCCATGTCCATCCATTTCTCTCTGTCCTATTATTTGCAAACACGTGAAATAGTGCAGTCTAAGTCAGTGTAGGGTTGCAAAAGGCTGTAGTTTACAAATGGAAGCTTGTGGGACCAAACCAAATGGAAGTTTGATGGGTGATTTCTTAGAATCCATGGCACCTAGATGCATCTCTTCAGATTTGAGACCTCCACTTTGGATCCCTTTACGAAAGCCTCTCGCGGGTTTCTCCATCTCCACTTGGTTCTCTCATTGTGCTATTGTTTGCAAACAAAAGCCCAAACCAACTACACCAACACGTCGGGGTGGCCTAGTTAATTCTAGTGGAGGCTTCATTTTTGTTCCCTACACCCCCTATGCTTTTGGGCTACCTCGTCTTGGCATAGTCCCTTAAGATCCCCAAGGCCAAAACATGTCATATCTTTGACCGGTGATTTCTCAGACTCTATGGCACCTAGAGCGGTACCATTGGATCCGAGACCTCCATGTTGGGGCCCTATACCAAATCCTCTCACAGTTTTCTCCATCTCCCTCTGGTTCTCTCATTGTGTTATTGTTTGAAAATGCATGAAATAGTGTAGTCTAAGTCAGTGTAGGTCTGCCAGAGGTTGTAGTTTACAAACAAAAGCTCGTAAGACCCAACCAACTACACCAACATGTCGGGGTGGCATGGTGAACACTTGTGTAGGATTTTTTTTGGTTCCCTATGCCCCCCATGCTTTTGGGCTACCTCATCCTTGCGTAGTTCCTTAAGATCCATGGGGTCCAAACATGCCATATCTTCGATGGGTGATTTCTCGGACTCCACGGAACCTAGAGATGTCTCATCATATCTAAGACCAGAACACTAGTGGGGGCTCTTTTTTGGCTCCCTACACTCCCCATGTTTTTGGGCTACCTCATCTGGGCATAGTACCTTAAGAGCCCTGAATGACTAGATTAGCTTAAGAATGAATTTGATAGGGGTATGTCTAAGAACACACGAGAGTTATAAATCACGTAGTAAATATTTCTTGTTTAGTTTTGGATGGGAGTCAGCTATCCTATAGCTCAGTGACCTTCCATTCATTGATAATTTATGCTATGATAAACCCATGGATGCTTTCAAAAGTGCCTTAAAAAGGATATGGGTAGGTATCAAGCCCAGTGAAGGGTGTGATGTGATTTCCAAATAACTTGAAATGCCTATATATTTAAAGGTAATAACATGAATTAGACAGGATTAGACAATCAAGAATCATTGAGTTTCTAAATCAGAATGTCATTGCATCTGGAGAAATTCTCAAGCATTGGAGTAATTTATATGGAGAGATATTCTCAAAATATTAACAGATGAAAGGAATCAAATTGTGACGACTCTAAGGTGTTTTAACAAGGGAGAAGACTATGAAGAATAGTATAATGTAGTGAGTGCATGATAAGATAGGAAATAATACAAAGAGACCATGAGCAAGAAGAAGCACAAGTAAGGTAAATACACATATACACATTGATAAATTGAATGAATAATTACTTAGATTAGGTAACTCTGTATATACATACATTATATAAATATTGATTTCCAAAGTTTGATGCATATTATACATTGAAAACTCTAGGACATGTACATCACCAATAAATGAAAAAATAATCCATAATGTCTTAAATATTGTCCAGTCCACAACATACTAGATTCATCTGAAAATAATCTCATAAATGTAAGGTATCATACAAAATCATCAAGTTTTAAATAGTATATTAATGTGCATAATAAATACAAAAAATCCCAAATAGGTCATATACCATCAAGTTCAAATGTCATATAGGCATACATACAATTCCATGCACATAGGCATACAAAAACAATGTCATGTAAGACATATATTTCCTACTCATCAAAATCTATCCCTCTCTTGGCATTACTTGAAGAAGGCCCTCCCTTAGATGAAGATGGAGATCCATGAGATGAATTTGGATCATCTGAGCCCATGCTTTGAGTCCTCTTCTGCTAAATACTCACCTGTAGATGAGCCTGCAAATGCAAACAATGTTTTTTTTGTCAAAACTTAATTTATATATGTTTTCAACATGTATTTAAGACCATGCTACAATGAAAATATTTAAATAAATACACAAATTTATCGCAAGTTGTCGATCACGCCGAATTTACATATCATGCTCAGATGAGTCATCGGGAGCTCCTTTAATATGAATGGGGATACGAAGACAAAGAGATGGAGGAGTTAGTGCCCTCGAAGTCAAAATGGAGGGGGTTAAAGTTCCCTACATACACATAAGATCATAAAATCTAACATCAAAATTAGTGAAAATAGAACTAAGTACATATATGTACATAATGACAATATTTTAACTAATTTTATCAATATAAAACTATTGTTTTTACCCCACCACGCTTGTGAATCAAATGAACAAGGATGCTACCTATCACAAGTAACTATTGCATATACACAATGAAGGACATTATTAACATAATTTAATAATTCTACAATGAAATACATTAGTAACATGTGATTTAACATAATATGAATTACACGAGAAATTTAGCAAAATTCACATGTTGTTTGAATACCTCTGTGAGTTGTTGCATAGATGAAATCGCAGTGGAAACACCTTTATCTACTTATTGCAGAGATGGTTGGGTGTTTAGTGAAGTCAGCAACTTTATCAAACATGTATATCATGTGAGTTAGATAGAAATACAAGAACATACATTTATTTGACTTCAAAACTAATATATATATATGCACATGTATGTGAAAATTTTACATAATTAACATTCTAAATTACCTTTGTGAATGTATGTGTATACATGGTGCTCACCGCCTATGGTTGGGATGAATATGCGCCTCCCGCGCACTGTAATATCAATGCATATACATGTACAAATAAAATTATTTAAAAAAATTAACATATATAAGTAAATCAAGTACTCCAAACTTTTTGTAACACACATAACAAATTTACCTGTGAAGGTGACACTGATGAATGTAATCTAAATGTATCACTCAAAAGGACATCTAACATAGTTACATTATCGTGTTCACCCCTAGCACTAGGTGCACAAAAATTAGTACACATGAAAGTATTGTGCTCCTTGGGCCCCAAACATATGCTACCACATGACGAGCAAAGATGTGGCCTCATGCTAATACTCCCGGAGGGAATACTTTGTGTACCTCCATGAGCATTGCACTCAGAAATCTCCCTAGTATGTCGAACAAGGGTCATAGATAACCCCTGAAGCACTTGGAGTGTATTAATCTCTACTATCTCCGTCACTGCTTGAGGGACAATCTTAGGGTGAGGGGGCTTCCATGCGGGGAATCTTCCCTATTGAATAGGTGCACTTGTGTACTTAGTCAATCCTGTGCAGATCCTTTTCCTTAACCCTGGAAATCTCATAAATCAAAATAATTTGGCAGCTTGTTAAGGATAAACATGCAATAGAGTTTCCAAAGAAATTATAGTGGCAAATCCTTGTTATTACAAGGTGGGAAATCAAATACCATCCACCATCAGTCCTAAAAATTATTTTTAATCAAATTATTATTGCAACAATGGATGGGAAATCATTTACATGACAATAGAACAGGAAAATTAGTGTGGGGGTCTGTGAATATGGTGCATATGAGGTCTTTCGAAATTTATTTTTTCTTTACATCCATTTATGACAATTTGATGGAATAATAAACCCTAAAACCCTCTCTATAAGTTTTCCAATGATCAATTTTCCCCGTTTCCGCGTCAATTTGAACAATTAATTCCTTCAATGTGTTTGCAAGAGAGGCATGGTGGGGGTTTGTAGATTGTGAATCCCTCATTGTTTTTATTAAATCCTCAATTTAAATTTTGTTTTCAACTATGTGGGCTGCTAAATCTTCTTGACTACCTGAGGGATGTTGAAAAATTATGGGACTGTCGGGAGAGATGACAGGAATAACAAAATTTGGTTGTGGTTGATTCCCTTGACCTCTAACTGTAACAATAAAAAATATATATTTAATTCAAGTTTTAATCTATATTTATCATATTTCAATGCAATTTTGAGAAAATAATTGTGCTTACCTCTTCTCCGTGGTGCCATCATTGATTTAGATCTTCCCGATGATCTAGAAATGATCCTTTGAGCTTGAGATTCATCTGAATGAAAAAACACGAGGGCATGGTTAAGCTCTGAAACTCACATTTGAGGGAGATAAAATTCTAGAGGCTCGGGCCTCTTTCTTTTAATAGTAGGTATAACACATATGCATTATGCTTCGGTAAATCCTAAACCTGACAATTGAAAATGCGATTGCATTATAATAGAACACATATATGTTTTTATTTTTTCAAGATTCTTATCCACTTTTTGGCCCCAAAACTTTGTGTACTTACCCACAATACCTTTGAACCCAATTCCTTCATTAATAAGTATGCTCTGATCACTAATATTACACCTTGAAGATGATAACAATGAAACATAACAGTAAGAAAACATTAATGGACTATAACCTACTAGTTTTCATTGGTCTTAGAAAATTGAACCATAGTACACATCTAAACAATTTATCCATCTCCTCACACTTTATTTTTACTCACATTCTAAGTGACAGACAAAAATTGATTGAATCTAGCTGAGCCAACCTTTGAATATACATAGACACTCTCAGGTCACGGTTTCAACCCAGTACTATCATTTCTTTCACGAAGGCCATAAAACACAAATTTGTTTTTTTCGGAGTACAAGGTAATACCTTTATGGGGTTCAATTTAAGAAGACTCCTCTTCATCCAGATGCTCAAAGAGGTCCCAAAAACCAAAGATATATATATATATATATAGTATATATATATATATATATATATATATATATATATATATATATATATATATATATATATATATAACATTGAATAACAACTCGCCACACAAATTCTGCTAACACCCTTCAATGAAAAAAAATAAGTAACATGAGGATACGTGCTTGTGGACGATGGATTCTATTTACTAGGCCTTCTAAACTTGGAGCACAAATCATTGACTTGGAACTACTTCAGTCACAGGTGCCAAGGAGGTGAAACTCTAAATAAAAGGTGAACTAAAGAGTAACACTATTACACAGTATTATAAATGAATTCAAACAGGTTACCTTGACTTAGAAAACAACTCATAGTTAACTCAATTTACCTTCCAACGAAAGCAACCAAGTTTTCACATCTACTTATCAAATTCCTCAAAATTTCCTAAAATGACAATACACAAGGAAAATTAGGATTTATTAATTAACTCAGCTTTAATTGTAACAATAAAATGGAAGAGAGAACTCATGTTACTAAATAATATGGTGATCTTTTTTTAAGGTAATTCCCAGATGCGTTTATACTAGTATACAACTTTTTTCTCCATTTGACATCAATATAGGCATTCGACATCCATGGAAAGCTTAGGAAACAACATTTATGAACACCGAACCACTTATACCCTTTGCTTATACAGGTATTTGAAATACCTATTCAAGCCACAAAATATTTATATAGCAGATACACATACTACACCATTACGATAGTTTTCCCTAATCCATGTAAGGGGAAAACAATAAAAAAAAAAATAGTAATGCATAGCTGAAGGTAAGTATCCTAGTCGTTAATCCTTCCCAACAACCTTCCACAAAACAAAATGTAAATATTAAATATAATTTTTATATGGGACATCCAATCCCACATGAAACTATATACTTGTAGATATTCATCTCAAAAGAGCATTATAATGAAAGAGTGGACTTTGTTACAACTCAGGTCATTTTACCATAGTTTATTGGTGTATATAGTGAGAAAAGTCATAACCGCATACATTGATTCTTGAAAAGATAGTATAAGGAATAAAGTATATATACAAATAAACACAATGCCTTTAATTATTACATATATATCTATAAGAATAAGGAAAACCCAAGAATATACATTAGATAATTACTTAAATGTGTTATGATATGAATCCAAGAGGAAGGGAGATGTGATCCATGCCCTTTGGTGATGCTACTTCTCCATAGATCACAAAGATAAAACACTAAAACTAGTCTTCAGGAAAAGGAGTATTGAAAAGAATTATATTGTTTCATTTACTTAATATTCCTTATTCCTGTAGCATGCAATAGAGGTACCCACATATCCCATTCAAGACACCATTACAAAAATGAAATCATTCATTTCAAAAAATTATGAAAAAATAGTAGAATATTGTAGGGGTTGTACTTAACATACCTGAGAGTTTTAGAGCCTTTCACACAGACCCACCAAAGATGTCCAATCCCACATGGCCAGAAGCCAGATCTAGGTATTTAGGGTGAAGAAAAAGGAGTTGCAACAAATCAAACTAGCGAGGGTGAACAGAATACAGGTAGCCTCCAAAAGCGTCTAGCCAACAACAGAGTGCAAAACATGATTTCAAATCCATAAGTATGAATTCCAATAACTAAATAAGGGAAGTAGGGGGCTCTTTCCCAGCTAGTTGCATCCACCATAGAGTCTAATGTTATTACCCACAAGCTGAAGAATCACCCTCCAACTCTACGCAACCAAACCAATAGTGAGAACTTGCCAAACAAGAGCAACACTAGAGTAGAAGCAATTGCTGAAAAAATGATTACAGAGTGAGTGGCCACACAAATTTAAGTGAGTAGGCCACTCACCAAGACGTAAGGGAAGATAAATGAAAAACAAAACCACTACAGAAAAACCATCGGCTAGGTATACAACTCCCACGAGGTCCCGAATACACATGGCAACAGAACAAAAAAAAGCTTCATTAATGACATTAAATAATGGCAGCAAGCCACCAAACACCATCCCTTCACTGA
This sequence comes from Taxus chinensis, assembly GCA_019776745.2. Taxonomy (NCBI): domain Eukaryota; kingdom Viridiplantae; phylum Streptophyta; class Pinopsida; order Cupressales; family Taxaceae; genus Taxus; species Taxus chinensis. The sequence goes on from CM034147.1 coordinate 215,506,576, forward strand.
CACATACCCAAGATCCTTTTGTATAAGGAAATAATCCAATGTCCAATCAGCAATTAGTTTCATTTGATGAAAGCCACGTGACTAGGTCGAGTCGTAGCTAGAGGGGTAAGGGGGGAGGGGTAAGTGGTAGTTGCAAAGATTAACTTGAGTATTGAAGTATTCCCCCCCACCAAAGCTTGTGCCACACACAAACACACAACCTTGCTATGCATGCACATGACGGAACCAAATAAGATGAGAAATAACACCCATGTCAACCAAGTCAGTTAACAACAAGCACATACATAGTGGCATGGTGGAGAGAGCATAAACAAACTTATATTTTCCTTTAAATAAATGATTAAAACAACACATGAGTAGGTCTAATCATCCCAGGGAAGAAGACAAGGGGTTGACATTCGAAAGTAAACACGGATCAAGTACCTTCCATGGTGCCATGACATGGAGATCCATTCTTCCATGCGGAGTGAAGTTCAGCCTACAGGAAAAACCAGAACGATACAAGATCATGACATAGAGATAAACAATGCTAATAATGATTACATCGACACTGAAATAAATAATAATAATAATATGAAATAATGGATGATCAACATATAACTTAATTGTATCATTATTATCATTTTTTTTATTATATATATATATTATAAAACTTACAACTAAAACAAAAATAACCATAATTCATCATAATAATGATGGAAATTCAAGATTGAAAATCTTAGAACACGATTTTCCTTTAATAGGAAGATCTTAAAGGATGTTCTAGGGGTCAGCAATAAAAAACATTGACCAAGGCACAAGCAGGCACAATGTAAAGGGAGAAAGTTGATTATTCTTTGCGACAAAGGCTAAGCCCACCAATGATCAATGGAAGCACCATGGCGTTCCATGCTTAACAACACGGTCACTAGAGAATGCATAGGGGTAATGATGAATGGGGCATTACACACTCATTGTTTCCATCAATGCATCATGTCATCAATTTCAACACCAATATGAAAGAGCATGTAAAACTTGAAGGAATTTTACAACAAAATAAGGATCATTTTCTTTTTCATATCATTGAAATGGGTGCCAAATTAACTTTGGATTTAAGTGATGAGAATTTCAAAAATCCTAAAATCCAACCCTAATTGAGTAATAACAATGAAACCTAATCAACCCGTCCAGTTTACCCTAGCGGTGGGGAATGTGGGCTATATGTGGGAGGTCTCGGGGTCCTTTCCCACAGGTTGGCCACCTCTATAGCTCGTCATTGCTCAGCTACGCAGTTCTAGGCGGGTCAACTGCTTCGATGGCAGAGGTGGTCTCTCAACATGGTTCCAAGCTAACTCGTTGTTCAATGTGATGGGGTTCGGGGTCAAGCACGAATCCTATGTTCAATCTGACGAGGCATGTCTGGCATTGTGGCATGAGAGTTATCCCAAAACCACTTTTTTTGATGGGGTGGGAGTGGTGTGGTCAAGTCACATGGTTGTGTGCTTGCCCACCCAGGTTAAAATCCCCTGAGGCCTGATCCTCCATGGAGGTGGTTTCACCACTAGAGGAAAATTCTCTGCTCATGCTGACACTGGTGGTTATTCCTTGCTGCTAATGTTGGTGGATCTCCTCTCACTACTAATGCTGGTGGTTGCTCCTCTCACTATTGATGCTTGCTTCTCCTCTCGCTGCTAATGTTGGTGGCTGCTCTGCTCACTATTGACGCTCTTGCTACTGTCATTAGTGGTTGTTCCACTTACTGCTGATTCTGGTGGCTTCTCCTCTCGCTACTGACACTGGTGGCTATTCCTCTCAATCCATTAACTAATAGTTGTCCCACTCACTACTTCCGTTGTCATTGGTCGCTGCATCTTCACTATGGTTTCATGGTTGCTCCAATTAGGTTCCTAAATAGTGGTCCCCTTCATTGTAACAAGGTTGTGGTTCCTCTCAATAAAAATCCTCAATTGTACAAGGATTTGGGTCCTTTCAAACACCCTCAATTTACCCTTAATCCAAAAAAAACAATGAAACCTAATCAATTAATAACAAATACAAACATAATGAAAAATTTAGTGCTTCCACAAGTAAGTCAAACCAAGATTTTTTAGATATAATTAATGAAATGAAAAAACTAGCTACCATTACTTGTAAATTAAGTATTAGTTTCATTGAAATAGAAACATAGAAAAACAATCAGAAAATTGACGATGTCTCAAGTATCCCACAAGGTTATTCCCCATTTTCAGAAGAATGGAAAAAAATGAAAGACATCATCTTAGGGATATTAAAATAATGAAAATATTTCAATTATGAGGAATTGTGTCCTTACTGATATGAAATGAACATATTACACTTGTCCTCTCCTAAATATTTTAAAATTCCTAAATTTGATAAGTATAATGGAAAACATGACCCCAGAGAACACATTAAAGAATTATTTATGGATCTCCAAGAGATTTCTTATAATGAAATGTATCTCTTGTGATTATTTCTGAAAACTTTGGGTGGAAAAGCCATAAAATGGATCTTTCATCTTCCCAAATGACTCTTCACTAAATTTTTAGGCCTCTTAGTGAAGTTAGTAAAACACTTCTCTATCAATTTAGACTCTGATATTGTAGTGATGGAGTTGTGTAATTAAAAAAAGAACAAATTAACTTCACTCAATTTCTACAATAATGGTGTGGAATCATGAGTCGATTCCCACGTTATATTATAAATAAATAATTGGTTAATGTATTCATTCAGAAATTCAATAATGAACTATCCTTTTGCATGAAAATATATTGTCTCACTAATTTTGATGAAATCATTGAAAAGGGGACCCAAATTGAAAAATACCTCATCGCAAAAGGGTTAATCAAACTTAATTCTAAGAAGGTAAAAAAAAAAAATAATTGTTAGGATAAATCTAAGTATATCAATTACAACCAAAATTTTTTCAAGCATGGAGTCACTAACAATCATAATGTACATAATGTTCAGAATAATCAACCGAAAACACGTAAATGTAAAAAATAGTAGTTGTTTGAAGAAAAGAAGTAACTCCCCTTCTTGATTATAAAAGAAGACAATTCACACCATTGGTATAAATTATTTTGAGCATATTATGCCAACTAGTAAGTTCCAACTAGGTAACTTACCTAATTAGAAGACCTTCAAATAAGTGGAGCCAAAATTTTCTTTGTATAAAGAAAAAAAATATTGTATTTTCATCGCATTGATGACCATAATAAAGATCATTATATGAGACTCGGCCATTATATTCAAGATTTCATCAATAGTAGAGACATCATAGTTGAAAATCCATCACCTAAAAAAATTCCAAATGACAACTTTAAGACATTTTATAATCATTTATCCAAGCATGGTAAAAATGGTAAAGCTCCCAAAAAATGCCAATCGTAAAAAAATATTGAATTTAATATAATAATTTCATATATTGAAGAAATACCTAATTACGTTTCCATGATTAAGATTCATACTACTGACTATGTAGTCACCATGAAGAAAAATAAGGTTTGAGTTGCTATAGCTAAATAACCATCCATCTCAACCACACCTCAAGTGTCAAATCCTACAGCTAAAAATAATCAAAAACCAACATCAAGTGTTAAATATTCCTCATATTGTGTTTAAGACCTTATCAAAAAAAAAAAAATGAGGCCCTCACATATCTCCGTCATGGATTTACTTAAAATTTCACCTACACTTCAATAAATCCTTAATCATCCTCTTCATGAAGCATGTGTTCCCAGGTACATCAATGCACAACAATTTCATAAACTCTTTTCCAATCCTTCATGTAATAGTCCTATATTGTCAATTGGTCCCAAAGACCTCTTAAACCCAAACCTTCAAAATAACTACTATTTGTACATTGAATATTACATCACTAATCATAAAATTAAAGGAATCCTTATTAACAATGGATTTTCCTTAAATATCTATTTTATGAAGCTATTGTGATGACTTGATTATATTGAAGAAATTTTTGGAGGTAATACTATAACCTTTTGTGGTTATGAAAGAGTTGAATTACAATATTCTCTAACAATCAAATTATCCATACAATTTGGCAAGTGGATGCTATAAATGCTTTATCACATTGTCAATGATTAGACTTTATACAATGTATGTATAGGTAAACCTTTGATATGTGCAATACAGATCGTTTCTTACACATCACATTTCACCAATGTATAAAGTTCCCTCACAATGCAAAAAATTACACCATGCTTGTAGATTCCAAACCATTGGAATAGTGTGAGCTTATGAAAGAAAAGTATAACAATAAAAACTATTGTCCCTCTCCGGCCAAAATTTTTACTGCTTGTGTTAAAATCATTAATTTTGATAATTTTATAGATCTTGACACTCTCTTCCAATTCAAACCTTCAACATACAATCCACCACTTGAACTCAAAATCACTGCTAGAGGTATTAGCGAGTACAATATTGAAAAAGGTTTTCATGTTGGTAAGTTATTAATGTCTCTGTGTAGTTACAAAAGACCTAACACTCCCCATATAAAAGATGATCATATCTACGACCTCGGAAATAATTTGTGGAAATGGTATGGATATATACAAGATGAAAAATTTCATTTCTCTTTGGGATCTTAATTATATGATGATTGGATGGCTAGTTGATATGAATCCTCTTATTATAAAAATGTTCATAAAATGATAAAGAACATGCAATGGAAAGGTAGATGACTTGATACATAAGAACAAGTTTGTCTCAAACCCATAATACACGAGGAAAATCTATATTGTCATGGTTTCAGTTTACAAATTTTTAAAAGAATATGGTAGTATTTGATATAATGACTAGTGAGGAGGATTCTTACTTTTCCGTTAAGACAGGTTCCACACATAGCCTCTTCGAAGACCTATCTGAAACCAATATATGTATTGAAAATATTTTTATTCCTACCCTTGGCATCATCTATCCTAATCTCATCCATCAATACCAACTAAATCACATATCCATGAACATTATTTTGAATGATGATGCCATCAAAAATTTTCTCGTGACTCGAGACACTATTCCTCTATCAGATAACAAGAATCATTTTGATATAAGCATTGACTGTTAGATTAATTTTGTGAGGAAATAAAATACCCATTTCCTAAAAAAAATAAGAAAAATAAAAATCCAATGTCTCATAGTGAGAAACTCACTGAGGTACTATCTAAGGAGACAAAAAACAAGAAAGAAAATAAAAAGAAAAAGGAAAAGGAAACGTCTCCTAGTGAAAATATTTTTGAGGCGCTAAATAGAGGAGAATCATTTCACCATCAAGCAAGTAACCTTCATAAACATACAAAATATTTTTAGGACACAAATATTGTTTATGCGTAATCATACATCCCTGAATGTCTATAACTCAGTAGGTTGAAAATTTTAGTGTGATTTCATAACAAGGATATTTTCCCAAACTATGGGACTTTATAATTGGGAAAACTCTCAAGATGAAGGCCAGTTCCTATTCCTCTATTTTGATGCACATGTCCAAATTGTATAGGATCTACTCTAAAATCTAATATAACTTTCTAAGGAGACAGGGTTAATATGATTACAAGAAATTAAACCTAATCTAACAGAGGTGATGCACCAAAAGGAATGTTAAACACCTGTTTTCGCATGGAGATGGAAGGCACAACCAAAATAGGAACGAATCAAAATACACTGCAGATATATCCAATGATGAGAATCCACTGACCATTAACCAAAATCCATTAAAAATTTAATATAATAACCATACACAGATAACAAGTATTGTAATGAGATATTAGATAAAGGCAATGACTACAAGAGAGGGTTAAAATCACCCGCAAAATTATTTGTGTTGCTCTATAAATTTGATACAATGTATTACAATGGCCAGGAGGCACAATATTGCATTACATTTTATATGGGAGGTTTGAACTCCAAAAATTCACTTATGAACAAGAGAAGAAGGGAGGGTGCGATTCCAAATTGTCAAAACTTTAAAAAATGCCCCTCCTTATAATATAAGAAGAATGAAAGAAAGAGGGAGAGAAAAGAATTATAATTCTTTCTTCAACCACCTAGAAAGGCATTAAAATATATTTCAACAATCATGGGTGCCACTGAAAAACCCAAACCTCCATGTACTTTTCCTTTTTGGAGAAGCAAGGAAGCCCATACTTCATCATTGTTGTAGGTTGTAAGTCTAAAATATCCTCTAAAATGGCAGATTGTATTTCTTAATTTTGAATAACTTAGTCACACTTAAATTATTGTATTTTTATAGGAGACTGAGATATTTCCAAAAAGTCCTTTCTTTTACGAATCCAATCTCCCAGTCAAAAGTTATGGCCATATGAAGATTGGGGTGTCACTTTGCATTAATGTCAAGCTGTTGATCTATCCTTTTCAGAGTCCAAAGTGTACGAAACCTCCAAAATCCCAAAAATTTTACTTTTAGAAATTTTTACTTCATAGGTTGAGTTATTGTTCATCCACTTGGGTGTGTGAGAGTTTCAAAATTCAAAAACCCGAAGGTTTAAAATTTTGGAATTTCGAAACTTTTTCTTTTTGGAATTTTTTTCACTGTTCATCGATTAATCCCACTGAGATCTAAAAAACTTTGAAACTTGAAAGTATGAAATTTCAGACATGTGGAATTTCAAAACTTTTATTTTTCAGAATTTTTTTCACTATTCATTGCTTGATCCCATTGAGATCTTCAATACTCCGAAACCCAAAATTCTGAAATTTTGGATTTTTGGAACTTTGCCTTTTCGGATTTTCTTCCTTTCCAATTTTTTTCCAAAATGTAGAATTCTTGAAGTCCAAAAAATTTGAGCTTGGGCGTCTAGTCTTTTCTCTTGAGCTTTGATATCCTTTGATGTTGCCTTGGCCATTCATTTGTTGACCTTAGATTGTCATTATAGAGCCCACCTATAATTTGATTTTCGGAATCGAAATGCTAGCTCCCATGAATGAATGAATCATGTTTTCTCCTGTGGAAGGTCATGTTTTTCCATTTCTCTTGAGGGGAAAAAATGGATAACAGATATATCAAAAATTCTAGTTGAATAAACTATTGCTATTAAGATCAGAACACGTGAGAATACTAAACTATTACAAACTGGTGCAATTGTATGAGAGTAAAAAATAGAAGCATTAACGACACTCGACTCTATGTTTCAGGATGTTTTTGTATGTAAATACAATGAAATTCCATATTTAGATCCATCTCTTGTATTTCATAATCTTATGGTTCACCCATAAGTGAAACCAGTCACATAGAAACTCATGAAAATACACCCTAAAATGGAATTGTTAGTTAAAATAGAACTTTAGAAACTACTAGAGGATGACTTCATGGTATCAATAGAAAACTCAAAATGGATATCTAGTATAGTATCTGTTGTTTAAAAGACGCTAAGCATCCATATCTACACTGCATTTTGTGATATCAACAAGGATATCTTGAAGGATGATTTTCCCTCTCCCAATATTGACAAAATTATTGATTCAACAAATCATAAAATGTTATCTCTAACGGATTGATTTTTCAGGTTACAACCAAATTTAAATTGTTGATGAAGACCAACATAAGATATAATTTAAAACATCTAGGGTAAGTTTTGTTATAAGCTCATGCTTTTTGGCCTTAAGAATGCAAGGGAAACCTATCAATGCACAATAACTGTCAACTTCAATTATTTACTTCATGAAACCATGGAAGACAATATCGATGACATCATTACTAAATCAAAAACTACAGTAGATCATCCTACCTTCTTACGGTGCATATTTTAAAGATTGCAGGTATATAAGGTATTTATTAATCATAAGAAATGTGTCTTTAGTAGTACTTCAGGAAATATTATTAGATTCATAGTCTCAAGCAAGAGAGTTGAAGTTGATCCCACTAAATTCAAATAAATCAAATAGATACCAGCCCCAAAGAATCTACATCATCTATAATGTCTCGAGGGGAAATTTTAGTCTATTTCATGTTTAATATATCAACTCACAGACAAATTTCATCATTTCAATCATCTCTTAAGAAAATATTTCCCATTGAAATGGACCAAGGAATGCCAATGGGTAATTTTACAAAGTTGGGGGGCCAAAAGGGGGTCTTAAGTCAACACATTTTTCTACAAAATAAAAAACTTCAACTTATACGAGTTTTATGAAATAGTTACACTCTAAATTGGAAGATGTTGTATAAGTATGAATCATAGAATTTTGAGTATAGCTTCTAAGCTACTAAATTTTATTGAAAACAGATAAGTTTAAGTGGGTCGAATAACTAAAATACCAATAGGTGCTCCTTGTTTTGTTAAAAAACGTAATAGAGTGATTTTTTTTCCGCCTACCAGTTTTTGAGAAAAATTTAGTATTTTTGAACAACCTTTAGTAGAAATATATCTAGGAGCATCTAGTTTGTGTTAGAATTTGTTTTTAGATATTTTAGCGAATATTTATTTTTTAATGATTTTTCTACCACAAAAATTTTAGTTTTGAAAAATAGTGGAGCTCTGAAAGTGCCCCCCCGTAACTAGCTCAAAAAATATGAAAAAGCATTTTTTCTTTCTGAATATGTATAGAATTAGTCCTACTTTGTGCCTAAATCTTTTTTATTGAATTTTGATAATTTTTTTATACAAAGAAGAAACTCTGCAATACGTCGTAGTATACTGTTTTGTAAACAAATTGATCGTTTTATGTTAATTTATCATGGTGGAAGTTAGATTTTTGAATTTTCCTACAAAAACATGTGGTTTGGTATGTTTGTGTAGGTCCATGCCTCGTGCTTAGGGATCTAAACTGGATCCTAATGTGTACATGTTATAACACGTATGAGTTCGTAATAGTATAAGCATGATATGTGGTTTTGGCATGCTTGTATTTACAAATATAAAATTTTAAGTATAAGAAATAATAAAAATAGAATATTTTAGGGTCACTATGCCCCTTATGGAACTAGTCTCATTGCCCCATATTTCATGGTTTAGAAGATAGCATTTTATAGTATAATTTCGTCAATATAGAGATAATTCATAGCAATCAACCAGTTTTGCACAGAGAAAATACACCGAATAATGATATTATAAAATCAAATGATTCGGGATAGATTACACTAGAGGGATTACATACATATATAGGTAAATGACATCCTTAAACTAAGGAGTCAACTTCTATCCCTCATATCTCTCTCATGATCACTCAGCATCCCACTTATCTCTCCAACATGATTCTCTCCACCTTTATTTCAACTATCCCTTTATTCTCTCATGATGAGTTGTCTATTACAACTCATCATTCACTCACATAATGTAATATCTAAATATTACATTTTACAAATAGTAACTCACAAACACTATTAATAATGTTACAAACAATATATTCATAACATTCACTCCCATATTGTTAACATTATTATTTCCGCACATACACTCCCCTAATGTGAACAATGTAGAAAAGAATAGTTACACTTTCTCTACAGCTTGCACACCCTTGTTTTCTCATGATCTTGGTACACATATGGACCTTAGTCCAAGGTAAGAACCCCTGTTCATGAACCTCTGTTCCTCAATACGAACCCCTGTTCGACAATAACAGACCTCTGTCCTAGGTACGAGCCCCTGCTCATGAACCTCTGTTCATCCTCTTCAAGTATCATAATGCTGACTTTGTACTTGTGTTTTCTTCTTTCTACTACAACATATTTACATCAGCAGGTTATAAAATGAAATACAACTCTGAACAAGAATGTGACATCTGTTCTTATTATAAACAATGAAACACACAACTGAAATACTTGGCCACCAAATCAATACCACGGCCTCATCGATGGTGCTTGACGAGAGGTCACCGATTTCCCTCCTGCCTCCATTGCCTCCAGCCTCCATCTGCTGCTGCTTATTTATAATAGAAAATCGTCAGAATGATAATCATCACCCAAAGGTTCTTCTTTATCATTGTCTTCTTCTTCATTAGCAACCATGCCACTTTCTTCTATTTTTCCATCAAGTAAATCTCGTGCTCTTTTCTTGCAGTTTATAGATAGATGTCCATCTTTTTTACAATAGTAACAAGTGATATGTTTCTTTGTATCTCTGAAAGTTGATCTTTGTTTAAAAGAAGATTTAAATCTCCCTTTATCATATGATTTGTTTTTACCACACATTACAGTTTCTTCTGGTGTAACATTCTTATTTTCTTCATCTATCAGTGAAGAAATTAGATCTTCTAGGCTGGGATTGATCTTGCTCAAAGTAAAAACAATGTTTGAATAGTGAGATGGCATACTATTCAACAAAACAGCTTTTGCATCATCATCCTCTACTTTAATTTTTATCCTTGACAATTGATTCCAAATAGACCAAAACTTACTTATATGTTGTACCATGTTTTCTACTTCATCCATCTTGAGTCCAAACAACTTCTGCTTCAAGGTCACTGCTGTGCTTCCTGTTTGGGATCCAAACAACTTGTTCAATGTTGTCCAAATGAAATTTGAACTTTTTGAAAGGTCTATATGATGCAAATATGCATCAGACAACCCAAGTCTAATGATTGTTGTTGCTTTACGATCTATACTCTCCCATTTGGTTGCTTCATCAACATCGTTTGGTTTATTGAATGTTCCATCCGCAACGTCCCACAAATCTTTGTTAATGAGTGTCAACTGAGTTCGTACTTGGCAAGTGTGAAAATCCTTTCCATCAAATTTTTCAACATAACCCAATTTATCCATTATGACTCTTGATGACGGTAAATCCTCAATTTTGACAATGTTGACAATACAACTTTAGACTCTTGACTTGACACAACAATGACGTTAACATGCCATGACTGTAATATGGAGAGATATGAATATTTTGACTCTATTTGACAATGTCTATTGACCCACACTCACACAATTTAAAAAGTAATAGAAGAAAAATACTTTTTAAATATAAAACAAAAACTTAACTTTATACTAAAATTGACAAGGATATTTATGACACACTAAAAATGAAGGCTAGAGACTCAAGTCATTACACAATAATATATTAGAACTGACTTTTGACTGTGCATGGATAGAGAAATACGTGGAGACTTGGAGAAGACAATAGACTTGGAGAAAACATGAAGCTTTATACCAAATAATTGTTTTATCAGGCGCTGAATTGCATGTAATTCCACGAATCTCCTGTGTAGACCAGATCCGCAGATGGGCTGTAAATAGAGATCAGTCCAATGCAAAAAAATGTAGGAAGATGATCACTAGTAGCAGCTTTTGTATTTTAGACCCATCATCATATATCGGATTTGTAAGGTTCCTTAACAAAAGAAAATAGATCTGGAGATCTATGATAGTCAAATCAGGCACCATAGAGACATCAACGAGCACAAGGAGATCTCAGCGCACAGGTATATAACATATTCAATGCAAATTGAATCACGAATTGGCAGTACAATACGTTTTTCAATACACGTCCATAGGGAACTGCACAACTTGTTCATTCAATGTATCACGTTCAAATCTTGCAAACTCCACGCGCCTTTTCTAACCATAATCCAAATTAGAATTAACAAATTGAATTTTCAAAACTAAACCCTCATTCTCAGCAGATCCATTGTAGATTCAAAAATATCTCCACTAGACACCAAAATAACCGTAAATAATGTTAAAAACTCTTGAACATATTGAAAATATACTCCATAATTGTTACAGCAGGTTGTAAGGGAAAAAATCAACATAAAATACCTTTCGTATTTTCCACATTTCTCCACATCTAGAATGTGGGTTTGGCTGAAATGTGGACAGTATTTTTCTCAAAGATAACTCTATAAACCCATTAAAAATTAGAGAAACCCAGATCGTAATATAGAAATTATGACATGTTCTTTAGAGCAGTTCTAACAGATTCAAGCAATTGCAAAAAAGTAGATGATAATTATAAAGCAAGGCAATATACAAATCACATAGAACTACCATTCCTGCTCTGATACCAAATCATAGCAATCAACCAGTTTTGCACAGAGAAAATACACTGAATAATGATATTATAAAATCAAATGATTCGGGATAGATTACACTGGAGGAATTACATACATATATAGGTAAATGACATCCTTAAACTAAGGAGTCAACTTCTATCCCTCATATCTCTCTCATGATCACTCAGCATCCCACTTATCTCTCCAACATGATTCTCTCCACCTTTATTTCAACTATCCCTTTATTCTCTCATGATGAGTTGTCTATTACAACTCATCATTCACTCACATAATGTAATATCTAAATATTACATTTTACAAATACTAACTCACACACACTATTAATAATGTTACAAACAATATATTCATAACAATAACTTTCAAAATTTCAACATTCAACCTAAATATTTTAGCATTTAAGTTCCACAATCAAAACCCTAAACCCTAGGCCCTAAACCTTAACCCTAAACCCTCAACCTTGAGCCCTTAACCCTAGACCCTAAACCCTTAACCATGAGTGCTAAACCCTAACCCCTAAACCATAACCCCTAAACCATAAACCTTAAACGTAAAACCATTACCTATGAGCCCTAACCCCAAAAACCTTATCTTTAAGACCTAAACTCTAATCCCTAATCCCTAAACCCTAAACCACAATCCCTAAATGTTAAACCCTAAAACCTAATCCCTAAATCCTAAACCCTAATCCCTGACCCCTAAACCTTAAATCCTAAACATTGAATCTTAAATCCTAAACCATAAGTCTTAAACCCTAAACCTTAAACCCTAAATCCTCAACCCTAAATACTAAACCCTAAAACTTGAACTCCACAACCTAAACCTTAAACCATCAACCCTTAATATTGATCCCTAAGTGTAAACTATAAACCCTCAACCTTGAACTCTAAATCATTAACTGTAAAACCTAAATCCTTAATCCTAAAGGCTAAACCCTAAACCCTAAATCTAGATTCCTTACACATGAGCCTTAAACTGTAAACCATAATCCTTAATCCCTAATCCCTAAACTCTACACCCTAAACCATGAACTATGATTCCTAAATGCTAACACCTAAACCCTAAACCCTACAAACTAAATCCTAAATCCTAAACCATTACTCTGAATCCTAAACCATAAAAACTAAAACATTAACCCTAAAACCTGACCCCTAAACCCTAAAAACTATACCCTAAACCCTAAATATTGAATCCTTAACCGTAAACCCTAGGTCGTAAGCCCTAAACCATAATCCCTAAATATTAAATCCTAAACCTTGAGCTCTATAAACTAAACCTTAAACCATTAAACCCTTAACCTTGATCCCTAAACCCTAATATATAAATCCTGAATGATGAACCCTAAACTGTAAGCCTTAAATCGTAAACATGAATCCGCAAGCCTTGAACTCCACACCCATATTCCTAAGCCCTAAACCCTAAAATCTAAACCCTAAACCATGAGCCCTAAATAAAAAAAATCTAAACCTTTAGCCATAAACTCTAAATCCTAAACCATAAACATTAAAACCTAAGCCCTAAACACTAAATATTCAACCCTAAACCATGAACCAAAAAATCTAAACCATAAACCATAAATTCTTAACCCTTAACATCAAAACCTAAACCCTAAACCAAAAACCATAAATCTAAAACCATTAACCATGAACCTTGAACCTTAATCCCTGAACCGTATTTTGTAAACCTTAAACGCTATACCATGATCCCTAAAACTTAAACCCTAAACCGTGAACGCTAAGCAAAAAACCCTAAACCCTAAACCCTAAACACTAAATCTTAAACCCTAAACCCTTTGCCTAAATCCCTCAACCGTAGGACCTAAACCCTAAATCCTAATCCATAAAACATAAATGCTAAAACCCAAACCCTAAACATTGAGAACTAAAACCTATACCCTTGAGCTTAAAAATTTGAATCCCTAAACTATAAACCTTAAACCTTGAATCCTAAACACTAAACACTAAACCCTAATCTATGAAACCTAAACCCTAAACCCTGAGTCTTAAACCTTAAACCTTAAATCATAAACACTTAACCCTTAACCTTGAGCCATAAATCCTAAACTCTAAACCATAAACCATAAAACCTAAAACTATAAATGCTAAACCCTAAGCCCTTAAACTTGAACCATGAGCCCTAAACACTAAACCCTAAATGCTAAATCCTTAACCTCAAGCCCTAAACCCTTTTTCATAAATCATAAACCACAACCCAAAGGAAATTCATAATAATATCAGTCAATGTTTTTTATCGTGTAGGGAATAGTTTTTGAGGTGATCGATCAACTCATCTAGTTTTTATGATAGACTACTTCCTTCGAAGTTCTAAAAAGGCCATTTTTAGCCATTTTGTAGCTAATTGAACATCCTTAAAAAGTTTATAGATAAAATATAAAGCATATGAGGGTGATTTCATAGAGAATTAAATATGTTTAAGTAGATTTAATTAATTTTTGGAAATAAAATTTCAATCAAAAGAAATGTTTTAAAGATAGGGTGCTTAGGTGTAGGGAATGAAAGCTAAAATTGTAAAAGCTGACTTCTCTAGATGATTCAATGAGTTCTTGAAATGCTTAGGATGAAAAAAAATAGGAATTGGAAGGATATTATAATAATATATAGGGTGGAATAATAAACATTTATTCAAGGATTAAATATTTATTTAGGTACTGAAAAACTCTTCAGTTGCCCCTCTAAGTTTAAAATTAAATATGACCTAAATTTTGAGTTGCCGGCATAATTCAATTTTTAGAATAGTTTCATTGATCGTAAAATGTGATTTTTAAATTTTGAGTGAATTATGGAGGTCAAGAACATGTAACTCATTCTCTAATTGAATTCAAAGATTCATCCCCTATCCGGAGATGGAAACCCATTTCCATGAGGAGCAACTTGAGAAAACAAAGTGTCCATGTACCATAAGCATGCTTACACCCACATTTCATCTTAATAAATAAATTTAATTATGAAGGATTCATCATATTCAATGGTGAAATTTGGAGCTCAAAGAGTGACTTGATAATCATCATATCCTAACCATGTCATTGTACCCAAATATTTCCAAATAACAAGCTAAAATGAGCTACTCATACAACCGAGGTATCCAGGACCATCATGTGTGAAGTATTAAGGAATATTATATCTCTATGAGATATATATGAGCAAAGAAACATATGAGAATATTATATTTTAGTCCATTAAAGGATTATATTAGATCCAGAAAGGTGAAGAATTGATCTTTATCTGGAGCACTATGTTTCTAAGAATGAGCAATCATTTGAGTTCACTTTATGCAATTCATTCAGTACTATTCATACAAACTCATTCAATACCTAGTAGTGTGATCAAACCTTAAGGAAGAGACACATTACAATCAGTTCAATTTTTGCTAGGACAAGAATCTCATTCAAGGAGCAATCCTTTATCTAGAAAGTGAGGATCTCATTTTAGTAAGAAGTAGACAAGCATCATAGAGTTGATTCATGGTGATTAAAGTGAATTATGGACCAAATTTTAAAATTGGTATAAATTAAAGTGGTGGTAATTCCAAAATCCAATCTGGAAGGTCAAAAAACCTACAAAATGACTATATATTTTCCCAAAACAAATACCAACTACAATGTATATGATCTGAAAGTTTTAGGTCATTGGTGAAATCCTGAAAATGAATAATTACTTACCAGATTAGATTTTGAAAAACTACCTTCTAGATTATAACTTCAAGAGCTACAAGACCACTTCCATCATGTGCAAAGTGACCCTAAAATCTAATATTTACTAAAATAAATGTAAAGTATAAGACATAGTAAAAGTATAAATAAATAAAAAATAAATATTAGACCTAACATTTATTTTAGTAAATATGGCTCCTTCAAGCCCTAAAAAAATTCATCTAGAGAAAAATGTGTATTCTTATGCGTTTTTTGATCATAGAAATTTTTATCATGTTATAGCGCATACACATTTTTGTTTCATTAATTTCCGATCATAGGAAAACATAACATGATCACATTTCATCCATTTTCGTGTTTTGTCCACTTTTTATCCCCCTAACTTGGTGCACTTACCCCAAGATTTATTCACCAAGTTAAAAGAATATTTATCAACTCCATCTATACTAATGCCACATATTAAGGATAATCTTATGCTTCTTTATACATCTAGTAGAGAATATTTCATAAAGGAATTTCTTGCACATAGAATGAAAAGGAAAATAACAAGTAATATACTATCTTAATATAACTCATATAGCTCATGAACTCTAGTATACACAGGTTGAAAATTATTTTTTGAAATAGAATTCACTTTTAACAATTTTCACCATTACCTATTAAATCATATAACTAAGCTTATTGCAAAATTATATCCTCTTAAGTATCTATTGTCAAGACCTATTCTTAGAGGACAATTATCTAGTTGGGTTTTACTCTTAAGTGAGTTTGATATTAAGTTTACCAATCCAAATGTAATAAAAGGGAAATATATATAAATAAAATTTCTACAACACCATTTATGGGATCAGAGATGCTTTTGTTTTGAATTCCCCGATTAAGAGCTATTATATGTTGACTTATTTCCTTCATTGACTTTTTTTTGTCTCTTACAACATTCACGAGTCAGAAACTAGTTTTCTATAACACACACATGATGATTATTTTATCCCAATGTATTTTGTATTGGATTCCCTTAGATAAATAACATCCTGAAGTATGGATTCCTTATAAATTTTCTAAAATTTTCTAGATCTTAGTGGTTTAAATAACTAACATTTTATGGGGATACTTTTTTGATCATTAAGAAGGTGAATGGAGAATATTAGGTCAAGGATGATAATTTGGTTCCCTAAAAATGCATGGTTGATAGTATCAAAGGTTACTTTTGACTTATCTCTATTGAGAAGGTTCCTCATCTATAGAAAAAATTAGTGAATGTCAAGACTACTATTGTATCCCTTATTGAGTTAAATATTAATCAAATGTACAAGTAGTTTCTCGTTGAGCATATTTTTGTGCCCACATATGATTTTCAAGAGTTTACCATGGTATGTGAAATAGTTGGTCCTAAAAATCCTTCATACGTTGACATATACACTTGCATCCAAGATAAAACCTACCCCACAAACAAGAATTCCCACGATAAAATATCCTTAATATAATGCACTTTATGCTACGCCATTCTTCCTAACACCCTATAAAGAAGAGCATATGATGGAAATTTCTTATGATTTTTCAATTCGTATGAAGCTAACCAAACATTTAGTCAAAATAAATTTTGGATTTTATGGCACACATACTAATGAAAAGGTATTATCAAAAATATCTTACACATCATTTATTATTATCCCACTACATGGAGTCATATGCATGTAACTTTGTCAAGAAGTGTCAGGCATGCCAATGACACAATAATATTATTTATGCACCATAAACATAACTTAAACCTATCACCTCAACATGTCCTTTTTCCCATTGGGGGCTCGACCTAGTAGGATAAACAAAGTCAACATCTTCTGATGGTAGTACCTTCAAAATTAATGCAACAAAATATTTTACCAAGTGGATATAGGTCATTCCTTTAAGCTATTTCACTGGGTAAAATATATCAATGTTTATATTTAACCATATCATATACTTAAAACCCTAGTTTCCTTCATTTAACCCTCTCACAGAATCTTTCTACCGCAAACTGATTTGGATCAGATTACCTCACCTTCCTCTTCAATTATGGGACCAAAATTGTCTTGATTTCCATAGGCAATACATTTGGTAGTATCATTAACATTGACTCTGAAACATCTGATTTCACACATACAACCTATGCAAAGATTCTTGTTAAGATTGATACTTCAAAGGATCTTCTAGCTCACATTGAGCTAAGAGTGCAAAATCGAAATATGACTCAACCTTTGGACTATGAAGGTCTACCTTTTCGATGAAGGTGATGTTTTTCTTTGGGACATTCTTCCGACCAATTGTAAGATGGTGAAACGGAAAACTGATAATGCTAATTGGTGGAAAAACACCCTCCTAGAACATCTGATTTTTGAACCTAAGGATACCCTTAGTGATACAGCTAGTGAGGAAGACATGATGGAAACAATCCCCAAAACCCCTTCCAGAGAAACCAAAGATCAGGAAAATAAGACATCATCTAGGGAAACATAGAGGGTTGGAAATAAAGAACCAAAAGTGTCTATAGTGGCTAACGAGAATCCCCCTCAATCTCCTTGTTCAAATAATACATATCATCTGATAACAGATTTTGAGGTCTTTATTCCTCTGCAAAAGGATTCTGAGGAAAGGATTACGGTTCGAAACAATAAGAAAGTGGCTCGTACAGAAAACAACTGCTAAGTGACTATTTCTTTGTAGAATGTTTGTTTGCTTTTAGCTGTTGGTTTGCTGGTTGATGGTCTTATTCATGGTAGGTTGTTTGCTGCCATTAGGCTTTTTGATTCACATCTGGATTTTGATCCCTTTCTAATTTGATGTTATAGTTTTATCTGGATTTTAAGCTCTATTGTACAATGGAATAGTCCCTTTCAAAAAACTATTTATCAATGATAAAAAAAACCATATCAGATACTTCTTCAGGATCACTACCTCCCTTTTCACCAACAATGGAACATATTTCCAAATAATAATGTCAAAGAGTTAGCGAAAAGATTTTTTATGATACAAAATATGGAAAATTGGTATTATTTGTATTATAATGGGAAAGATGAAGTATGTAATAAAATGATAACATCAATAATGGAAAATATCATTAACAAACATGATAAAAATTCACTTACACAACTTTATTGTACACTATGGACCTATTGAACCTCAGACCATACTCAAAATGGAGCCTCTCTCTTCTCCCTTATACATGGCTATGAAGTTGTATTACCCATAGAATTCGATCTCACATCCCTTTGCATATCATTACAAAAAATGATCCATAAAGATGATTACAACCAAGTTCACCTTGCAAAACTATAGGGATATTTTACGAGAAGTGAGTTTTGGCCTTAGACCATTTAAACATGTATCAGAACTATCTGCACTACATAGATAATAAATGCATACAACCAAGAGAGATGAAAATAAATCACCTTTTCTTGAAGGATAATGAGAGGAATACATCCACGGAGTAGGAATAATAAATAAATTAAAAACCTAATTGGTTTTGAACTTAAAATGTCACTGTTAAATTTATATCTGGTGTATATAAACTATCATTTGAGGATGGTAAAGTGCTCAAAGAACTCATGAATATGGATTTTCTAAATAATTTTTATTCTTGAATCTTCTATTAGTATCTGTTATGTTGGGGGCATATTGGTATGGCCACTTCTCTCATACCTTCTGTTCCACTTATTGATTCATCCCAAAGAATGTTTTGTCATGTGCTCCTCATATTTAGGATGTGTATATGATATCAAAACTTCCATATTCAGCCACATCCATCGTATTCCATCACTTGGTCTCTGATGTAAACTGAAATTTAAATTCATGCATATAACTGATTATAAGTGGGCTCAAAAAACAAACTTTCATTGTCTCTACAAAGAGAATCTTTTTATCAAGCCTATAATGGCTAAAAATGGTTTTAATTTCTCAACTTTTTAAAATTTCCCTATAATAGGTTGAACGGCTCTATAATACCCATACACTTCTTCTAAAACTCTTCAAAATACCACTCTAATCATGAAATAATTCATTCATCTAGCAACTCCACTTTTTACTCATCTACCCTCACTTGTCCTTCTTATGCTTTACTGTTCCCAGCTCCATCTCCCTTATTTTCCTGGTCCATGCCTTTTAGATGTCACCCTTGTTTCACACACTCATTTAATTATTATAATAAATAAGGAAAAAATTTAATTCTTGAAACTCCCCTTACTTTAACTGTATAATATTGTCTTAGAGATCCTTAAGACAATGTCACATACTCTAACCATACATTCCTAGTTATATAGGTACTCAGAAGGCTTTGAATTATTCATTAGTTTCCATTTGACTACGCACACATGCTCCAAAAATTTCAAATTCCCACTCCACATAAAACTCTCTATACTTCTTTTTTTGCATTCTTGCTTCCTAGGTCCTTATTAGTCTATTCGACATACATTGTCAACAATATATTTATTTTTAGAAGTTTTCCATGTAAGAAAAGAGGATTTTAGGGTGCCCAATATGGCCTTTTTAACATATTTCAATTTTTTAGTATAAATTCCAAGGAGAAACCCTAGTTTCTTCACAAATGGACCCTTTTTGTTACATTTTCTTGACTATGCATAGTACCTCCACTCGGATTGGTAGGTAAATCAAGACAATGCACCAATGGAACTCACATTTTCTTCACTTGTCTACTTAAGGACTCCTAGATGATGAATTCTTCAAAATTTTCACGCTTTCTCTCCATTTTTTGTGTATCTAAACTCCAAGCCCTAGATCATACTATAAAAAGCCTCATAAGTCAATCCCAAGAGATAATAATTTGTTATAAATTTCATCTATGGTGGATTAAAGCTCTCAAATTTATGGTGGAGGTATATTTTAAGTGGGTTCAACTAACAAACTTTATAGTAGACTCGAGGAATGAGTATAAATGATCCTTTCAAGAGGGGATGAATGGATAAAACGTGGAAAAAATATTGGTATAAACCCTTAGTGGAAACTTCAAGGTTTTAAATCTCATTCAAAGTAAATATAGACATCATCCCCCCTGCCATACATCTAAATCAACTCTATAATGGTTGCCTTTCATTATTGAATCAACATAAACCCCCAAATGAAGTTCAAGTTGTTCCTACATTATTGTACAATTCCACTAAGGATTGCCCACTATCCACTCATTACAGGATAACATCACAATCACTATAATGAAATAAGTGAACCTTCTTCCCTATTAAAACATCTCCAAAAGAATGCATAAAAAATTTCTTTCTCACATCACACACAGTTCAACATATCTTAGTTAAGCATTCAAAAATGCATCCAAATAGATTATTAAAGTTCCACACCTAATGGCTTCGTAAAAAATGACTTGTAAATTGAGTCCAGATTGAGATGAAAGAAAATAAATAGAGTTCTCGACAAGAAATACAATCAAGATCATGCTTTGTAAGAGAACAACATACAGAAAATAGAATTATAGTCCTTCACTACTTCATCATTTCATTACATTGAAAAGTGGGATGTTTTTACTCTGTCTTTCTTTTCTTTCTCCATCCTCTACGATGAGGAATGAATTACAAAAATGACCGAAACTTTCTATATTCTATCTCCTACCTTTGTATTCATTAAACACCCCATTGTAACTGCCCTTACACACATTATTACTCCATTACAAGTTGTGACTCTTCAACTTCCCATTACAAGGCTTGTAATTGCTGTAATACGTTATGCCAAACATCTCAAGCATTCCTTACACACACATGACTCATTATACCTAATATCTATTAACAATAAACTCTCCAGCCTTAGCAAATCTAATATCACACCTAAGACAATTTTTTTAAGACCACACCACTATTACAATCATTTAAATATTCAAATGAATTTGAATTTTCCACCCTTCTTGCTGACTTGAAAGGACTCATATGAATAATTTTGAACCTCTAAAGTTCTTGTAAAACTCACATTGACATCAAGGAGGTTGAATAAGACAACTAAATATCTCTTCAACGACGCTCCTACATCATATTCCCAAGGTGGAGAAACTAATTCCATCCTAATTTTTCTTACACCATGATGTTCTCAGCAGATTCTTCATCATAACAAATTTTCTTTAGTTTTCCCTTCTTGTTGTCAATGTATTTCTATCCTTCAATTCCACCTGTGTGATGTGCCAAATTCCTTGATCTGATATATTTTGAGAATTACAAAATTAATTATTATGAGCACTTTGGAATATTGTTATGTAACTCGAATATTAAAATTGAAAAAATTTAATTGGAGAGGAACTTGTCGAGACACTATTATTTAGATTAAACTAATTGTAAATTTGTAATTTGGAAGTTACTGGGATAGTATTATTTACATTAAACTAAATGTAAATTTGTAATTTGGAAGTTTTCATTATAACCTTTGGTAATGCAACCGAATTGGGAAAATTATTATTTTAATGGCTTGTAAAACTTGACAAGGATCTCGCGGGAAAAGAAAAATATTTCTAGAAATTTCAAAGAGCTTATGGATAGTTTTCATGGAAGCTAGGTTTGTAAGTAGGGATGTGGGATGGATGGAGGGGCTCTAAAGGAGTTATAATTAGGGATACAAAGTACAACTCAAGATGGTTCGTGGATAGGACATTGGTTTGTTCTTTTAAGAATATTTTCTTCCCCTCATTTATTCGACAATTGTTCTAGTGCTTACATCCAAGTGGACTTGGAATTGAGCATAGATAATCCCATTTTCAAATTGATGTAAGTTCCTTCTATACATTTTGTTTGTACACAGTGCAATTACGGAAATAAATTAAATAAATGAGTAAATTATTATGGTTCTTTTGTACTTTTAATACTTTATTAGAATGGATAGTTAACTTAATTGGGATATGAATCTATCTTAAGTGATATTTAAATTTAATTTATACAGTGCCATTTTTCTTCTTTGTATGTTAATTTCCACAAACCAAAATAAATTTTACATAGTTGTTTTGTGGTTGGTTGACTTAAAATAAAGTATAAGTTTATATTAAAGTCTAACATTCAATTATTTATTAACTAGACCTATATTTACTTGATTTTTATTAGTGGGGGGAAAACATAGTGAAAATATCTATAAAATTAATTTACACAGGTCTCTTAGAATGAGACAACACTCCATGAATATAGGAAATTAAATTTTTATATTAGTCAATGAATCTTCCATGTTTTTCCCATCATATGGTAAATATAAATTATTTTTTGACCTTATCATTCAAAAATAAATTTCCCTATGTCCCTACGTACCCCTTTAAATAAATGGGTTACATTTGAATTGTAAAAAACTATAATCTATATACTCTAACCGAAAAATATGTGTATTTAGATTCATTCAATTTAATATTTAGTATTAAACTTCTATAATATAAATTGTAATGTATAAACTAAATTTTAAATTATATGCCTTTAAACCTAACCTTATTTTCTAAATTCTTTAGGAAATATTATATAAAATAATACCTTAGTTTTACATTTCATTAAATTTAGTTATGGTCAAATACTATACTCTTTGAATGTGTGTCTTTGTGTAAAACCCTTAACATGGTTGTTGAATATTCCATCTTGTTTATAATTAAAAAATAATTATTATTTTTTACTTTGGCATTTAACCTAATACTCTAATTACCCCCCATGTGTTTGGCTAATATATTATTTAGATTCAATTTACCCCTGATTTTCCCACTTACATGGTGAGCATGTGCAAATTGAAGTGATTGGTGGGCTTAATAAAAAGTGTATGGTACCTTCTCATGTTTCACCACCTTAATCTTGGCTATGGAAAGTTGGAAAAATCATTGGTGGAAAACATATTAAATAAACCATAAATCTTAAAATCAAAATATCTAAAATTATCTATATTTCCAACATGATACAAAGGTGTTAATTTTTTTCTAATTTATACATACTTATAATAAATATGATCTATTATAAAATAATTACATTTAGAAAATATTTAATTAATTTGAAATAATTTCCTAGTTAAACTGTTATGTAGTTTTTATGATTTTTTTAATTTAGTGGAGTTGTTTAAAATTACAAAAAAAATTAAAAGTAGTTTATATTTATTTAGTTTAACATTAAATGATTTAAAATATTATCAAACCTTTTTATATTTATTAAGTAGTAGTTAATGCATTTTAAATATAAGTGTTTAAGAGAATAGTATATTTAAAGTGTAAAGGATATAAATACATGCAAATTACTAGATTATAAGTAATGCTAAGTAACCTACATAATAAAATGTGAAGTAATTTCTTATATTTATCTTGGTTAGATTGGTCAAAAAGTAGTTTAGTATATATATATATATATATATATATATATATATATATCATAAGAAATGCTAATAATGTCGTCATTTTATTTTAGGTGGAACATGTTTTCATGTCATATAGTTTGGTGTAGAAAGTTTTATTATGTTAGATGGAGTCGTCGGCCCTTTTTCCTTGAGTGAGGAAAAGTGGTGTTACATTTTTGTATCAGAGCCCTTTTTATGTCCTTGTTTGTGAGTTGTGAGTCTTGTAAGTGATTTTTTGTTTTTGTATCTTTGTATAGTGGACATCACATTGTAGGGATGAGTTACTCAGAAGGTATAGACTTTGATGAGCAACTAGAGTGAGAAAATGAACAATTGGGTAGGGAAGTTGAAAATAATACCTTGCGATTAGAATCTTTGAAAAAAAAAATTGTGGAAGCACTTTATAAAAACAAGAGAGATAAATATGTTAAATTCAAAAAATCTACTAGAAATACAAAATCACCTTTTAATAGTGAATCTACTTTTGTTGAGAAAAGGGAAAGTTCTTCTGATTCTTCTAGTTCTCCTGATTTTGAAAAAACATGTTAGTAATCATAGAAGTTGAAAAATAAATGCAACTATTTTCTAGGAAAATTAATTTTTTTGAATATGTTGGATAAGTAGGTTCAGGTGAAAAAGATGAAACTTGGTTAACAAATTTGTAAAGGTATTTTGAATTACAAAGGAATAGTAATTTAGGAAGAGCTCAAATTGTTACTTTTTTAATTAAAAGATATTGTTTTAAACTGGTGGGAAGACACATTAAAAACTAGAAAGCTTAAACCTCACAATGTGAAATGGAGTAAATTTAAAAGAATTATTAAAAAGAAGTATCTCTTTTGTCATTTCTTGTAGAAACGACAAAATAAGTTCTTTGATTTAAAGCAATGTTTGAAACGTGTGAATGAATATAAGCAAACCTTTGAAAAATTAAATAGATTTATACATTTTATTATTGGTTCTGATAAAATGGTTTGAGGGAAGAGTATAAAGTAAATGTTCTTTGTGGTAAACAGGTGTTAGTAGATGAGGCCGCGCTCATCGTAGAACAATTTGAGACGTCTAAAATTCTTATTAACAAAAAATAGGATGAGTTCAGAAAGAAAAATACTAGTTTTCAGTTCAAGAATATAAAAAGACCCTTCACAAAAAATGTTCAATGTAAAAATTTTAAGTTTAAAAATCAACAAGACAGGATTATGGAAAACTAAAACATAAAGATATTAAAATTTGGGGTTGTGGTGGAAATCATCTTCGCAGAGTTCTTCCTCATAAAAAGAAAAAGTGGCAAAATAAGGGACAATATTCGGAGGAGAAAAAAGATGAAAAAATGAAATATTTTTTTGTTGTGTATGTGGGGATTGCTCATAAACAAGTGTCTATAGTAGAATTATCATGATATGTTAATGGTACTAATCTTGTTCTCATGATTTATTTTGGCAGTAATTAGATTTTTATTTTTGCTAAATTAATTAAAAATTTGAATTTTTTTTCTAGAAACATAATGCCTATTTCAGTAGAGATGGCAGATGGAAGGATAGTCCGATAAACTGGAGCTTTAGTGGAAGACATAAAATTTCAGTTTGATGGTTATTCTTCTATGGCGTCTTTTCATGTGTTGAATTTGAGTTAACATGATTTTATTCTAGGAATGAATTGGTTAGAAATAAATCATGCTCTTATTAGTTGTGAAAGAAAGATATCTTGTATTCAAGACTTTTGTAAAAATACTCATTTTCTGTAGGGAATGAAAATACATCTTACTTGGAAAACTATTTATTCTATTCAAGTTAGAATATGTATTCAGGAAAAATGTAAAAAAATAAAAATTGTTGTGACTAAAAATAATGGAAAAGTAGAAATAGATGTTGATGTTCATCCCTTAGTTAAAGAGTTTATGGATATATTTCCTTCTTGTGTTGAATATTTTCCTCTTAGGAGATATTTTAAGTATGTTATTAACATTATTCCTTGTAGCGAATGTGTTTTTATAGTACCATATTGGAAATCTATACCTGAAATGGTTGAGTTAAAAATTCAATTGATTGAATTGATTAAATTAGGAAAAATCAGACCTAGTGTTTCTCCATGCGGTGCTCCTATTTTGTTTGTGAAAAATAAATATGGCACCATGAGACTATGCATAAACTATAGGAAGTTAAATAAAGTGTTTATTAAAAACAAGTATCCTTTGCCTAGAATTGATGATTTGTTAGATCCGTTAAGTGGTGCTAAATATTTTTCTAAAATTGATCTACGTTCTGGCTATCATTAAAAATAGTGTTAAAGAATAAAATATTCCTAAAACTACTTTTTGTACTAGATATGACCATTAAGAGTTTTTTATGATGCCTTTTGGGTTGACTAATGCTCCAACCACTTTTATGACTTTTATGCACAATGTTTTCCATACTTTTCAGGATGTGTTTGTGATTATTTTTATTGAAAACATTCTAATTTATGCTAAAACCAAAGAGGAATAGAAAAAACATGTTATAATGGTATTAGAAACTTTAAGGAAGAATCAACTTTTTTGGATACTTAGTAAATGGGATTTTTTTAAAAAATTGATTTTCTTATTTAGGCCATACCATTTTTGAAAAAGGTATTACCCCTGATCAATCAAAAATGAAATTTGTACAAAAATGACATATACCTAAAGATTCTGATGAAGTTCAAAGTTTTCTTGGATTCTCTGGTTTTTATTGTAGATTTAATAAAAACTATTCAAGATTTTCTTCTCCACTTACTTATTTAACTAAAAAGGATATAATGTATTTTTGGAATGAAGAGTGTGATATTTCTTTTAAGAAATTAAAAGAGGTTTTAATTACTGCACCTGTATTCTGCACTCCTGAGTTTTCTAAGCCATTTACTATTATTATTAATGCTTGCTATTTTGGAATTGGTTGTGTGTTAATGCAAAAAAATAGATTTGTTTTTTTTATTGTTTGAGGAAATTATTTTCTACTAAGAAAAAATATCCTACTCGTGATTTAGAATTTCTTAGAATTGATCTGGCTTTAAATATTTGGAGACACTATCCGTTAAGAAAAAAACTTGGCTTGAAAATTGATCATAGAGGTTTATAGTACATTTTCACACAACTCTTGTTAAATATGAGGCAGTGATGATGGCTTGAACTATTAAACCAATATGATTTTTTTTTCAATATGTTCCTATTAGAGAAAATTTTGTGGTTGATGCTTTAAGTAGAAAAATAATTTATTGTAATGTTGTCTCTATAAATAGAAGTCATTTTAAAGAAGTTATAAAAGAAATTTTACCTACAGATAAATATTTTAGTGATATATATGTTGGTTTAAAAAATAGAACTCAAAATTTGCATTTTCAAGATAGAATCTCTCATTATTTTCTTGATAATTTTGGAGTATTGTATTATAAAAATAGAATGTGTATTCCTAATCTTGTAGACCTAAAACAATTTTTTTTTTTAAATATTCTCATGAAATACCTATAGCTTGTCATCCTGGGTTTCATAAAACTTACTCCTCTTTTAAGAAAAAATATTTTTGGCCAAACATGAAAAAATACATTTGTGAATATGTGTGTAAATGCATGACTTGTCAAAAGGTAAAAACTAAGCAATGTAGTAAACCTGATTTGTTACAACCTTTACTTGTACCTGACTAGAAATGGGAATATGTTAGTATGGATTTTACTACTTGTTTTCCTAATACTAGGAATGGAAATGATTCTATTCTTGTTGATGTTGATATTTTAAATAAAATTGCTCAATTTCTTCGTACTAAAATTAAGTCTTCTGCTTCTCATGTAGCTCATTTATTTTCCAAAAAGATTTTTTCTGTATGGCATTCCTAAAAATCTTTTAACTGATAGAGTTCCTAGATTTACTTATTCATTTTAGAGATATTTGTTGTATGAGCTAGGTACTAGCTTAAACATTAGCAATGCATATCATCCTGAGTTTGATGGCCAAACTAAAATGATTAATAAAATTTTAGAGGACATTCTTAGGATGTATACTGGGGATAATCCTAGAAACTGGAGCAATATTACACTTGATTTAATTTTATTACAATCAAATTTATCATACTTCTACTAACATGAATCCTTTCGAGACTATTTATTGTAGAAATATTGCTACCCCTATTTCGTTATCTAATCTTGAGCATAGATTCTAGTATGGCAATGACAATGTAAAATAAATGGATTAAATCATAACTAGGAAAAAACAAAATATAAAAGTTTCTCAGTATAGACATAAACAATTTTCTGATTCTAAAAGGTTTTTTAGAGAGTTTTTTTAGGTGATAGAGTATTTTTGAAAGTTAAACAAAAAATGAGTTATTCGAAGTTAGGAAAGTATGCTAAAATTGCTCCTCGTTTTTGCAGGCCTTTCGAAATTATTCAAAGAATAGGAACTTTGACATATAGATTGGCTCTACCTCTTGAGCTTTCTATAATTCATAATGTTTTTCATGTTATTTTTTTAAAAGATATGTTTTTGATGATAAACATTTGTGGATTGGAATAACATAACTATAGAACCTAATATGAGTTTCAAATTGAACCAGAAATGATTTTGGAAACTAGAACTAGGATACGTAGAAATAGATATTAATTGCTCAAATTTTCTTACGTGCATTATAATACCTTAAATGGATTTAGAATACCCATACACTATTCCTTGAACTCTTCAGAACACCACTTCAATCATGAAATATCTCATTCATCTCCCAAATCAACTTTGTACTCAGCTACCCTCACTTTTCCTTACCTATGCTTCAAAAGTTTTCTAGATATATCTCCTTTATTTCCCTCTTAGAAAAAATTTAGCCTTCACCCTTGTTTCAAAAATTCACTTCATTTCTATAATCAATAAGGAAAAACATTCAATACTTCAAACTCCCCTTACTTTAACTCTATAAGATTGTCCTAGAGATCCTTAAGACAATGTCACTTGCTCCAATGATACAATATCAATTCTACATGTACCTAGAAGGATCTGAATGCTTTGTTAGTTTGTGTTTAACTTTCTAGAAATGCTCCCAAATTTTCAAGTTCCCAATCTACATAAAACTCTCTATACTTCTCTTTTTAAATTCTTGGTTCCTAGGTCCTTACTAGGCCTGTCAACATACATTGTAGAGGGCTTACATGAAATACAAGAGGATTTAAGGGCACCCATTATGGAATTCTCAATATTTCCAATTTTAAATTATCAACTAATAGGAAAAAACCTAGTTTATTCACAAACTCACCATTTTTCTTAGGTTTTCTTGACTGAGCACAGTTCCTCCACTTGGAATTGTAAGAAAATCATGAAAATGCACCAATGTAACAAAAAAATTCTTCACTTATCTTCTTAAGGAATCCCACATGTTAACTTATTCTAATTTGTTTAGACTTTCTCTCCATGTTTTTTGCATTTAACCTCCAAGCCCTAGCTCTGGCTATCAAAACCCTTATTAGTCAACTTGAGAGAGAATAATTTGTTATAACTTTCATCTATGGTGGATTCAAGCTCTAAAATTTATGGTTGAGGTATATTTTAAGTGAGTTCTGATAAAAACCTTGAAAGTGGACTTGAGGAATGGGTAAAAATTATATTTTCAAGAGGGGATGGACTGATACAACGTGGAAAAAAAAGTGGTATAAACCCTCAATGGCAACATCAAGGTTTCAAATCTCATTTAAAGGAAATATTGTGTTCCTCCCCCCTTGCATGCATCATACACAATTATTCAATGGTTCTTTTTCATTATTGACTCAACATAAACACCCAACATCAGTTCAAGTTATTCTTACTTCACTGTATGATTCCTGTAAGGATTGCTCATTGTCCACTCGTTATAGGATAACATCAAGACCACTTTAATCCAAAAAGTAAGTCTAATTCACTATTCACACCTCTCCAAAAGCACACATAAAATATTTCTTGCTCACATCACACACACTTCAACATATCTTACTTAAGTATTAAAAGAAGCATCCAACCAGATAATTGAAGTTCCAATCCTACGGACTTAGCCAAAAATGACTTGAAAACTAGGATCTGTTTGATATGAAATAAGAGAAAAGAGTCCTCAACAAGAAATATAGCCAAGTTAATGTTTTATAAGATAAAAACATACACAAAACAATATTAGAGTCCTTCATTTCTTCATCATTACAATCCATTCAAAAATAGGATATTATTACTCTATCTTTCTTTTCTATCTCCCTCCTTTGCCATGTGAAATGAATTAATAAATTTCCTAACACTTGTTATATTCGAACTCCTGCCTTTGGATGCATTAAAAACCCCATTGTAACTTCCCTTACTCACGCATTATGACTGACTTATAAGTTGTGACTCTTAAACATCACATTACAAGGCTTGCAACTGCCTTAATACAATATGCCAAGCATATTAACAATGCCTTACACATACATGACTCATTATACCTAATATATCTTAAGAAGAGACTCTCTAACCTTATAAAATATCTTATCACACCTAAGACAACTTTTTCAAGACCACACTACTATTACATTCATTTGAATATTCAAATTACCTTTTGGAGGGAGAACACATAGTCTGAATTTACCACCATCATTGCTGACTTAAAAGGACTCATATAAGGCATTTTGAACCTCTAAAGCTCTTGTATATATCACATTGACATCAAGCAGGTTGAATCAAACAAATGAATATTTCTTCACGGATGCCCCTGATCAGTCTCAATGAGCTTAAACATTTGTACAATGCTTGGTATACTCTAAGTAAACATTATATTTCTCGTTTGCATTCGTATATTATAAAATCCAAAAAAACAATAGAAAATGTCAAAAAATATAGTAAACTTGCTAAAATAAAAAACCATGAAAAATGATCCAAAAAATATTGACAACTGTGAAGAAATTTAAAGATAATGCACTTTTGACTACAATCATAATGATCGTTCCAGAATATCCTACGATAATCAATTTTTTGACAATTTGTATGTATACTTTCTTTACGAAAGATTTTAAATCAAACCCTCACATGTAGCATTGTTTGTGGGAAGCTCAAATCTCATGTTCTTCTTCAGATGTACCCTTGCATAGAAAACCAATGCAATAAAATTTCAGATCAAACTTAAATGTCATCCAACAAGAGTTTCATTAGGAGTTTTTTAACTCTTCTCTTCAGCAAAATACAATCCTCTTGTATATCCTTTCTTGGGGTATTCAAAATTTCTTAATCTTCACTCTGAAACATATTATGTGCATAGTAAAAATTTTGTTCTTTGAAGTTGTTTTTCTTTGTTGATATTGTTAATCTAATGTAAGAAATTTCATTAGGATTATGGTTTTTATAAAACCTTGGTGTGTTTGTATTATTTTATACTTAGGATTTTCTTTTCATTTTTATCCATGTTTCTGACCAATTACATGCACTTTTCTATCATGGCTCATTGTTATCCTTGGTATAATGATGTTTATTTGTATAGTGGACTTGTTTTCAAATTTTGTTTTCATTTTAGAGAAATTGTTAGTATTTGGTTACCCTCTTGGCTCATTGTTTGTCTTGGTGTCATCACATTACTTTGTATATTACGCTTATTTTAAAGTTTTGTATTCTCTTTATGACCAATTATAGGTATTTTGTTGGAATATTAGTTCATATATAACTTTTTTGTACCCATTATATTATGTATATTGGGTTTGTTTTGAGTTTTTCTTATGTTAATTTCCTTATTACAAGTATCTTTTTAAAATCTTGTTTTGTTCTTAATTATGGTGTATATCAGTTTCTTTATATTTTAGGTTTTCTTTTGATTGTTTGTTCTTGTTTTTAACAAATTATGAGTATGTTGTAAGCATCTTAGTTCATATATAACTTCAGTGTAATCACATTACTATGTATATTGGGTTTGTCTTACATTTTCTTTTACTCTTTGATTTTGACCAATTACAATTAATTTTTTAGCATATTAATTCACATATAACTTTTGTGTATGTCATTTTACTATGTATATTGGGTTTCTTTTATTATTTACTCTATGTGTGTGTTTTGTACTTAAATATGGGGTATTCATCATGGTTTTTTAATAACCATGGTACTAAATCTATTTGTGCAATACTAAAATAGGGTGCTCTAAAATTACAATCTCTAAATGGAATGTAAGCTATGATAAAGTCATAAGATGTCCATAACAAATTACCTTACAACATCAACATATACATTATGTGTCTCATCATATAAGGAAATTCATAAAATATCAAAAAATAATCATGACATCATCAAATATAGATATCAATGTCCATATCAAGTGTTTATGTTTCAAAATGGCATCTACATATAAAAGTGACATCAATATCATCAATATATAAAAATGTGTTCCTTCAACATGAGGCATATAAAAAAAATGCACTATATCCATATGCCATACATCAATTCATATATCACTCTCTCCAACACTGGGACTTCCTAGTCTCTCATCCCCACCCCTACAGGATAATATCTAAACTTATTTGAATGATATAAATGGGCTTTCGTGATATTTATTTCATGGTAGATCTACTGCATGGTCACTGACTAAATCCTGTACCCCTATGGACCTAAGGAAATGCATCCTCATATAAGGATATTTAATATCCCATGTCCTCAGATATAGAAATAACATCCTGTAACACATCACCCATCCCACCTGCATCTACCATAAAGAAATAGAAAATATCTTTCTACTAATAGTTATTGTACCTATAAATATAACCCATATCTCTATAATAAACTACTATAAGAATGAGGCATGTTGATCCATCTTTGTCATTAACTGAGATAAATGTGTAGTAACATGCTCTCTCTCTCTCTCTCTTGGCCTTTACTGGATGTAGTCGTAATAACTATATATGCAACATAATCAGGATAACATCCCACTCTTGTATAACTCTATCTCTCTAATTCTGTAATATAATATTAATAATAGATGGTCTTGGTGATGGCCCAAATGAAATTTATCCCCTGAAATCCTTTTCTTCCTCATATCCCCAACCATAATAACCACTTGCATCCCCATATCCTAACCCCGGTCAATCTCCATGTCATCCTACTAGAATCAGTGGCATTAGTGGTGTTAAATAAACCTTTAATGGAACATGTATCTATAATGGGACCTCCATAAGAACCTGTACATGAAAATAAAATGGAACCATTATCTGTACTAGAAAGTAAGATAGAACCTGAGTAATATAAAATTGTACCTATACTTGTACCTGGGTCAAAGCATATAACTGTGTCCCACTTTTTTGTAGTTTTTGTACTTTCAGCAAACTATGTTTGACAACCAAAACATTACCAAACATGCATTTTTAAGTGGCTATAAATACCAAGGTGCAGGGCATTCAAAATTTACCTGATTTTTTAAATTTTTATAGTATTTTTTAATTATTTATTTACTAGTCAGATTTTAAAATATTTATGGCCACAAAGTGGGACACACTTGTATGCTTTGACACACCTGTATTGGATCCTGGCCATGTAGCTAATCCTTAGCCTCTGACTGACCAAGTATACATCCACCTCTACATCTTCTCTGCTATAATCCACCCCTAGACTTTTTTATACCAAATTTTATATCCTTAAGTGAAATCTTAATACACCAGAGCATATTACCAACATATCATACAATGTATTTTATTATGTTATATTGATCATCTATATTGTATTGTGTGTTCCAAAAATTTCATATCCCCATACTTTATCTAATCCATGCACCAAAATATGTAGTCTCTCACACAATCCATGCATACTAGTGTTCCCCTCTAACTATGTTCAGTGTCACTCCCAGTTGTCTCATGGCCATATCTGAACTATATCTCTCTATGATGCACTCATGAATCTTGATCATATAATTATAAACCTCCATATTTAAAAACTCTATATCATCTGTATTCCATCTGTACTACCTTTATGGTCTCCATGTGACCATGCGTAGGTGTAAATCATCAAAGGCACATATATAAAATTCAATCTCACCTTGATGTCCCTTGTGACCAGTACTTAGAATATCCCATCCAAAATCCAAATGCTCCTTTGGATTTTCATTCCTCAAAATACCTAATGGTTGGCAAATGACAATGTGATCCCATGAACAAATCTTAAATAATGTAGCAATGCCAAGTCTACTCTGCTCTTTGTAAACAACTAAATGTAGGCATCCATATAAATGAGCTAGAAAAAAAGGCCCCCATGTAGAAACTATCGCCCCCATCAAATTTACAACTACGTGAATCAAACCCAACTTAAAATGACTACCCATCCTATGAGGAAGAAAATAGTCAATTATAAGATCCATCATGTAAATAAAATATTAATCCACTTTCATATCAACTCATATGAATAATTTTTAACCAATGAATCTCCTCTACAACTCACATTGACATTAAGGAGGTCAAATAAGACAATTGAATGTTTCTTCAAGGATGTTCCTGCATCATTCTCCTAAGGTGAAGAAAATAAGTCCATCATATGTTTTACTTACAGCATCATGTTCTTAGCTGATTCTTCATCCTTGTAGCTTTTCTATAGTCTTATCTTCTTGTTGTAACCATATTTTTATCCTTCAATTCCACCAGGGTCCCTTATAACATGTACTAGTCTTCCTTTTCTTTAATTCTCTTCAATTTCTCTTTCTTATTCATCTTCACTCTCATCAATTTGTATTTCCTCATACCTACACATAAAAATGTTAAAATAGTAAAATTATGTGTTTCTTCATGTTCCATAATACATTCCATCAATATATACTTCAATCCTAACTTGTATTCATCCCATGTATCATCAAGATCTTCATATTTCTACTCTTTGACTATTTCATGGTCGATTTTCATGATATTGAGTATATTCTTATATTCCCTTATTAGGTGATCTTTATAATTATTTCTATCTCTTAACTTCTGATTTATTCTATAAATATGCATCACATGCCTCTTAAATTTCCTTTTCATAATAAATTCAAAATGATATGTAGGTTTTCTCATCATCTTTATCAACTGCTCTATGTCTTCTCCAAAATTCCTCATCTTTGAATTCATCTACTATTCATGTCTATTATGATTCTATATTTTTTATTCTTCTCTCTTCTTATTCTCTATCTTTTCATGCTTCCTCTTATGGCTAAGAAACTTCCAAAAATTCAATATTTCTTCCTCTGGGTCCATTTCTTACACAAAATATTTTTCTTGACCTTTCCCTCAGCACTTCTCCTTCACCTCACGAGGTATTTTGATGTGTTTTTATCTCTTTTCACTTCTTTATCTTCTCTTACTTCACTACACACACATCAAAATACACTGTTAGCCATAGAAGTATATATATTCACTCTTCAATAATAGTATATAACCAAAAATCCATGCTCTAATACCACATGATGTAGAGAGAAATTTAAATTTAATTAGATAACTGATTATAAAAGGACTGGAAACCATAAACTCTCAGAGTCTATGTAAAGAGGATCTTTCTATCAACCCTATAATGGCTAAAACTTGTCTTAATTTTTCAACTTTTCCTACTTACATTATAATATTATGGATCGATTTATAATACCCACACAATGTTCCTTACACTCTTCAAAACAACACTCAAATCATGAACTATCTCATTCATCTCCCAAATCAACTTTATACTCAGCTACCCTCACTTGTTGTTACTTATGCTTCACGGGTTTTCTAGATATATCTCTTTTATTGTCCTCTTACATGAATTTTAGCCTTCACCCCTATTTCAAACACTCACTTAATTTTTGTAATCAATAAGGAAAAACATTCAATACTTCAAACTCCCCTTACTTTCACTCTACAAGACTATCCTAGAGACCGTTAAGAGAATGTCACTTTCTCTAACAATACAATATCGATTCTACATATACCCAGAAGGTTCTGAATGCATCTTTAGTTTCCATTTGACTATCTAGAAATTCTCTCAAAATTTCAAGTTACCAATTTACATACAGCTATCTATACTTCGCTTTTTGCATGATTGCTTCCTAGGTCCTTACTAGGTATGTCAACATACACTATCACCAATATATTTATTTATAGAGGGATTACATGAAATAAAATAGGATTTAAGGGCACCCAATATGGACTTCTCAATATGTTCCAATTTTAAATTATCAACTCTAAGGAAAAACCCTAGTTTATTCACAAACTCACCATTCTTGTTAGGTTTTCTTGACTATGCATAGTTCCTCCACTTTGAATTTTAACAAAATCATGAAAATGCACCAATGTAACTCAATTTTTCTTCACTTATCTTCTTAAGTACTCCCACATGTTAACTTCTTATAATTTGTTCAGAATTTCTCTCCACATTTTGTGTATTTAAACTCCAAGCCCTAGCTCAAACTTTCAAAACCCTTATAAGTCAACCCGAGAGAGAATAATTTATTATAACTTTCATCTATGGTGGATTCAAGCTCTCAAATTTATGGTGGAGGTATATTTTAAATGGGTTCTACTAAAAAAATTTAAAGTGGACTCAAGGAATGAGTATAAATTATCCTTTAAAGAGGGGATGAATTGATACTACATGGCAAAAAAAGTGGTATAAACCCTCAATGGAAACATCAAGGTTTCAAAGCTCATTCAAAGGAAATATTGTGTTCCTTACCCATTCCATTCATCTTACATAATTCTTCAATGGTCCCCTTTCATGCTTGACTGAACATAAACCCTGAACATCAATTCAAGTTATTCTTACTTCACTATGTGGTTCCTCTGAGGATTGCTCATTGTCCACTCATTATAGGATAACATCAAGACCACTTTAATCCAACAAGTAAATCTTATTCACTATTCACACTTCTGCAAAAGCATGTATAAAATCTTTCTTTCTCACATCACACACAATTCAACATATCTTCGTTAAGTATTAAAACAAGCATCCAACCAAAGCATTAAAGTTCCATACCTAAGGAATTAGCCAAAGATGAATTGAAAACTAGGATTAGTTTGATATGAAAGAAGAAAAAAGAGTCCTCAACAAGAAATATAGTCAAGTTCATGTTTTGTAAGAGAAAAACATTCAGAAAACAACATTAGAGTCGTTCATTGCTTCATCATTGCATTCAATTCAAAAAAGGGATATTATTACTCTATCTTTCCTTTCTTTCTCCATCCTCTACCACATGGAATGAATCTTAAAATTTCTTGACACTTGTTATATTTGATCTCCTACCTTTGGATGCATTAAAAACCCCATTGTAACTTCCCTTACACATGCATTATGACTGACCTATAAGTTGTGAATCTTCAACATCACATTACAAGCCTTGCAACTGCCTTAATATAATATTCCAAGAATATTAAGGATTAGTTAAACATACATGACTCATTATACCTACTATCCCTTAATAATAAACTCTCCAACCTTATAAAATCTCTTATCACACCTAGGACATATTTTTCAAGACCACACTGCTATTACACTCATTTGAATATTCAAATTACCTTTTGGAGGGAAAACACACATTTTGAATTTACCACCTTCTTTGCTGACTTGAAAGGAGTCATATGAGGCATTTTGCACCTCTGAAGCTCTTGTATAGATCACATTGACATCAAGGAGGTTGAATAGTATAATTGAATGTTTCTTCAAGGATGCCCCTTCATCAGTCTCAATGAGATTAAACATTTGTATAATGCTTGGTATACTCTAAGTAAAAATTATCTTTCTCATTTGCATTCGTATATTATACAATCCAAAAAAATAATATGAAATGTCAAAACAATTAATAAACATGCCAAAAAAAAATGAAAAATGTTCCAAAAAATTACAAAACTTGCGAAGACACTTAAAGATAATGCACTTTTGACTACAATCAAATTGATCATTCTAGAATATCCTATGATTATCAATTTTCTTACGCTAAGTATGTATCCTTTCTTTGGGGAAGACGTTAAATAAAAACCTCGCATGTAGCATCATTTTTGGAAAGCTTAGATCTCATGTTCTTCTTCAGATGTACCCTTGCATAGAAAACTAATGCATTAAAATTTCAGATCAAACTGAGATAGCATCCAACAAGAGTGTCATGAGGAGTTGTTTAACTCTTCTCTAGCCAAATCCAATCCTCTTGTATGTATCCTTTCTTGGGGTATTCAATTTTTCTTAATATTCACTTTGGAACATATTATGTGCATAGTCAAATGTTGTTATTTAAAGTTGTATTGATTTTTTTCTATTTTTAATCTATTGTAAGAAATTTCATTAGGATTATGGTTTTTATGTAACATTTGTGTGTTTGTATTATTTAATGCTTAGGATTTGCTTTTTATTTTTATCCATGTTTTTGACCAATTACATGGAATTTTCTATCATGGCTCATTGTTATCCTTGGTATAATGATTTTGCTTTGTATAGTGGACTTGTTTTCAAATTTTGTTTTCATTTTAGACCAATATTTCGTATTTGGTTACCCTCTTGGCTCATTTTTTGTCTCGGTGTCATCACTTTACTTTTTATATCAGGCTATTTTTAAAGTTTTGTATTCTCTTTATGAAAAATTATAGGTATGTTTTTGGAATATTAGTTCATATATAACTTTGTTGTACCCATTATATTATGTATATTGGGTTTGTTTTGCATTTTGCTTATGTTAATTTTCTTATTACAAGTATATTTTTAAAATATTGCTTTCTTCTTAATTATGGTGTATATAAGTTTCTTTATATTTTAGGTTTTCTTTCCATTGTTTGCTATTGTTTTAAAAAAATTATGAGCATGTTGTAAGCATCTTAGTTCATATATAACTTTGGTGTAATCACATTACTATGTATATTGGGTTTGTCTTACATTTACTTTTACTCTTTGCTTTTGACCAATTCCAATTAATTTTTAAGCATCTTAGTTCACATATAACTTTTCTGTACGTCATTTTACTGTGTATATTGGGTTTGTTTTATCATTTTCTCTACGTGTGTTTGTTATACTAGCATATGCGGTATTCATCATCGTTTATCAATAACCATGGTACTAAATCTATTTGTGCAATACTAAAATAGGTTGCTCTAAAATTACAATATCTAAATGGAATGTAAGCTATGATAAAGTCATAAGATATCCATAATAAATCACCTTACAACATCAACATATACATAATGTGTCTCATCATATAAATAAATTTGTGAAATAACAAAAAATAATCATCACATCATCAAATGTATATATTAATGTCCATATCAAGTTTTTATGTTTCAAAATTTCAGCTACATATCAAAGTTCCATCAAGATCATCAATATACAAGAATGTGTTCCTTCATCATGAGGCATATACAAAAAATAAACTATATCCATATGTCATACATCAATTCATATATCACTCTCTCAAACGCTGGGACTTCCTAGTCTCTCATCCCCACCCCTGAATGATAGTATCTAAACTTATTTAATGGATATAAATGTGCTCTGTGATATTTATTTCATGGTAGATCTATTGCATGCCCACTAACTATAGCTTGCACTCGTATGGCCCTCAGGAAATTCTTGCTCTTATAAGGATATCTAATATCCCACCTCCTCAAATATAGAAATAACATCTTGTAACACATCACCCATCCCACTTGTGTCTACCATAAAGCAATATAAAATATCTTTCTACTAATAGTTATTGTACCTATAAAGCTAACCCATATCTCTACAATCAACTACTATAAAAATGAGGTATGTTGATTTATGTTTGTCATTAACTGATGTATATGTGTAGTAGCATGCTCTATCTCTTAGCCTTCACTGGATGTACTCATAACAACTATATATGCAACATAATCATAATAGCATTCCACTCTCATCTAAATCTATCTTTCTAGGCCTGTAATATAATCTTAACAATAGAGGGTGTTAGTGATGGCCCAAATAAAATTTATCCCCTGAAAATCCATTTCTTCCTCATATCCCCAACCATAAAAACCACTTGCATCCACATATCATAACTCATGTCCATCTTTGTGGCATCCTAGTGGACCCGGTGAATTTAGTGGTGTAAAATGAACCTTGAATGGAACATGTATCTATAATGGAACCTCCATAGGAACATGTACAAGAAACTAAATGGAATCATTATTTGTAATAGAAACTAAGATAGAACCTGATTAATGTATAACCGTACATGTACCTTTATTGGATTCTAACCATGTAATGAATCCTTATGCTCTGACTGATGGAGTCTACCTCCATGGCTACATCCCCTCTGCTATAATCCACCCCTAGTTATTACGCTGAAAGGCATTCCTTCAGCTGGGTTGAGGCTTAGGGGGCTATGAAGCATGTCAAAGAGGAGATGGGTGAGATGAAGTCACAGAGGATGACGTTGATTATGGATGCAATCTAACCCTCCATGCTAAAACCTTGACACTGGTAGGATTTCTAGTGTCAAAGGCATGGCAGACAGTCTATCTATTTTTTCTTCTACATGACAAAGGACATGAATTACGTTTACGACACTGAATTTTTAAGGCATGGATACTTCCACATCCTATAAAATTCCATCTTCCACCATCAATATTTATGCATTGTTTTTACCCTCTTGCCCCTGTCGACTTGTTATTTTCCTACTGAAAAAACCGCATGTGTAAACAACTTTTTTGGCGATGCAAAATGAGTTCCCGAGTAGAGGGCTTTCATGGCTTTTGCTTTTGCTTTTGCTCTTCCTTCCCAAGGAGAGTTTCGCGTGTGCATCTTCCTACATGGCTACCTGCTCCTCAATTCCTTCTACACCCAACTCCTGCAATACATCGCTTCCCCTGGATACATCACAATCATGCCTCAGGTATGGATATTTTCAACTATTCCTCTGCTAAATGTTTGTTTCTCTACTCTTAAGTTGTGAAAGTATACGACAATGAGAGTCGATGTCATGCTAGAAATAGTAGATGTTATGGCCATCACCGCTAGACTTACTCACTTTATGTCGGAATAGGTTCCCTGGGATTTCAAAAACACTATTAGTAGTTGGTCATAGTTACCACAGAAAAACAGCCCATATGGTTTATCAACCCCCCAAATCATTTTGTGTCAAGACAAAAGTGTCCAAGCATAATATAATGCTGAAGATATATTTATTTATGT
This sequence comes from Taxus chinensis, assembly GCA_019776745.2. NCBI lineage: Eukaryota > Viridiplantae > Streptophyta > Pinopsida > Cupressales > Taxaceae > Taxus > Taxus chinensis. The sequence goes on from CM034147.1 coordinate 215,547,624, forward strand.
GGTTTTCCATTTTATGTGAGGAAACATGAGAAGCGTCGGTCGATGGGAGGAGTCAACTAGAAGCAGCCACATAGGGCAAGTCATGACACTAGTTTTCATGAAAATCCATCACCTTCCTTTGATTTACAGAGTAGCTAACACTAACTTTTCTGATTATACATATAGTGCCGTAAATGTCAGTGTTTGTTTATAGATTTATTAGCTCTTTTTTGTTGGAAAAGAAGGGCCATGAGAGTCCATGATGCAATACCATTGTTGAAAATGTTATCCATTGAATAAGACCATCTTTGTCTTTTGGAATATGGAATCCTAGTAGTTTTAGGTTTGGAAGATAAAATATATCATTTCAGGTGAATGGATGTAGTTTCAGTTTTAGAGTTTGCAGTAGGCTTATAGGAGCATCTCGGTGTAATCTAATATGTATTTTTATTTGGTGTATATGATTTGTTAGTCATAAATGAAATCTGTCCCACATTGTGTAACAACAAAATAATGGAAAAAATATAGGTTATATGTTTTTGTGGATTGTATTAGTGGTCAATATGTGTAGTTGATGTGATCTCCAAACATATTTATTAGAATGTAATTCGGTAATTGTATAATGTATTCTATGGGAAAACACATTTTTTATTTCATTAATAAGAACAATGTTTACCGAGTCCTCTAAGACTGAGCAGTTTTAGGTCATTTTGAATTTCGTCTATTTATTTTAAAGGATATTTTCATGCTTAGAACATAAGCCCATCGTTTCATTAGAGGCTATGTTTCTATCTTTGGATGTTGTTCATCACTTCAGTATGAAGCATGGTTATATAACAATGGGCATGCCATCAAGTGATGCGAAGATTAACTATTACAAATATCAAGCGTGATATGAGTTAAAAGAAAAGTTTACAAGCCTAGCATTTGTATACATGGAGTATTGGAAACAAGGACATAATCGAGTGTGACAGGACAAGGCTCCTAGTTTGGGTTTCAAGGCCATTCATCCTCCTAAATAGGATAGGAAATTTTGTCAAGGGAAGGATACTTCATTGCGCTTATTCATTTGGAAACTATAGTGAAATTATGCCAAATGTTGTTTCTTACAATGGGGTGGGCATGGTGGGAATTTGATAGCACTCACATATATCAATAGAGGATAGGGAGCAGCATATGATGTTGAAAAATGGCCCATGTGGAGTTTTCCATCTCTCATGGCTGACATGGTACAATGGCACCATTCAAGGACATTATATTTTATGCTGGTTTCAGTGTTTTCATGCATTGTTCAGATCATAATTGATAACTCCCATGTTTAACTTATGGCTATGAGCATGAAAAGGTTAGAAGTAATGGTAAATTCTATTATGATGGATGAAGTATAACCAAAAAAGGACCTGATATGGTAGGCCAAGGCATGCACATGCTTGTAGATCCGGTCAATGAATTATTTTCTCTTGTTTTCAAGGTTGAACAACTTTCTTACAGAGTGGACTTCCATGAAAAAATTCACCTAGATAGCCCTACACTTCCATTACTTTATGAATCATACTACAACCATCACCATAGAGTAGCATGGGGAAGGTATCAAACCTCATAAAGAAAAACAAGCTAAAAACAAGGCTCATCCCATGTTGCATATAAGGATATCAGCTAGGGTGTGGTCTCCTATACATTGTGTATAAGCTAAAAGTAGAATAATCCACCCCAAATAAGAGTCCACATACTCCACCCTCTCGATGGTGCTCTCGCCAAAATTTAATATCATTCATTATTTATCAAACAGTCATGAAAAACCTTATTTAAATTTGGTATGATACCCTTGCAAAAGATAAAACAATATTTGTTTCTCCCTTGTAGATGAAGCATATTCAACAGAGAATTCATTACTATTTTAGGGTTGCTCCTTATCAAAAAATCTAAAGTGTTTCATATAAATTCCCTCAAAAAAAACACAAATTATAATAAATAATTTCAGCTAGGGTATCCAACAAATTCAAAGCCTTTAAGATATTTCTTCCCTTAGATAGGTCTATAAGCTCATTGGAAAATCGTCTTTATAACCTATGTTCAAGTCAGCAATGAAATTCAATTGGAATGATATGAGAATTTTAAAGAATAAATATAACTTGAAATTTCATCCTAATCCCCATGATAAGTATCATCGATACTTAAATGTTGCAAGGCGCTTTCTCAAACGGAGTGAACCCACCCACCACTGACACGTGGTAGTTCCATGAATGGATGAGATCACATTGGGGAGGACATTAAATCTTAGAAAATTTTCAACCGTCGATCACATCTCCCATTGCTAATACTTGCCACTATGAACAATGGTGCATAGGAAAAAGAAAAGGTCTTTGAAGTACAATCTCCAACAAACCATCTCTTTGAGATGAAACCCTAAAAAGGATGAGCCACAATTTTAACATGAAAGTAGGGAGAGATGGAGAAAACCCTAATCTATGGTGTCATAACAAGGTGAGAGATCAAGATAGAATATGGAAATGAAAGTGGTTGTAGGGTCACTAAAAAATGAATGATGCATATATTAATGCCAATGTCGTCTCCTCCAAGAAAGAAAGTAGATGTGAGAGATAAGCCAAAAAATTTCGCAAGTTGCAGGTTTTGTAGGGATGGTTAATTAGATGAATGTTTCTTGAAATTTGGTGGAATTTCAAGAGATTAGCTAATAGAAATTATAGAGAGGCATGATACATATATGGTCTACAAAGGTCTTTGTGTGAGGTACCATGTGAATAATGGCAACAAACTCAGGATGATAAAGTGCAGAACAAATAATGGATGATTATTTATTATTGTTTGTACAAAGCTTCTTTTCCTTCATCTACTCGATATTACAAGTATAAACGGGGCCTACAAAGTAATCCAAGAAACAAGCATACCAGAAAGGTTTCAAACATGAAGCTTGTTTGATTTCTACATTTTTAAATTTTTTGCACCTTTAAGAAAAAATTATACATGTTAATAATATAAAATCAATTATCAATTATTCTTCGAACATCATTGGTTTTCTTGCACTTACTCAAGCTTCGAATTTTAAAGTGGGGCTACAAAGTGCTCCAGGAAACCAAACATTTCGATTGAGTTTTGAACATAGAAATTTGTAGATTTTTCCCATTAAATATATTTTCCCATTTAACCGTAAATTCCACTCACATGAACAATTGTACCAAGATTGAGTCAATAAAGTGCATGTAATTTATTCTCACTTGCTTGTTTCTAACTTTCTATCATTGTCTTCATATTCATATAAATAAAAATGTTGCCTAATCAAATATTTTGAAATTGTTCCCAATAAGCTTTCAACCTTGGAACCTATTGTATTTTCCTTTTTGTTTTATTTTCCCCCCTCTAAGAAAAGTTTTTGCTCATCGCACATTGTTTGTTTCCTTGCACTTGATTAAGCTTAGAATTGTAAAGGGGGTGGAGTACAAATTTCTCCTTGAAGAAAGTATTTCAGTTAGGTTTCAAACATGGAACCTCTTCAAATTTCCCCATTTTTTAGATTGTCCCCTAAAAGTGCATAGTGTGCTCATGTGAATATTGCAAGCAAGATAAACACAATTTTATGGAACATAATGCATTTCTCCCCACTCAAGCACCTTCTTTATCAACCCATATCCTTTCCCTCTTTATCATTTCCTCAACACTTACTTCTTCCGTCCATCAACTCTAACATGTCCATTCTTTAGAGGCAAGGTTATCAACTTAAAGACAACTTAGTGCATCCATGCTCAAATTTATTGAAGATGAGATAAATTTCGAATGCGTGAAGTTCATTCAAGCTCAAGACATTGCCTTTGATTATGATTTTTCCAACTCTGGAAGTGTTAATTCTCGAGTCTAAAAGATTGATCACCGCCATTTTTACCTCCCATGCAGATGTGTCGAATCTACACTTTGTAGATTTTACATTTGTTCAAAATAATATGGTCTTGAAGATAAAACACCACCATATGAACATCCTTCCCACATGTAGCGAACCTATACTTTGTATATTTCAAAATGTTGCACCATTTAAATGTAGATAATTGTGGCTTTTGATAGTGGTGGGATTCAATGGTTGCCACTTTGAAGAAAGCCAATGTGTCACAAATCCAGTGATTTAGTTATGGATGTACCAAATCAACAAGGTATGGAAATATGGTGGTTAAGACGTTTTACCCAAAGCTGCAAGAATCTATCGAAGTCAACTAATTTTTAGCAAGTTCGAACCCCCCTCACTCTGACTTCTCCATTCATTATCTACTGTCACCCTTTGTGAATGTTATTTTAAAACAATGAACCTTTTAAATGCCAATATAAGTCACCAATGAGAGTTTTTCCCTCTAATGCTTGACATTTTTTAACACATCAGCTAAATCGCCATTACTTGTGTTCATCAATTAGGTTTCATGTACCACACCAAACACTAAAATTTTGATTTCTAACATTTTTCACCCCAAGATATTTCTCTCACTCTCAGCTGAGTAATGTTCACCAAGATTAAACTTCTCCTTTCACTTTGTCTTCATTGACCACTACCACATCCTATGCCAACATCTTGCACTACTATGTAAAAAACCTTTCCCCATGTCAACTCCATATTCTACACATGGTTTTCCTTCCTTTCCATTCACATTTCAACTACTTTCATTTAAATAAATTCCAACTATGGCTAATCCTCTATATCATTACCACCCATTACGCCTCCACCCACCCTACTTATATTTGCTTCTTTTCCACTATCACTTCCTCCTTATACCCAAAAAATCAAATAGCTTATCAAACACTACTCTGCTTCTCTATTCCCTTCCCCTTTGCACATATAGTTCCTCCACCGCATCCCTTTCGGCGTTAACATCACACTGCTTGTGTGTGATTGCTAGTTTTTATACCGAATTATATATCGGTATTTGGAATCTTAGTACACCAGAGCATGATACCTGCATACCCTATAGTGTATTATGTTATCGTATATTGATATCTATATTGTATTCTGCATTCCACACTTGTGGTATCACATCCCTAAATTTTCATCTCCATATCCTTAATCTAATCCATGCACCAAAATATATTGTCTCTCACACAATTTTTGCATACTAGTGTTCTTCTCTAACTAATTTCGGTGTCACTCCCATTTGTCTCATTGCCATATCTGAACTATATCTCTCTATGATGTGCTCATGAATCTTAATCATATAATGATAAACCTCCATAGTTAAAAACTCTATATCATCTATATTCCATCTGTACTACCTTTATGGTCTCCATGTGACCATGCGTAACTGTAGATCATCAAAGGCATGTCTATAAAACTCAATCTCACTTTGATGTCCCTTGTGACCAGTACTTACAATGTCCCATATAGAATCCAAGTGCTCCTTTAGATTTCTATCCCTCAAAATACATAATGGTTGAAAGATGACAATGTGATCCCATGAACAAATCTAAAACAATGTAGCAATGCCAAGTCTACTCTGCTCTTTGTAAACAACTAAAAGTAGGCATCTATATAAATGAGCTAGAAAACAAGGCCCCCATGTAGAAACTATCGCCTCCATCAAATTTACAACTATGTGAATCAAACCCAACTTAAAATGACTACCCATCTTATGAGGAAGAAAATAGTCACTGATAAGATCCATCATGTAAATAAAATATTGATCCACTTTCATATCCTCCATGCATTGATATAAGTGTATGGCCATCACCTCCCTTTGTATATCCTCCAGTATAAACATAGACCAAATGTGTACCCAAATTTTTGTTGTCATCCCATCCCACTTTACTAATCTTCAAACTATTGAAATTCTTAGGATCTGATAAACATTATCGAGTGTCATGGTAATCTCTCTTATGGGTAGTCGAAAAGTCAAGCTCTTACTATTCCATCTCTCGGTAAGTGCGGTCAACAAACAATGATCTAGTATGATGTATAACAACTGAGCTATGTATGTAATACATGTTACCTCTAATAACGTGCATAATTGTCACCTCTTTATTTATGTTATATGTATCTTAAATGACCATTTCCGTCCACGGTGCTATCATATGTCCAGTGCTGATAACCTATCACAATATCAAATCAGGAAAACAATGTTAGATTCTAATTCATCAATTTCAACTTCTACCTTTCTTATACTTCATATTAAATATGCTATCACACCTATTAATAGGATAACGCATATACTTATATGCTACCGCATCCACACGAGCATGTATCCTTCAACGCTAGCACATTCACACTAGCGCGTATACCTCTATGTTAGTACATCTATGCTAGAGCCTTCAACATTCTACACTCGTATAACTACATCTACACTAGCACATACAATAGTATACTAATGCACATTGCGAGTTACATTAGCGCACCGAAGCGCAGGTGCTAGTGTCAAAATCTAACTATTTCCTAGCTTTAATCAGAAAGAAAATCACTTTCAAAGTATTGTTTTTCACTAAATATCGCCTTGTCTTTGTGTACCACCCATCCTAACTCTCAGACATCATCTGCATGGTGTTTACACTGTGAATGTCAAGCAGTCTATCTTCAAAATCAAAGAATAAATTTCAAATAAGGGGAAAATGAACTCTAATAGGAAAAATAAACTGTCATTCTTTCTAACCCTCCCACTCATTTATTTATACGCTGCTACTAACCATAATTCCTCTCTTTTTCCCTCCATGACTAATTCAATCACTTATTTTCGATGTTTCTTTCAATGTTTGTCCATGACTTATTCTCTCTCACCTTCTTAAGGAGGAAATCCAATTTACTAATTCAGACTTGTTGTGGCATCCAAATGCTTCATTGGGGAAAATTAGGAAGTCCTTACCACTTCCTTATCATTCCTCCATCATTTCACATGTTTCAATTATATATAAAGTGATATTAATTTGTAATAAAATTGTAAAAAGAGGTAAATGTAGGCACCCCCAAATTATAGCTACACATTGTAAATGTTCAAAATCCGATTCCAACCATTTTCCATTTCTACAATGAATTTAAGTAGTTATATTTTCATCCTATCACCCGCTTAACTAATATTTGTAGCTAATTTAATATCAAATTAAATAGATAAATCCACATGTCCACTTCTATATTTAAATAAATTAAATAATCCTCAAATCCTATCCATCTCCCCAACTCAAGATGAAACAAGTCATGAATAAATCTAAATATCATTATTTTAATCAATAGGATGTATTCAAATTGAATCAAATTATTTTTTTTAGTTAACAAAATCTATTGTCCAAGTCATGGAAATCTATAAACCCACCTTCTTCCAAACGCTAACTATTCATGAAAATTTTGGGTGAATAAAGTAGCATATATGAAATTAAAAATCAAAAACATGTGCAACCCCTTGCTAACTCATCCATGACTCACACATATAAATCAAGAACAAAAGTCGACCACTACAATTAATTTGGATTATCAACTGAACAAGCTTAGTCACATTTAATTAGCTACAAACCATATCAATCATAACTTAGCTTGCGGAGTCACTTTCCTCAACTATAAATCAATGATCGATCCTTTGAAAAATATCTACAAATATATTTGAGAGTTCATGCTGCTATTTTGAATAATAACTTTGTGAATCAAATCAATTTCTCATACTTTTATACTACCTAAATCACATCAAAATCCAATCTTAATGTTTGTGCCTTAATAATCCTTACATTTAGAGTGCTTGGATCATCCAAAAATCAATCAACGATCAAAACTAAAATATATCTAATAAAGATTGTCTCTAAACCTTTTTCTTTCAGTCAAATCTAATATTATGTTTCTTTGGGATCTACAATGGAAGGTTCACATTTGCTTTTTTATATATTTTCCTTTTTATTTGTGTTTTCCATGGAATAAAAACTTGAAGAAAGTGGTTGGGTTATGGTGACTTAAATCTCACAAGGATGCACAAGTCACCATGGGAGGGTCATAACAGGGAAATCATAAAGGACACGAAGAGAAGGATTAAGCACATGGTTTTAAGGTAGGCTCATTCAATAAGGAATTCGAGACTATAAAATCCAATAGTCTGAAGGTGGTTATATCACTCACTCAATCCACTTGTACTAGATCTCAAGTATTAAGTATCTCAAATTTCTCATGCATAAGTATCTAACGATTAACACAAATCTTGCATTATATTTTTAATTAAATATGGTTGTGTAGAATATATACAATGGAAGGAAGGATTATAGGGAACAATATAAGGAATTTTTATCTTAAATTTACCCCCTCAAGGTAAATTCGATAACTTGCATGATTCCATGAGGATTGAGCAAGAAAAAATGATGGAAGGACAAAATTTGGATTTTTGGGGGTCCCTTTGGCTCTTCTCTAACATCCATGTCCAAGAAAAACCCAAGAAGTTAGAAAAACTTGCAAAAAAATTCGAAAAATGGGCTTCGTTTCGTGTATTATGGGTAAATCAAAGTTTTACGTCCCAGAAAGTGTAAGTTCACATAGAACAGCTGGGATCCTAAAAGTAGAAATGTCCATAGGCATTTCAAATCAGATAAACTGGATATTTTGTCCCGCATTGTCTGTTGGACGACGGGATAGGAGGGACCCAAAAACCTGATTTTCATGAAATGGCCGAAGTAGAAAGGTTCAATGAAGTTGGGTCAAAATGTCCCAAGCCACACATGGGAGATTGTAACATGCAGTACCCACATAGCCAAAAAATCTGCAGTCAAAGAGTAAATCAATAAAATCAAAGGTTTTTGTCCCGCGTGGTCCACGAGGTAGTTGGGACACTAGGACACGAGTTAGCTCAAAGGCTGAAATAGCCGATCGGAAATTGATGTAGGTGGAGAGGAAGTCAATGGCCCTGATGGCTCGGTCAATAGAGGGACAGACGGGACATCAAAATCCAAAATCTCCATAGAAAGAGGGAATAGGAAAAAGAGGAGAAGGGATGCCCAGATGGTCCAAGTATGTATGGGACACGAGTTCACCGAAGACTCGATTTTGCCAAAAATGCTGCAGAATTAGGCTTGTGAGTGGATCAAAGATTTTCATTTGGGACAACCAAGACAAAAGGACCCGAAATAGCTAAAATGACCGCATCTAACGGAAAACAGTGCAAGTCAGAGCCCAAACTTCAAACGGCCATAACTTTAATGTAATCACTTTCAAGTTTTCTTTCCTCATAGCTGCACATAAAAAGGGTTAAAAAATAAAATTATATGTTCCTCCATATTTCATAATGGCTTTCACAACTATATACTCCAATCCTAACTTGTGTCATCAAAATCTTCATATTTATGCTCTTTCACCATTTCATGCTTAATTTTCACTATCTAAAGCTACATTAAATCTACATTTTTTTTATTTTTTTATCCACACATGTCCATGAAGTTACCTCTGTCTCTGCTGCAGCTGGAAATTTAACAATACCATGCACTTCATCCAACCAATCTTTAAAAATATCATAAATAGCAAGTTCAAAATCGTCATTACAATCTCGGTTACAAGCCTCAAATGCACAATTATCATCACTTTTTATAATTTAAATTAATTAACCGACTCCATGTTCAATCTCAAGTAATAAAGAATCAATTGTGCTCTCCTTGCATTCTGATTTTTCAAATCTTACCTCTTGAATTTGAGTGCTTTCTTGGAGTGTTTCTCTCTGTCCTTCTCACCACTTATCTCCTTCTTCTTCCATGCCATATTCACTTCCTTTTACCTTGTTTGTAACTTTAAGAATTCTTATTTATCTCTCTTATACTACTTTTGTTTACTTGTTCTCACCATCACTTGATCTTTCTTATCATCCTCTTTTGCTATTGTTGTTGATTTCTGCCACCAAACAAGAATAATGTAACCATTACTAAGAATTGGTTTAAATATCTCTTCCTATGTCCTATTTTCTTCATTCTTTATTTTTCCTTCTAATTTGTTCTTCCTCATCATTTATCTCTCTTAACCTTTGATTTATTCTAGCAATCTGCATCACCTGCCACTAAACTTTGCTTTTCACAAAAAATTCAAAATCATGTCTTTGTTTCCTCATCATCTTTGTAATTTATCTATTTCTTCTCTTAGCTTCCTCATCTTTGACTCCATCCACTCTTCATGTATCTTTTACTTCATTCTTTTTATTTCTTCTATCTTCTTCTTCTCTATCTCTTCCCATTTCCTCTTATGGCTAAGCATCTTCCACAAGTTCACTATTGCTTACTAAGAATCCATATTTTACACAGATAAGTTTATTTTACCTTTCCTTACAGAACTCACCTTGGCCTTCCCTACTCTTTTGGTGTATTTTCAATCAATTTTTACTTCTCAATCTTCTCTTGGATTCACTACACACACTCCACAATACACTGTTAGCCACAAAATTACATATATTTACTCTTCAATAACCAAATATCAACACAAATCAACACTTTGATACCACACGATGTAAAAATAAATTTAAATTCATGCATACAAGTGATTGTAAGTGGGATTAAAAGCATAAAATCTCACATTATCTGCAAAGAGGATCTTTCTATCAAGCCTATAATCACTAAAACTCGTCTTAATTACTAAACTTTTATTGCTTGCAATATAATACCTTGAATGATTTATAATACCCATACAATACACCTAACACTCTTCCATACACCACTCCAATCATAACATAATTCATTCATCTCCCAAATAGCATTTTTCCTCAGTTTCCCTCACTTGTCCTTACCTATGCTTCACTAGTTTCTAACTCTATCTCCCTTATTGTCCTAATAAATAAGGAAAAACATTCAATGCTTCAAACTCCCCTAACTTTCACTCTAGAATACTGTCCTAGAGATCTTGAAGACAATGTCAGTAGCTTGAACTGTAAATTATCACTTCTACATGTACCTAGAAGTTTCTATAGACCTAATTAATTTCCATTTTACTAATCTGACATGCTCTCAATATTTTAAGTTCCCACTCCACATAAACCTCTCTATAGTTCTATTTTTGCATTCTTGGTTCCTAGGTCCTTACGAGGTCTGTCAACTTTTACCATCAACAATATATTTATTTGTAGATTTTTTTTATGAAATAAAATATTATTTTATGGTAACCAATATGGTGTTGTCAATATGTTCCAATTTTCAACTATCAATTCCAATAAAATACCCTAGTTTCTTCACAAAGTTACCTTTCTTGTTAAGTTTTCTTTACTATGCACTGTACCTCCACTAGGATTGGTAAACAAATAACAACAATGCACTAATGGACCTCATAGTTTCCTCACTTATCTGCTTAAGAACACCAACATGATGACTTCTTCAAAAATTTCATATAAACTCCAAGCCCTAGCTCAGATTGTCAAAAATCTCATAAATCATCCTAAGAGAGAGAGAATAATTTTTTACAACTTTCATCTATGGTGCATTACATCTCCCAAATTTAAGGTGGAGGTCTTTATTAAGTGGCTTACGCTAAATAAATTGATAGTGGACTCAAGGAATGAGTATAAATTCTCCTTTTAAGAGGGGATAGAATGAAACAACGTGGCCAAAAAAGTGGTATAAACCCTCAATGGAAACTTAATTGTTTCAAATCTCATTGAAAGGAAATATGGAGTTCCTTCCTTCTTCCATGCATTTAACATATCTCTCCAACGGTTTCCTTTTGTGCTTGACTTAGCATAAATTTCCAAACTTAGTTCAAGTTATTCTTACTTCACTGTATAGTTCCACTAAAGATTGCTCAATGTTTACTCGTTATAGGACAACATCAAAACTACTATAATGTAACAATTAAACCTTCTTCACTATTTAAACCTTTCAAAAAGAATAGATACAACAGTTCTTTCTCACATCACACGTAGTTCAACATATCTTAGTTAAGCATTCAAACAAGAATCCAACAAGAGCATTAAAGTTACACACCTAAGGACGTAACAAAAAATGACTTACAAATTAATACCTCTTTGAGATGAAAGAAAAAAATAGATCTCAATAAGAATTATCATCAAGTTTGTGCTTTGTAGGAGAACAAAATCTAGAAAACAACATTAGAAAATGTGATGTTTTTTCTGTATCTTTACTTTGTTTCTCTATCCTCTACCATGAGGAACAAATTACAAAATTGACTTACACTTGTTATATTCAAGCTCCTACATTTTCATACATTAACCACCCTATTTTAAATTCCCTTACACACACATTATGACTTAATTACAATTTTTGACTCTTCAACTTCACATTTCAAGGCTTGTAACTTGCTTAATACATTCTACCAAGAATCTTAAGGAATCCTTACACACAAGGTTCGTTATACCTAATATCACTTAACAAGATGATCTTCAACCTTAGTAAATATCCTATCACACCTAAGAACACTTTTTAAACATGACACCACTATTACACTCATTTGAAAATTCAATTTCCCTTTTGGAGGGAAAACACACAATTTGAATTTTCCACCTTCCTTGATGACTTGAAAGGAATCATATGAAGAATTTTGAACCTCTTAAGCTCCTGTACAACTCATATTGACATCAAGTAGGTTAAATAAGATAATTAAATGTTTCTTCAAGGATGTTCATGCAACATTATCCCAAGGTGGAAAAAATAAGTCCATCATATGCTTTACTTGCAACATCACATTCTTAGCTAATTCTTCATCCTCGTAGCTTTTCTATAGTCTCATCTTCATGTTGTATCTATTATATGTAAGTGATATTACTTTGTAATAAAACTGTAAAGAGAGGTAAATTTAGGAACTCCCAAATTATAGCTACACATTGTAAATGTTCAAAATCACACTGCAACAATTTTCCTTTCCTAGAATGAAATTTAGTAGTTATACTTCCATCCTATCACCCACATAACTAATATTTGTAATGAATTTAATATCAAATTAAATAGATAAATCCACATGTCCACTTATATATTTAAATAAATTAAATAATCCTCAAATCCTATCCAACTCCCCAACTCAAGTTGAATCAAGTCATGATTAAATCTAAATATCGTTATTTTAATAAAGACGATGTATTCAAATTGATTCAAATCATTAATTTTAGTTAACAAAATCTATTGTTGAAGTCATGGAAATCTAGAAACCCACCTTCTTCCAAATTCTAACTATTCATGAAATTTGTGGGTGAATAAAGTAGCATATATGAAATTAAAAATAAAAAACATGTGTAACCCCTTGCAAACTCATCCATGACTCAAACATATAAATCAAGAAAAAAAGTCTAACTCTCGAATTAATCTTGAAAATCAACTGAACAAGCTTAGTCATGTTTAATTATCTACAAATTAAATCAATCATAAATTAGCTTGAGGATTCACTTTCCTCAACTATAAATCAATTATCCTTCCTTTGAAAATCATCTACCAATATATTTGAGATCTCATGCTGCTATTTTTGTATAATAAGTTGGTGAATCAAATAAATTTCTCTTACTTTTATACTACTTAAATGACATCAAAATCACATCTTCATGTTCGTGCCTTAATAATCCATACATTTAGATTGTGTGGATCATCCAAAAATAAATAAAAGATCACAAATCAAATATATCTAATAAAGATTGTCAGATCTAATATTATGTTGCTTTGAGATTTACAATGGAAGGTTTGCATTTGATTTTTTATATATTTTCCTTTTTATTTTTGTTTTCCATGCTATAAAAACTTGAAGAAAGTGGTTGGGTTATGGTGACTTAAATCTCACAAGGATGCACAAGTCACCATGGTAGGGTCATAACAGGGTAGTGAAAAAGGACACGAGGAGAAGGATGAAGCACATGGTTTGAAGGTAGGCTCATTCGATAAGAAATTTGAGACTCTAACATCCAATAGTCTAAAAGTGCTTATATCACTCACTCGATCCACTTGTACTAGATCTCAAGTATTAAGTATTGCAAATGTATGATGTATGAGTATCTAAGGATTAACACAAATGTTGAATCATATTTTTAATTAAATATGGTTGTTTAGAATACACACAACGAAAGGAAGGAATGTAGGGAACAATAGAAGGAACTGTTATCCCAAATTCACCCCCTCAAGGTGAATTGGATAACTTGCATGATTCCTTGAGGATTGAGAAGTAAAACATTATGGAAGGATAAAATTTGGATTTTTGGGGGTCCCTTTGCCTCTTCTCTAACATCCCTTTCCAATAAAAACCAAAGAAGTTAGAAAAAATTGCAAAAAAAATTGAAAAATAGGCTTCTTTTGGTGTATTGCCGGTAAATTGGAATTTTGTGTCCTAGATAGCACAAGTTCACATAGGACATCTGGGACCCAAACATCTTAAAGGGCCACAGGCAGTTCAAATCAAAAATACCAGATATTTTTTTCCCGCATGGTCCGTGGGACTGCATGACAGTCGGGATCTGAAAACCTAATTTTCCCAAAATGACGAAAGTAAAAGGGGTCTTTGAAGTTAAGTCAAAATGTCCCATGCCACACACGAGATTCTAGAATGCACAGGACCTGCATAGCCAAAAAAAATATAGTCAAAGAGGAAATTGAAAAAATCAGATCTTTTGTCCCGCACGATCCATGAGACAGTTGGGATATTGGAACGCGATTTCGCCAAAAGGCCAAAAAAGTCGATCAGAAAGGGATACAGTGGAGTAGAAGTCAATGTCCCTGATGACCTAGTTAATAGATGGACAAACGGGACATCAAAATTTGAAATCACCACACAAAGAGGGAATTGGCAAAAGCAGAGAATGGAGGCCTGGACGGTCCAAGTACGAGTGAGACATGAGTTTGCGAAACACCCAATTTTACTGAAAATGCTACGGAAGGAGGCTTGTGGGTGGATTGGAGATTTTTTTTTGGGACAGCTAGGACAAAAGGACCTGAAATAGCTGAAATGACCACATACAAAGGAAAATAGTGCAAATCAGATCTTGAACTTCAAATGTCCATAACTTTTGATCCCAAGGTCTGATTTTCATGAAATTCGAATTTCTAGATTTATTAATTTCGATGAGGGTAGCTCTATGAAAATAAAATAAACATCTTCAACTCAAGTAAATTAAATACCTAGTCCCGTTAAATGACATAAATGTTTGACAGACCCAAAATAACTTCCCGCACTTAGAATGCCATAACCTTTGCATTTCTCAAAAAAAATGTACAAGATTGGTACCTTTGCAATCATGTTTTCAAGCCTGATGCAAAAAAATCAAGAAATCCAAAATTTTATGAAGAATCAATGGAGATTTTGTAGAAAATGTGTGCAGTTAAGAAATGCGGTTTTATTTGGTAGTTGGGATGCATTCAATGAAGCATTGGGCTGACATTTCTCATCGCTAAAAGTTACGGGATAGTATGCGGGGCCTTTTTCAAGCAACAGAACATCATTTTACTCCATTTACTATGTTTTTCAAGTGCTTGAAGGATAAATTTCAGGATTTTATTTTCCCCTCTTTCTCTTTCCTCTCAAAATTCTATAAATTGGAGTGTTGGGGCTCATTGTATGGAGAGATAGTTTTGAGCAGAAAAACCCTGTCAATTTTTTTTGTGAAGCCAATGTGGTGCAGGCCCTTGTAGTGGACTTTTGCATGGTGATCCTGGCCCTTTTTCTGTAATAGATTGGATTGTGCATATCAATGAAGCTATAGATAAAAGTTTGTGGATACTTCTTCCCATGTTGTGTTTGTTTGCGTTCTTCTTGCCCTTTCAAACTCATTACAAATATATTGTATTTACCTTATGTTGTTTCAGGGATTCATTATCAATGTGTGTACATGAAATATTGTTGTTAATGTAGTTTTTAGATTATGGAGAATTTTTATCACCCCTTCTAGTATGCACTTTACTTCTCTTTTTCACACATTGCATACTATTCTCACACTCTCATTTTCTATTTTATCAGTGGTTTAGTTTAGGCTTTATTTTCATGCTCTCTCTCTCCCTGGTCCCTTTAAAATTTAGATTAGGATTAGATATTTTCTCCTGCATTAGATTAGATTGTGGCAAGTAGTTGAGGAGCAAGAACTAGTTTTCTCTATATATCTATCTCAAGTAGCAAGTCTTGGAACTTGGATATAGTACCAATGTTATCTAATCACACTATGATCTCAAAAACACACACTTGTGTAAACAATAGGGTGTTGTGATCCGGTAATAATATGAACTAAATGGTCTTATTCATGATTTATTTACTATAATAAGTAATATTCATATCAAACATGTTATAGCCCTATGAAGAGAAAATCAGTTGATGCAAAAAATAACTAAAATATGAAACCATAGTATAGTATGTGGAATGGGGAGACTATAGTGATTGTGATACAATAGGTAGCACAATAGATAAAAGAAGTGTATGTTAAGGGATACCATGGACAACTTTGTTAATAGATAATGAGATTTAGTTGGAAAGGTGGGCAAGGATACATATCACTGGAGTGAGTAAATATTTTATGGTGAATTGATTGATAAGGATCTTACAAAGGCATGATTTTGTGACTACTCAGTTTTATTCCAAATAAGATAGTGGAAGGACAAGCCAAATAGTGTATAGGTCAAAGAATAAATGAACCAAATTACAATTAGTTTTGGAATAGATAATGTTAGGAAGGTCTACATCCAAAATGTTTGAGAAAGGTCAAATAAATATGTTTGGTAGAGAGATGTAAATAGAGGTTAACTAAAACATAAGGAAACATTTAGGGATAAAATAAAAGAAGGAAGTGATGATCCAGTTAAACCAGTTGAAGAGAAATCCATAGAGAATACTCCATAGTTTCTTAGAGTTTATGAATTCCTTAGTTAAGATCCACTATTATTTTAGATTTTGCAAATCCTTGAGATAAAATTAAATATTTATTTTGTTAGTAAGTAACAATTGTGTGCTCTTAGAAATATCTTCAATTCCTAAAACCTATGTCTGCCTACCATCATAAAGAAATTAAATAGTCCTCTTTTTAAAGAAATGAGAATAGGAAGTATCTATTTTTCATATCTTTCACTTCCATCTAGCCATGAGGTGTCTATTTTATATTCACCTAATCTCTTGTACCTAATCTATTTCAATATTTAATATGGAGAAAGAAAAATTTCTTGTCAAGGTGTTTTCTATATAAATATATGCCAGCTCCATAATATTTTCTACAATTTCCGTTGAGGCTCCCCATTATTCAACATGGGTGATAATTTAAAAAAATCTCATGAATTCCCTTAGGATTATGAATCGAACACCCTGTTAACCCAAGATAGGCCATTTAGCACATATTTTCGACCATATTAAATGGAGACCATATTTTACAATTGTGGTTTAATATAAATAACCCTGGTAAAAATTATTTCATCTAGATCCACCATGTTTAAAACTCCTCCCATGATTCCCTGTCAAGCACATTTTTAATTTCCTCATTGTTGTAAATAGTCATCAATTTTTTCCATTCAAATCCCCTCCAATACAAGCAAACACAAAATCCATCATGTTTTATGTTATTTAGACAAATCTTACAACTAGAAAAAAAATTCCATTTTATAATAAAAATTGATAAAACGTTTGTATAAGATAGCATCTTAGGAATTTTTTAAAGATGAAAATAAGTCTTTTTCCCCCTAATTTATTTCCTTTAAAATAAAAACTAAAACACATGATATATTTTATTAAATGGGTCCACTAAAATATAATAGTTACATAATATCAACAACTTATTTAAATATATCCATTAGTACCCCTAATTCGATATTAAAATCATCAAATTCTATTATAGAGAAGGATAAAGACTGAATAATGTCGAGGTCTAAATGACTTATTTTGTAATACATATATTTAAAGTTATCAAGAATATATATTTCATAATAATTACTTGAAATTATATGATTACATTTCAAAGTACATAAAAACAAATAAAGGGAGTGGTTATATGACTATCAAATTTGATTTTTTGAAAAATCATTTTATTAGACAAATACTAAAATATAAATTCTCTATCGATACAAATTTTAATCTAAAGTAATTTAGTAACACTCATAAATTTTCTATGTATTCCATAGCTATACATGTGAAACTATCATTGGACGGTGAAAAAATATAAAAAATAATATCAACAAAGCGTTTGTACCCAAATCTATACCCCCTTGAGAGCCAAACATCATTTATAAACTGAGTTGGGTGCTTAGAGAAATTTAGACCAAATATTTGTTCATTATTTAGCCTGGGACACATATGAAGGAATCTTTGAGACATGACTTGGGAGAAATCAGATTGTACTCACAAAGGGGATGACCTTCCCTCCTACTTTAGGTTCTGACTTTAACCAGAGTGAGAGAACTCATTTTGTGACTTGTAATTGTGAGTAAGATGGATGAAATTTTTGTGTGTAATATTTCTCTTGGAAATATGAAAGATAGTCCTGAATAGACACATTCAATGCAATAATAATTTAAATCTCATGAGTTGTCACACTAAATCATGTAGATGTCTTTGAAAGATAGGACTCACGTCACTCTAGACAGTGCAAATCTTAGCTTGCTTTTACATATTTATGGAAAGGGATGGTATAAATGGTAAAGTCCCTTTGCAAATGGTTATAAACATTGTTAACATGGGTAATACAGAATAATTTAACAGTAGTATGTTGTAATTATTGTGTGTGAATGGGAGATTAAAGCAGGATAAAGTTGATTATATAAGTTTCTCGAGAAAATCTTACAAATTTTTGGAAATTTCTATCAAGGCGAGAAGGACAATTCACAAAAAAAGTATCACCCCTTTAACCAGAAGGTATGCACTTATGGAAGCCCAAGAGAAAAATATTTCACACAATATTTGAGAATTGAAACAAAAAATATCATACTAAACTCTCAATAAAATACTAACTATTCCATCTCAACTACTCTCAAGATACACTAAAAATATTACAGAGATATTTTCAACCAAATAGAGGAAATATGAATTTAAATCTATTTTTCACACCACATACATAAAGATCTATCTAAATTGAAATTGTAGTTTCCAAAATGCCACTAATTAAGATAAGGTCTAATGTAGTTAAAAGAAACTATGAACATAAGATTGCATTAGGGAAGGAAAATAGTTGATTTAAAGTATTTTTCCGTAAGTATAATGACAACATTACTCAAGAGAAAACCCATAGTTAATTTCAAGAAATTCAAATTTCTTAGCACGGGGCCATAAAGCTTATGGCCTCAATGCTTCCCAATGACTATAAACTCACAATCATATTTGCATGAGAAGGATTGGACAAAAAAAAACTCACAGGTCGCTCGGTTTTGATTCAGGTTATTCAAGAAGAGTATATTAGGTTTTTTCTTTGTTTTCTCTAAAAATTTAGAAAAAAATTAACTACTCCATACAATAAAATTCCTCTCGTATATATACATTTCTCTTTCTCTCTCTCTTTCCTTTTCCTTTTCCCCTATAAAATGTGAATCTTCAAAATAGTATTCCTCTTTCTGAAACACAATCTTATCTACTTATTATTTTGTGGTGCCACGTGGATGGATTACATATGATTTGTATTTCTTCATTCTCTTAGAATGAAAAGGATTCCATGTCAACCTTTTGGCATATTTTGTTTAATAATTTATTTTTTATGGAAGTTGGGAGACTTTTAAATGATTTATGAGCGTCTCCAAATGGTTTGATTTGATAATTAATCTTTCCTACATTTTGAGAATCAACCTACAAATACACACACTCATTGTCATATCTTGTTGAGATGAATGTTTTCACATGTGTTATATCATATCAAGATAATTTACTCCTTTTTGTATGATATTAGTCTATATCTTATTTATCTCCTTCATGTGGGTATAAAAAATAATCTCAATGTTCAAATCATCATGATTTTTCTCAGCTTAACTCACCACCTTTATCTTTACTATAAATTTCCATCACTTATCATAAAAATTTACACATCTCCTTCTGAGTGTGAAAAATCTTGGAGGATTTCTCGATCTACAACATCATGAGAATGATATTGGCATCCAGATGGAAGGAGGTTTTTTTTGGTACTAAATTTAATCTCACCCTATTTGTTCAAAACGTCTTAGTCTGCATGGTTTCAAATTTTTTGTCTGCCTGTATTTATGTGTGAAAGATATTTCCTTCATTTGGTTGCCATGGTCAGTTCTTTCCTTTAGTCGAGGATCACATTGAGTCTAGAATATTTTTTTTGTTTCCCTATCCATGAGAAATAATTTGTAATTTGGAAGTGAATTCAGGGTTTCCCCTTCTATTTTTCCACAGTCATGTTTTCCCTGTTAATTTTTGTTCTAACATCCGTGGAAAAATGGTGCTTTATAATTGGATGTGGCCTGATGGGTATTTATGGTGAAACTTTTCACTTTTTTCACATTTTTAAAAAATACACAATTGGTCACGTGGCCCTGATAGTATATAATTAGTTATTCAAAAAACATGAAGCTGTAGGACAAAATTCTTACTTTGACCCCAAAGATGGACATGTTGTTGTTTTTCAAGACAAAGGCAGAGAGGTGGATCGTCTAAACATTTTGAAGATTTTTTCCTTTTTGTGAAAAAGGAGAAAAGTTATAAATTGTTCCCCAATCCCACAAGAGATAGAGTGATGTCAGATATTTGAGTCAGCATTTGAAAAGTCAAAGCGGGGAAGCGGGTTGATGGAGAACTTTAGAGTTTTAAAGCCCTATTTTCAAATGATGTAAAGGTATTAAAGTGAGTTGCGAATCTGATGGGGCCCACATCAAGAGTTATAAGTAGAGAGGTGGGTTTCCAGAGAATTTTGAAGTTATTTGGCCCACTTCAAATCTAATATTTTCCACATAGAAGGCCTGCGCTCATTTGAGGATTTTCCTATTGGTTTGACGTTTAAAGTTGCACCAAGGAGACATGTGGAGGTTTCCACTAGCCCTACCCATACTTAGCCTTTTCTTCAAGTGGTCAGTGCTACTTTGTCAAACCATTGACACGTGGAGGGCCTGCACTCATTTGAGGATCTAAACTCTAGGTCTTACCAAGGAGACACGTGGAGGCTTCTACTGTCTCCTATGAATACTTAAATTTCTCAAGGAAATTTTGAAGCTTTAGGACACATGGATGGCTTGTGCCAATTTGGGGACCTACAATTTTCTTTTGAAATAGCACCAAAGTGACATGTGGAATATTCCACCGGATCTTCCCATAATTAGAATTTTCAATGCCCAAGGAAAATTTCTTGGACCCTAGGTATGTGGCACCTTCCATTGGTCCTTAAACTCTTTCAACATATTTTCTAGCCGAGACATGTGGTGAGCCCATGCTTGTTTAGTGTCTCCACTTTTGGGCTCCATATCAAATGTGCGGTGAAGAGACACGTTGAGGCTTCCGCTGGATCCTCTCTATACTAAGACTTTTTCAAAGGCCAAGGCAATTTTCTTTGGCCCAGGGCACGTGGAGAGCCTGCACTCATTTGAGGTCCCACCTCTAAACTTCATCTTTGAAGTTGCACCAAAATACACATGGAAGCTTTTGTTGGGCCTTCCGTTACTATGAATTTTCAAAAATTGGTGCAACTTTATATGGTTTTGAACATGTTGAGGGACTTGGCTCATTTGGGAACCTACCTCTTGACTTCACCTTTATAGTTGTGCCAAAGAGACATGTTGATGTTTCTGCTGGCTCCTCTTTACACCTGGCTGACTTGGACTCATAGCGTAGGTATGTGGTATAATCGATATGAGGAAACTCATTTATGAGAGGCACGAATGCAGGTATCCATGCGAGGGAACTCATTTCTCAAGGTGTATTCTTGAGGGTGAAAAGGATTGCTTGTCAGATCAAGCCATATGGAGCCACCTATGAATTATTAAAAAGGGGATTTTTTACACGAAAAAATAAAAAAAATGATTATAAGGAGTGTCAAAAAGTTATGGCATGGCATCCAAGTCATGGTTGAGGGTCTGAGAGAGGTGATCAATTCATGATTTGTCCACCTAGTTTCTTTTAGGTGTAAATTTGTTAAACATCACTTTCTGGAAAAAACTTGTAACTGGAAAAGTATTCCTCGAATATTCTTTTTTAGGGGGAAAATTTTGGATTAGTAAGTAAGTGAAATGTATAAATGCAATGAGAATATGCTTGCAAATAGTTGGGGGTTAAGTTTTAGGAGAAAATTGTAGAAATCCCATCTTCCTAAGAGACCATCTTAGAAACATGTTAAACTCTTGTGTTTTAGATTTGATCACGTCAAGATGGTTGCAAGTGTACAACCATTGATAAGCTCTAAGATTATTCAAGAAAATTTCCCTTGCGGATAAATCTAATAGATCTCGAATTAATCTGTGTTGATCTTGGGAAAAATTGTGTCTGCTTTTATTTCAAAATGTATTCAAATGGTTTTGATGTTCCTATTACAATCGTATGTTAAAATACCTCTGAATCACATAAGATCTCATCCTTGTGATAGTATAGTGGCATTTCCAATTTTATTTTGAGAAGAGCCTTCATCCTGTAATGAAATAAACAATTTAAAATCACTTTACTGTCATTTTGTTGATAAAGATTGTTTGTAATTCTATGAGTGTATCTTAGGCATGATCAACCAGGGATCTTTAATGTTTAATTGAGTATTTAACTCGAGCCTTCATGTATAATTATTGAAGAGTGTGTGAAACCGTGAAGATGCGGACCTCCATTGATGACCACCTTCTTGTTGAAGGAATATTTTTGCTATTCTTAATCTTTCAGTTGTTGGATTTTCCAATTGTTGTAAAGGTTCTCAAAGATCTGGTGAAACTAACTTAATCTTACTTAATTCCCCACCAAAAATTTCAAATAACCATGAATCCTACCTGAATTACCCCTGTCTGCAATGTGTATGAAAAAATGAACAAATTATACTGCCAAAATATACAGAAGCTAGAAGGTTATAAGTGTCTTTAGTAACCTGAACCTTGTTTAGAAAATATCTCCATTCTTTAGAACTGACAACTCATGAGAGTTAAATTGTGGTGTATTGATTATATTTTCTCAAGGTTCCCCTAAAAATTGTGCAAAGAAGGATCTCTTCATGTCCTTTACCAAAAGAGGTTACAAAACTAGTCCTCTCACCCTGGTTGAAAGGCACGACCATAAGTAGTGAGGATAGATCAAATCCTTAATGAAGGTGCTATCGATTTCTCCAGCGCCTAAGTGAAAAAGAGTCAGAAGAATCCCCTCCCTAGCTACAAAATGACTTCTACCATGATTTGTCTGTCTCTAATTATCTTGTTAAATATGTGATGTTGCTTAGCTTACAAGGGAGGATAAATTTGGATACCAAAACTGAAATGGTGTCGTTGTCAGGGAGTTATTTTTGTGGCAACAACACCAGTTTAGCACCATTTCCATGGATTATTTGAACACTGAAACCTATTTATGTGGAAACAACACCAAAGTGGCATCATTTCTAGGGATTATTTGAACACTGGGACCTATTTGTGTGATAAAAACACTGAAATTGGTAGCATTTCTAGGGATTATTTAAATGCCGAGACCTATTTGTGTGGTAACAACACAAGAATTAGCGTCATTGCCAGGGATTATTTAAACTTCGGGACCTATTTATGCAACAACAACATCAAATTTTCACCGTTGTCGGGGATTTTCAAAGGCATTCTTATATTTGGCCCTCGTAATGTTTGTTACATGCTATAAGTACAAATATGTTGTTTAAATGTCATCCTATGTTGACATTTGAAATAATTCTACAAATTTACAAGTTTTGTGTGTAATATTTCCAGTTTCTAGTGGTTATTGCACTAAATTTATATCATTAGTTGTAAATACTAGTAAAGGAAAGTAAGATCTAATATGTTTTACATGAATTAAGTATTGATAGATATTTAACAAGTCATTTATAGTGCATTTTTACAACTAAGGTGAAAATCCTTAGTGGTGACTCTGTGTTGATTTAAATTTTGATATATACGAGTGCCTTAACCTGTATTGAGTGAAATTCGTCACTAATCTTTGCAAAGATGGAAGGAAGAAGATATTTCTTCACTAAATTCCCTACAAGAAAGTTTTTTACAAAACTGGGAAAGACAAATTTAGAAGGAAATAGAGTCTGGAAAGTTGTTGGAGATCAGGAATCATGAAAAGAGATATCAGTTTTGAAAAGTGATCAACCTATAGTTGAGGATTACCATTCTTCTTCAAGTGATTTTGAATCAGGTAATATTCACATAGATCTGAATTCTCTAGCTAGAGAGGGGCTTTCATTTGTGTCTGATAAGTGTGCTTCTCAGTCTGTCCCTTTATTTTCCAAATTTGATAGGGTTTTCCATGAAATAGAGTCTTTAGAGGACATTCATTTTGAAAATTATACTCCCGTGTTCCAAAGACCCCTTGTCCCTCATCATTTTTTATCTCCTCTAAGATCACCTCCTCAAAACAATATGGAAAATCCCTCACCCATACCTCCTTTTGTTGTGAATACTTTTGGTCCTATAAATTTTAGAGGTATGACTGGATATCCAAATCACCTTGATGTTATTTTCAATTTTCAAGAAAAGTTGTGGATCTGTAGGAGGTTGTACAAAATTTGGCTGGAGTTATTAAGAAAATATTTTATAAACTGGCCAGAGTAGAGAAGGGGACTGGAAAATATTCCCAAGGTCAACACAAGCCACAAGGTCAAGAAATATTTACAAGTCATCCCAAAGGTGATCATAGATCAGATGACAGGGGTAAAGGGCTAGTGGGATCAGGAAATAGAAAGGACCAACTAGGGGAAAATAGAATGGTTCCTGATCCTTTAACTAATAGATTTGTTGTTGTTGAAGAAGATCATGAAATTGAGTGGTGTGATAGATTTTTCTTGCCACATTCTCCATGTGATGTTGAAAAGGGAGTTGTGGAAGAAGTTGATCATGATAAGACAACTGATGATCCATTCATGATGGAGTGCTCTACAAGTTCACAGCAGGGAGTGACCTCAACTGAGTTGATAAGTGCCAAAACTGCTGAAAGATTATGGAATTGCATCCACCAGGTATTACCTCTTCCTCCCACTAATACTTTTGAAATTGATATAGTATAAAATTTTGATTTTCCCAATAATGATTTTTGAATACTTAAGGGCAATAACGATTAAAAATTCTGATGGAGGAATTCCTTCAGAAGAGGATATGAAATTGTTAATGAATGTTGTAGTTGCCTAAGAAAAAGAATATAGTACTAGGAGTAACATTGCCAAAGGGGTATGGCCTCAATCCCAACCAAAAATTCTAGTTCTTACCAATATCCCTAAGGAAACCCCTAAAAAAGATGCATCTGGCCAAGGCTTTATCACCCCAAATAAAAATTGTGTTCCTCCCCATGCTCAGACTATGAAAAATCACATGCCAACAAATGAATTTGTAAACCTTCCTCCTAATACGAACTTACCAATATATCTTCCTTATGACATAGCCCAAATCTTGAGTCAAATCAAGATTATTGTTCCTATTGTTAAATTTCATAGAATCCCTGAGCATAAGAAGAGGGTGTTTGATTATTTGGGGCTTAAGGAAGAAAAGGTCACCTAGGGTGAAAAAGTAAACAACGTAGAGGTTCCTCCTACCATTGTAGAATTAGAAAAACCACAATAATTAGAGGAATTGGATGAACCACCTGAGGTTTATTTCGGAACTTCTCTTGTTGAGTCTAAGCTAAATGTGGATCCATTTTTTACTACTTTGATTAGTAAAGATAGGTTGTTACATAACTGCATGTTTGATTCAGGAGCCTCATGTAATTTAATATTCTTGAGGTCATGAATGAGTTAAATATCAAAGTAACAATAGCTTATGGGAAATTTACTGTCATGGATTCAAGAGAGGTACCAGTAGTTGGATGTGTCAAGGGTTTAGTAGTGCAACTGGCCATGTATCTTAGCAAGTACTTAACCTTGAATGTGGTCATTATGGATTTTCCTGCTAAATCGGGGATGTTATTATCTAGAAAATGGGAAACTAGTGTCGGTAGAAGTGTGCAAATGGACATGTCTTATGCCACCATACCAATTTAGGGAAGTGTTGTGAAATTATGTGGTGAGAAGAAATCGTTACATCTTATTGAGGACCCTAACAATGCTTCTTATGAATTATTGTACATAGATGCTGATGTTGATAACTTTGTGGGATATTCTAATTGTAAGGAGCATAAAATTGATGAGTGCAAGTATCCTGAGAAGGTTGGTTCTCCTTGGAATTTAATGTTTGATGGAGCATATTCTAGATCTGGTAAAGGTGCTGGTATTGTCTTAATATCTCCAATCCAAGAGGGGTTTATTTTTTCTTTTAAACTCAATTTTGAGTGCACAAACAATATTGTTGAGTACGAATCACTGATCTTGGGTCTAAGGATTGCATGGAAATATGGTATTAGAGACATTTTTATTAAGGGAGATACAAATTTGATAGTCAAACAAGTCAGAAAGTTCTATGCTACCAAAAATCAAAGAATGAAACAATATAAGAATGCAGTTTGGCACTTCATTGAAATGTTTGACTCTTTCAATATAATACATCATGATAGGAGTTATAATATTGTAGTAGAAAAATCAGTAGTATTGGGATCAAAGTTTGAAAATTATACAATGTCTCACTATTGTGAATATGATGTTGAAATATTGATCAGGCTATCTGTCCTAGACAATATCAAGCACTGGCAGGTATTTGAAGATGATGCTTAGGTCCAAAGGCTTTTGTAAAATAAAGGATAATTTTCCAATCAAATTATAGACTAGGAACCAATGGTTTGTGTAGCTGAAGGAAAGGAGACTTTATTTGGTCAGGATATTATTCAGTTGAAGACTCATACTATTCCCAGAGGGTTGGTTGCACTAGAATAAAATTTTGATAATATTGACTACATTGTCAATAGATACATGTTAGCCTTGAGAGATGTTGAATAATATGACTTGGGTACAAAGGAGAAACCTAGGAGAATATGGCTAGGCAACAACTTAAATAGAGAAGAAAAAAAATCATATGTCCAATTGCTAAAAAAGTACTATGACTGCTTGGCTTGGTCATAATCAAAACTAAAATCATACAGGGAATACCTTTTTCAACTTCAAATACCCCTAGAAACTAATTCCAAGCCTCTTAAGTAAATACAAAGACCAATTAATCCCCTGATTTCCTCAAAAAGGAAAGAAGAATTGAAAAAAATAAGGGATGGAGGAATTATATAGCCTACAAGGTACTCGTCATGGGTAGCGAACCTAGTACCTATTAGAAAGAAGAATGGGGACATAAGGTTGTGTGTGGAATTTAGAAACTTAAATAAGGAATCAATAAAGGATAACTATCCCTTGTAAAATATGGATAACATGTTGTAGTTAGTTACAGGTTCAGAATTGTTATCTACTTTGGATGGTTTTTCTAGGTATAACCAAGTAGTTTTGAAGCAATAGAAAAGAATCAAAACTACTTTCACTGCCACATGGGGTACTTATGTGTATGTAAGGATGCCGTTTGGCTTGATGAATGTTGGAGATAATTTTCAAAGCACAATGGATGGAGCATTCTCATGATATATAAATGATTTCAT
The DNA here is from genome assembly GCA_019776745.2 of Taxus chinensis. Taxonomy (NCBI): domain Eukaryota; kingdom Viridiplantae; phylum Streptophyta; class Pinopsida; order Cupressales; family Taxaceae; genus Taxus; species Taxus chinensis. The sequence goes on from CM034147.1 coordinate 215,575,099, forward strand.
TGTTTTTATGAAGATGATGTGACAATTTTCCCCAGGAAGAGAATTGATCACCTACAACATTTAGAAAAGATGTTGATAAGATGCAGGGAATATGGTATCTCACTGAACCCTAAGAAATGTCATTTTGGGGTTCAAAAGGAAAATTTTCTTGGACACATTGTGTCAAAACAAGGAGTCATGATTGATCCTGAGAGAGTGGAAGCCATTAGCAAAGTTCTTATTCCAAGAACCAAAAAGGGAATTCAATCCTTTTTTGGAAAGTTAAATTTTATTAGGAGGTTTATTTCAAACATTTCTTAATTGACTATCCCAATCACTAATATGTTGAAGAAGGATTAGAGTATCAAATGGGAAGAAGAAGCTATTCAAGACTTTACTACAATTAATGAATAATTGAAGAATGCCCTTATTTTAGCAGCTCCTGATTATAAAAAGGATTTCCAAATATTTTCCTTTGCTTCAGATAATACCATTGCATCTATCCTGTTACAAAAGGATGATGAAGGATCTAAAAGGCCAATTGATTTCTTTAGTAAAACACTATAAGGGGTAGAACTGAAGTATTTTGAGTTCTATAGTCATTGCTTATATTCCTCATACCATGGTTAAGGATATCCTCTCTGAGATGGAAATTTCAAGCAAAAGATGTTGATGGGTAAATAAGTTGCAAGAATATGACATGGATATCCAAACTACAAAATTGGTTATAGGTTTGGGTCTAGCAAAGCTTATGGCAGAGAGTAACCTACAAATAGTTGAGGTAAATGAAGTTAAAGAAGAAAGGTTTAATATCCTTGAAAAATTGATAACTTTTGAATGGTATAAGGATATTATTTTATATCTCAATCATCTACAGTGCATTGAGTATTTAAGTAATAATAAAAAAATACCACTTAAGTTAGTGTCCCAAAAATACATCATCACTGATTATGGGTTAGCTTAAAAGAACCCTGAGGGAGTTCTTTTGAGATGTTTCATTGAAAATGAAGCCCAAAAAAAAATTGATGATTTCCATGGAGGAGTTTGTGGGGGAATTTTTCAGGAAGAGTCATGTAGCTCATAAAATCTTAAGGGCTACTTACTAGTGGCCAACTCTTTTTAAAGACACAACTTTGTTGGTAAGAAAATGTGAGAGTTGTTAGCATTTTTAAAGAAGATTGAAAGCTTCAAGCTCCCTCCCTTTGTAGCCTGTATCAATTGAAGCCCTATTTAAGTAGTGGGGAATGGAATTCATTGGTGATATTTTAGATTCTTCATGTGCTAGCCACAAGTAGATATTAATGGCTACTAATTACTTCATCAAGTGGATGGAGGAAGTCCCCACCAAGAAAGAAACTCACCAAATTATCATGGACTTCATTTTAAATCATATAATCTACAGGTTTGGAGTACCTGATAAGATAGTTTCTAACAATTCTACGAGCTTTCGAGCTAAAGCTTTAGCATATGCTTCTAATTAGAATCCCCAAGGAAATGGAAAAGCAAAATCAAGTCATAAGAATCTGTTGAAGATAATCAGGAGAATCTTGGAGTTAAATAAACGAAAGTGAGGTGAGAATTGAATTTTTTTTATTTAGGCTGATAGAATCACTATTAAAATGGCTACTGTAAAAATCCCATTTGAATTGGTATATGGAACTCAAGCTCTACTTCCCCTACATATGCAGTTATCTTCTTACCAATTTATCCAACAATTAGAGGACCAGGAGGTTAATCCCTATAATGCTTGTATAACTCAAATTGTGGAATTAGATGAGAAGAGTAGAGATTCCCACCAAAGACATATGAAGTTTAGGGAGGAATTGAAGAATATATTTGATAAAAAGGTGAATTTAAGAGCTTTCGGTGTGGGAGATCTGGTACTACTATGGGATAACAGACATGCGGATAAGGGAAATCATGGAAAGTTTGACGCATTATGGATGATCCCTTATTTTATTGAAATTCAGATTGGAGAGCACACCTTTTTCCTAAAATACTTAGATGGGGAAATTATTGAGTTTCTTGTTAATGGAAGGCACTTGAAACATTTACTTGACTGATTTCTCATAATCAAGACATGGACCATTATACAGTGTACAATCTTTTTTTTTGCTTTGTTTTCATGTTTTTCTATTTTTGTTTGTCCTGGTCCCTGGTGACCAGTTTTTGTTGGTTTCTCAGTTCATTTTGTAGGATTTGGTTATTTTCTTTCTACTCTACAAGCTTATTTTTTACTCTGTTGCATAATAGATTTTTTGCACATGGTCTGGTCTATTGCTCTTGTGGCACTTGCCGCGAGTGCTAATCCCTGAGTCAGAGTAGATGTTGGTGCTCAATTTAATCTCACCCTATTTGTTCAAAATGTTTTAGTTTGCATGGTTTGAATTTTTTTGTCTCCCTATATTGATGCATGAAATATTTTTCCTTCATTTAGTTGCCATGGTCAGTCCTTTCCTTTGGTCGAGGATCACATTAATTCTAGATATTGTTTTTCGTTTCCCTACCCATGAGAAAGAATTTGTAGATTTTGGTGTCAATTCAGGGTTTCCCCTTGCTTCTATTTTTCCACAGTCATGTTCTCCCTGTCAATTGACACCAAAATCTACAAATTCTTTCTGGAAACATGGTCCTTTCTGATTGGATGCGGCCCAGTGGGTCTTTTTGGTGAAACTTGTCACTTTTTTCATATTTGTAAAAAATACAAAATTGGCCCTGCGGCCCTGATAGTATCTAATTGGTTATTTAACAAACATAAAATGGCAGGGAATAATTCTTACTTTGACCCCAAAGATGGACACGTGGCCATTTTTCAAGACAAAAGTGGAGAGGTGGAACGTCAGAACATTTTAAAGATTTTTATCTTTTTGTGAAAAAGGACAAAAGTTATAAATTATCCCGTAACCCTGTAGGGGACAAAGTGATGTCACATGTTTGAATTAGCATTTGAAAATTCAAAGTGATGAAGCAGGTCAGTGGAGCACTTTGGATTTTTTAAGCTTTGTTTTCATATGATGTTAAGGTATAAAAGTGAGTTACGACTCCGATAGGGCCCAAATCAAGAGTTAGAAGTGGAGAAGGTGGGTCGCCATAGAAATTTGAAGTTTTTTGGCCCGATTTTAACTCAAATATTTTCCACTTGGAGGGCCTCTGCTTATTTGAGGATTCACCTCTTGGTTTGAAGTTTGAAGTTGCTCCAAGGAAACACGTGGAGGTTTCCACTGGCCCTGCCCATAGTTAGCCTTTTCTTCAAGCAGCCGGTGCAGCTTTGGTAGACCATGGACATGTGGAGGGCCTGCCCTCATTTCAAGATCCACCTATGGGTCCTACCTTTGCAGTTGCACCAAGTAGACATGTGGAGGCTTTCCCTAGCTCCTCTCTATACTTAAACTTCTGAATCTAAAGCAACTTTTGAAGGCTTGGGACATGCCTATTTGTGGATGGCCCATGCCTATTTGTGTACTTTCTCCATAACTTTACTTTTGAAAGAGTGTCGAAGGGACATGTGGAAGATTCCACTGGATCTTTCCATACTTAAACTTTTCAATGGCTGAGGAAATTTTCTCAGACCCTAGATATGTTTCACCTTCCACCAGTCCTTAAACTCTTTCAAAAACTTTGCCAAGTCAATACACATGGTGATCCCATTCTTATTTAGGGTCTCCTCTTTTGGGCACCATATCAAACGTGCGCTGAAGAGACATGTGGATGCTTCGATTGGCTCCTCTCTATACTAAATCTTTTTCTAAGGCCAATGTAATTTTTTGGGCCCAGGGCATGTGGAGAGCCTGCACTCGTTTGAGGTTCCACCTTTAAACTTCATCTTTGATGTTGTGCTAAATAGACATGTGGAAGGTTCCGATGGGCCTTCCCATACTCTAAATTTTCAGCAATCAGTGTAACTCTCTATGGTTCTTAACACATTGAGGGATCACGCTCATTTGGGAACCTTCCTATGGACTTCACCTTTATAGTTGCACTAAGGAGACACATGGAGGTTTCCACTGGCTCCACTTTACACCTGGCTGACTCGGACTTGCAGCGCAAGTATGTGGTATAATCCATGCAAGGACACTTATTTCTGAGAGGCATGATTTTAGGTATGCATGTGAGGGAACTCATTTCTCAAGGTGTATTCTCGAGGGTGAAAATGATTTCTTGTCAGATCTAGCCATATGGATCCACCTACGAATTATTAAAAAAGGGATTTCTTACACAACAAAATAAAATAATGATTAGAAGGATTATAAAAAAGTTATTGCATGGCATCCTAGTTATGGTTGACGGTCTGAGAAATGTGATTAGTTCATGATTTTTCCACTTGACAGCTTTTGGGTGTAAATTTTTTAAACATCAATTTTTGGAACAAATTTGTAACAAGTAAAGGATTTCTTGAATATTGTTCTTTTTGGGGGAAAATTTTTGGATGAGTGAGCAAGTGAAATGTATAAATGTAATGAGAATATTGTTGTAAATGGTTGGGGGTAAATTTTTACGAGAAAATTTTAGAAATCCCAGCTTCCTAGGATACCATCTAAGAAACCTGTTAATCTCTTGTGTTTTAGATTTGATCATGTCAATATGGTTGCAATTATAAAACCATTGACAAGCTCTAATATTTTTCAAGAAACTTTCCCCTGCTGATAAATCTAAGAGATCTTGAATTAATCTATGTTGATCTTGGGAAAATTGTGTTTTCTTTTATTTCTAAATGTATTCAAATGGTGTTGATGTTCCTGATGCAATCTTATGTTAAAATCCCTCTAAATCACAAAATATCTCATCCTTGTGATAGTATAGTGGCATTTTTAATTTCATTATGAGAAGAACCTTCATCCTGTAATGAAATAAACAATTTAAAATCACTTTACTATCATTTGTTGATAAAGATTATTTGTAAGTCTATGAGTGTATCTTAGATGTGATGAACCAGGGATCTTTAATGTTTAATTGAGTCTTTAACTCAATCCTTCATGTTGAATTATTAAAGAGTGTGTGAAACCATGAAGATCTAGGCCTCCATTTATGCACATCTTCTGGTTGAAGGAATATTTTTACTATTCTGAAGCTTTATGTTGTTGATTTTTCCAATTTTTGTAAAGGTTCTCAAAGATCTTGTGAAATCAACTTCATCTTGCTTAATTCCCGACCAAAAATTTCAAACAACCATGAATCCTACCTGAAGTACCCTTTTTTGTGTTGTGTATCCACAAATGAACAAATTCTACTACCAAAATATATAGAAGTAAGTAGGTTTTAAGTGTCTTTAGTAACCTAAACCTTGTTCAAAAAATATCTCCATTCTTTAGAAGTGAGAACTTGTGAGAGTTAAATTGTGGTCTATTGATCATATTTTGTCAAGGTTCCCTTGAAAATTGTGCAAAGAAGGATCTCTTCATGTCCTTCACCAAGATAGGTTACAAAATGGGTCCTCTCACCCTGGTTGAAAGGAGCAACCTAAAGTAGTGAGGATAGATAAAATCCTTAATGAAGGTGTTATCCATTTCTCCAATGCTTGAGTAACAAAGAGTCAACTGAATCCCCTCCCTGGCTACAAAATGACTTATACCATGATTTTTCTTTCTCTAAGTATGTTTTTAAATTTTTGATACTTCTTAGCTTCCAAGGGAGAATCAATTTGAATACCAACAGTTTCTAATGAAGATTTGAATCTAAGTGTTGACTTGGTAGGACCCAATGAGGCATTATTTAGGATGTTATTTGATATTGCAGACATAGTGGATTACAATAGGACATTAAATTCCCAATATTTTTGTGTGGCATTGATTCAAAGGCTTATTAGAATCAATATTTTATTTTTCACCTTCCAAATGATGTACTTTCACCTTCTAAAGTGGGAGCATCAAAAAACCCATGAGGTACTAAAGCAATTCTTACTCAAGGGTAGGCCATTTTTTAAAGGCACCAATTCACAACATTTTCCCTTTGATCTGCAATGAAGAGTTCAATACGAAAAATATTCCATCATAATATTATGAGCTTGGTGAAGGGGTTTATATAGACATTATTCCTACTCTTTCTCGTAATGTGAATTTGTTGGAACACCTTGTTTCTTCTTAAGAGAAAATCCTCATAGAATCTCCACCTTCTAAACCTCTTGAAGTGTCACCATTTCTTATGTAGAATTTCAAGGGTGAATCCAAATCCAAATCTCCAAATCAAATACATTTAAGCACCATTGTACTTGCACTTCTAGCCACATCAATTTTTCCTACTCAGCCCTATGTCTACAAAGAAAAAGGGAAGAAAGAATTTCCCATAGGTGGCCTGGATCTCCTAAATTGGGTATTTTCTTATCAGAAGAAGATGGAGTTCATGAGCTTCTTAGATGGCACTAGGATAGATATTGATGAACTTATGTCTATGGGCATGTCTCACACCTTGGAAGGGGAAGTTCTATTTGCGTAGATAGTTTTTGCATCAGGGGATTTTTTTCCAAGGAAAAAAAGGATTTTGGACAAAATTCCTCCTTTCAGTGAGGATTTTAAGGTAGTGGAAGATAATAAGGTGTTATTTTCTCTAGTTTACTTTTGATATAGTTCACAAGAATGTATGTAAAGTTTTCCATGGGCTGGGCCCTTATAGAACCCCATTTTTATTTTTCATCAATATAGAAAATTAAAACTGTTACATTGGTCTGCATGTTTCATAATAGATTTAGAATTATATTAAAGCAACATAAAAGTCTACTATGTTGTATCATATTACATTCATGCTTGAAAATATTAATTTAAAGTAATGTTCAACTTAGTATAAAACAAGAGTATCGATAATGAAAAGATGAGAGTTATTAAGAAAAACAAGCCTAAGTTTGTTCACTGGTAAATATGGTCACACCTTCATCTTTTTCACCTTCTTCTTCATCTAGTTGTCTTTGTTTGTATGCATCATACCTTTGGAACAATTTTATAATATCTTATTCATTAGTTTCAAAGTTCTATTTAAATATCAATTGATGCATATTTAGTATATTAATCCATTTGGACATTTTTTTCTTATATTCCATCAATTTCTAAGTTAGCTCAGGATTCTTGATTTCAACAAAGATAAATATTTTGACAACCTCATAGGAACATTGTTCCTCCTTGATGTACTTTTCAAAATATTCAATCAAGGTATTAACCTCCATATCCAAATTAGTAGACTTATGTTTATCAAATACCAGTTCTTCTATTATGTTATCTAGGGTATCAATATTCTTGTATACCCATTACTTATAGGTTATCAAATTTTCCTTAACCCGACTTACACCTTCAACCATGATCTTGGACAGATATTCAAACACATATTGACTCTATTTCTCTAAAAGTGGCACTATCCCCTCCCTTTCCATGAAATATTCATCAAGCTAGTTTATTGCATCAATTTTGGGAAGTATCCCCTCCCAAAAAAACAATTCTCTTTCACACTACTCATTGATTTAAATAAATGTCACTGAGTGTTTTGGTAATTTTTTGATAAATTTTTATTGTCATCTAATGGACCTCTCTTCCTTTCTGGGACAAGTCATCTACCCATTTATCTATTGCTTCAACTTTCTTACTATACTTTTCTATTTTATGTAACAATTTAGGGGTAATAGTAGTGAAAACTTCTCTATTTTATTCTATAGGACCTACTAATTTTTACAAGGATGAATTCATTATTTTAATCTATTTTTCAGCTTCTTTTTAGATATTTTATATTCATCAACTTATTGTAGCAGGCGTTAAACTACACCTGTGACTTATTTATTCAATGATTCCCTAGTAGAACTTCCCAATTTTATGTGTTTGACATCATAATCACTTACTAGAATATCATTCTTTGATTTTCCTTGGTAAGGAGTTGCAATTTCCAAGGTCCTGAATCAATTCTGGTCTGTATGTGTTTTAGTAAGAATCTTGACTTTCTTTTAAGATTTTTTGGGTTTCAGAAATACAATGCTAGTGATATCTAAAACTTCCTTTTCAATAACTTCATTCTCCCTTTCTTGAAAAACACCTTCTAACCATCCAGTCACATGGGAATTCCCCATCTTTTCTTCTTCTGGTTTGAGGTGTGGGCTCTTAGAGTACACCACTAATTCTTTTAATAATTTTTCTCCTCTTATCATTTACTTTTAACTTTCCAAAGTTTCCATCTTTGACAACCCTTTTCCTTAGTTCTGAATCTGAGACTGAGTGATATATTTTGACCCCTTACCATTCATTACTTTTTCATCTCAATCTTTACTCTTTGTAGAAACAATAGGTTCACTTAGTGCTTCCTTAGGGTTTTCAGGAGGAGTGGTAATCATACTTATATCCAACTTCTCTGTTGAAATAACTACCACATTTGTAACTTCCTTTGGATTATATTTACCCAGATTTAAATCTTTAAATGGATCCTTTTCCTTTGAAATGTATTCACCCTATATAAGTGGTTTTTAATTGGATAAGTTTTCTTAGGTCTACTCTTCAACCACCTTCTTCTATGTTGGCTGAGACTCAAGGTTTGGGTCCTTATTTTTACCTATACTTTCTTAAGTTATCACTTAAGTAGGTTCCCTTACTTATTTTTATTTCTCAGCCACAATATCTTTCATGACATTTGTCCCTTGAGAAAAATCACCCTCCTTAACTACCTCAGCATCATTGGGTGGTTGGTTTTTAGTATTGACAACACCTATTATAGGTATATCATTCAAAATTGTTTGATTCATTGTTTTAACATCCATATCAAGGCTTGTGTCTTCATTTTGAATACTTTGAGGTTGAGACCCCAATCTCACACTTGATGTTTGATCTAGATATTTAATATGTATTTATTTTTCAGTGACACTTACACCCTCAATTGTATAATTTTAAATTTTAATAGCATTCATTTCAAGTTCAGGAGTCTCCTTGAGTAATTCCAAATCAATTGCTTCAATAAATATTTTTTTATTGTTTCTCAGGTTGTTCAACCTTCCAATTAATTTTCATTTATTCATTGATGACATCATCTTATTGATCAGACACATGAGCACTACCAACTATTCTTGGAATAGTTTGAGTGGGGGATATAAATAAAATTACACTTGAAAATGGTGTAACATGTGTAGAGTGAATACTTTCATGAGTCTGAAATGTCATTGCATGGTGAGATAATTAAGTAACCACTTTAGTTTGAGCCTCAGTTAGATCATGTAGATCAATTACCTCAGGATCTCTATGTCTATGCTTTTTTGAAGCATGACAACTTTCCTTCATTGAAATACTAGTGTCCCTTACCAAAGGTAGTATTATCTTAGTTTTCTTCATAGCTCTTTCAAAGTAATTAAGATCCGGTGCCTCTCTTTCTTTAGTAATCTATGATTTGGATTAAATATCAACACCTGCTAAGGACTTCCTCATCATATTTCTAGAGCATGATGATCTTAGTAATACCTTTGAAGGAATTTTTTTTAGAGTAAATACTTTCCCCTTTGCTTGGATTGGAACTAATTCAGTAATATGTGAATATTGCATAGATTTCAAAAGTATTCCCTTAGTATTTTTTATCAAGACAATATTTTAAATTCAAGTTTTTCTTGGTGCTCATTTCCACTCATCAATAATCTCAGTCGTAGGATTATTACTGGGTAACAGAGGAGCTCAACCATTCAAGGGATCTATCTTGTTTTCTCCTTCCTTCAGTGGAGGGAGATATTCCTCCAAAAAATATAATTCTCAGAAATACTTTAATACCTTTGAAGAGAAATACTTTAATACCTTTGAGGAGGTCGACCATGTCAATGTTCTCCTTATTATATTGGAAATTATCATATGGGGGTTATCTTATTTTATCTCTTTCTAGTCTATTGAACTAATTAATTTTGAATCAATATGTTGGTTATCGTAATATTTCCCCACCACATATTTATCATCTAAAATTCCTTGGGGAAATAAAAAAATATTGAAAGAAATAGTCTTCCTTAAGGTCATTCTAGAATAGTCTCTCAATCTGGATTCTTATTGATCTATACAATTCATCCAATAATCCTTGAAATGAGGCTCATGCTCTCATGAACTAACAACCCATCAAATGTAATAATGAATTCTTGTTATGACCTTATCCATTTGAAATCTATCTATTTATTCTTCCATCAGTATGTATTTTAATATGGTTTGGCATGAATATATGCCAATTTGGAGAGAGAATTTTATATTTGTTTTGTTTCTTCTAGCAATTGTTTTGTGTTCAAAAGTCAACTATCCTGACAATTCCATTAAATCATACTTATCATTAAAATATCTAGCTAGCTTACAAGGCTTACTTTCAAATCCTCTTACCCTAAAATATGTGAAGAATCTATATGTTATAAAAATGTAACCATACTCAAGTACTCCTTCCCTGACACTAGTAGATAATCTATATCGTTCCCATTCTAGTTTGAAAAGCCATGTTACATGGGTAATAAAAGCATCATTTACTAACCTGACATTCCCTTTCCATCTATCCAATATCAGTTGTGGATACACATCATACACCTTATAAATTTCATAATTTTCTTGTAGATGGAGACCAAGATATGATTTGAAACATGTAATGTTATAAATGAGATAGGACATAATATATAATTTAATGTCAACTTGTTCAGCTTTCATAATATTGGTAGCTATATTCATAAGTTGAGAATGAATGGATGCTAATATAAATTTTTCCCAGCAAAATTTTCCTTGTTCCTCCATAATAAACATTATAAAATGACACATCTACTCCTCAAAATAATTATCTTGTTATAACCCTGTGATTCTACTTAGTAGCACAATGATGTTCTAAAATTTCTCAATAAACATGGCTCTAGTCAATCTCTCGGGGATTCTCTTGATAGATTGCTTTCTATCTTTCAACCATAGGGAATTTAACATTCCTGCATATTCATTATGGCATGCATCATAATCACTATGTGTTGATTCAATTGTAGAAATTATTAGTTTTTTTACTAGATTAGGAAAAAAATAGGGATCGGCTCCCAGGGGCTAGAACAAAAAGAGGAACACAACCAGAAACAAAATAGAAAGAAAACCCATAAAGGGGCCCCAGAAAAATGAGTTAAACAGACTTAACTCTTACATTGTTGGATCTGGACCCCCAAAAGGACAAAAAATACCAAGAAACAATAGGGCATAGTTCGCCAATAGTCTATACATAGTTCAGAGATCAATAAAGCTTTCCCGACATGAAAAAAACCACCAGAGGCCCCAGACTAGCAGCAGTCGTCAAGGAGTCTAGAAACAACCAACACCTACTCCTCCTTTGAGCTACTAATGTGAAGGTTGAATATCCTCCTTTTCTTTTCCCCTTTAATCTCCTCCATTCTGTCAAGCAACACTTTAACCTGAATCTCCAGCTCCTTCATTCTGTGTTATATCTAGACCTGATCCATGACCATCTTCTTCAAGATGTTGATGATGTTCAACATGGACTCCCTTTGGCTCTCATTTGTGTCCACCATAGCTTTTAGGATCCCTTCTAAATACAACATCTTCCTTCTCCATTATTCAAAAACCAATGGGGTTTCCCACCCATTCC